>LR738714.1:631146841-631173404 GCA_902687465.1 Secale cereale
CGAGAATTCTGACACAGGCGTCTGCCACTGCACTCTTTTGCATCCACATGCCTACATCAACGTGCCTCATGTGCCTACATAAACGTGCCTAGCGTGACACTTCAACTGACTCTTACATGACCCGAAGTGTTCTCTAACCGAGTAGTTGGACCCATGCCGTGCCTGTGCCACCACACTTTTGTGCATCCAGAGCATGCACGTACGTGCTTGTGGTGCCATCACTTCTGTGCTTCACGTGCCTGCACCCAAGTGCCTAACGTGACATGCGTCGTGACTCTTACACGGTCCCGATGCTACGTCCGCGTGGCTCTTGAGACTTCACAAACGTGTCTCTGTAATCGAGCATTCTGACACATGCGTCTGCCACTGTACTGTTTTGCATCCACGTGCCTACATCAACGTGCCTCATGTGCCTACATAAACGTGCCTAGCGTGACACTTCCCGTGACTCTTACATGACCCGCAGTGCCACACCCACGTGACTTCTCAACCGTGGTTCTCTAACTGAGTAGTCGAACCCATGCCTCTGCTGGCACACTTTTGTGCATCCAGAGCATGCACGTACGTGCCTGTGGTGCCATCACTTCTTTGCTTTACGTCCCTGCACCCACGTGCCTAACGTGACATGAACCGTGATTCTTACACGGTCCCGATGCCACACCCGCGTGGCTCCTGAGACTTCACAGCCATGCCTCTGTAACCGAGCATTCTGACACATGCGTCTGCCACTGCACTCTTTTGCATCCACGTGCCTACATCAACGTGCCTCATGTGCCTACATAAACGTGCCTCATGTGCCTCCATCCACGTGCCTACATCCACGTGCCTCGCAGTGCCACACCCACGTGACTTCACAACCGTGGTTCTCTAACCAAGTAGTCAGACCCATGTCTTTGCCGACACGGTTTTATGCATCCAGAGCATGTACACCCATGACTTGAGAAAACACACGTACGTGCCTATGGTGGTTACAGTTTCCTGCCTTCACGAGGCACGGAAGGCAGGAAAGTGTAACCATCATAGGCACGTACGTGTGTTTTCTCAAGTCACGGTTGTGCATCCATAGGGTTGATAGCCGTGCCTCGAGAAGCAGCAAGTTCGTGCCTGTGTTCGCCTAATTTCTATGACACTTGCATGTCCCGTGATTGTCTAACTGCCTGTTACAAGCTACACTTTCATGCCTCCTGTGACTGCATCTACGTTCCTGCGGAACCTGCAGTTCCGTGCCCACATGCCTGCAAAGAGGACGCACTTTAGAACTACCAGTCTCAACACTACAAAAAATATTGTCAAACGGACGGTTGAAGATTAGAGACAGTTTGATGGTTTCCATCTCTCCCTCCCTCTTCTACTATCTTTCTTCCCCTTTCGCAAAGTAAATCTCGAAACCTTCGTCACTCCCGCACGCTCTCCTCCTTCCTTATGCACACAAACACAAACTCAAAATCGAGCTCGCGTCACTGGACAACCGCCACCGCGTTCGCCAACTGGCCCCAGTCCGACATACATACAACCAAACACTGCGCCTGACAACACCAATAACTCCACCGGCTGCGGCGACCGACGGAGAGGACTTTAACAACGGCGGCGCAAATCACGAAAAAAAAGAGCAATGACACAATATGCGCATGGAAGCGAAGAACACCGCACAAGTAATTGAAGGTAACTATCAATCTATCCCATTCCATTCCATCGGGTAGATCATAGTGATTTATCAAATTAAGTGCCTATGGTGTGAAAAACCGTGAACAAAGAATAGGTGTACCCTGTGCTTCTAGGGTAAAATCACCCATGCCTCTCTATCCATACAAATTTGTTTTCACACCACGCAGTTTTTTTTTCTGTGACACTCAACTCTGCTTCTAACACCTGCCCATTTTTTATGCAGCAATGACAAATCCTCAAGAAGAAGCTAACACCCAGCAAACTACTGACGAAGACCCTGCTGAAGAGCATGCAATCCAGGAAGCTCCTGTCAAAGGTTTGTGCAAAGTGTTCACTGCCGATCTAACAAAAACTATGTAGAGACATTAATAACTGAACTGCTATCTTTATAGAAAATATTAAAAATGTTCACACACTATCATATATATCTTCAACTCTGCTTGATGATATTCCTCAGAGTGCATTTTTGTCTCAGAAAATGCTTCACCCTAACTTCACTTCCCCAGCTCCACTTATAACCATAATTAATATCTTTTTTCCATCCCCTGATTAGCTCAGTCCGTAACAGTAGTAATAACCTTTCTTAATCCAAAAAAGGAAACTAAAAATCCCCTTTGAGACTTTAACATTCCTTATGCATAATCCTGGAAGATATATATTTTAAATTTGTATCAATTATTTTCGGACAAAACAATATCCTTATTTGTTACCTGGGCACCATGCAGGACACGAAGACGGTGATATTGAAATTGCAGGAACACACAACATGTCTCATCATTCGTCAGAAAAGGACAAACAACAAAACATGATGAAAAAAGCACCTGCGGTAGAAATGGTAACTTACACCAAGCTCAACAGGAGTGAACATCTAGCAACAAGCAAAAAAAGGAGAAAATCAGATACCAACACTGGAGCAAAAAAGCAAAAGCAAAAGGACAATGCTCAAAACATCATCGACACTAGTACCTTGCAGTATCAGCCATTACCTCTAATGGTACTCCCTCCAACGGCACCAACCGTCGCGAAGAAACAAGATGAAAGAAACAAGAAAAACAAACGACGAAGGGTAGAAATGAACAAGACAATGCCAACAACACAGGTTCAGATACAGATGATGACGACGATGACAAACAACATGATGCAAATTTCATTCCAACAGACGGCCAAGATGCCGAAGAGCACGACAGTAACGCAGAACAGGACGACGATGTAAAAATGCACTTATGTACTAATTTTCAATACCACTATTCAGCACTGAAGATCTAACATTCCTTTCTAACAAAAAACTTGTTTTTCTTCTGAAACAGCCCAAATCAAGCCAGAAGGACGGCAAGAAGATAAAACTAAGTGGAAAAGAATTGGTAGCAACAACAACTAACGAAGAGGAGGAAACAATAAATAAGGACAAATGCCAAATCAAGGCAGGGGCAGCATTCGCTCATGTCAAGAAAGCATGGAAAATACTTAAAGAACGTCACAAGCAAGATATTAGGACAGCATTATTTGGCAGCATAGAGAACTGCAAAATAACGGGCTCCATCTGCAGATCGCTTGCAGCACACATCTACGACAACCTGGACCCATAAAGCATGACAATAACCTTCGGTGATGCTACCGAAAACAAAAAAATCAAGATTACCAAGGAAGCTATCCACAAGGTCTTTGGATACCCAAATGGCACGCAAAAGTCAGCACCAAGGCCACAGACTTGCCAAACTTCAATGAAACAACTGATGTCAGACCTTGGCTTTAAACGTCCAGATTTCCCGCCAAAAAAACTATTTGAAAAGCTAGTAGAATTGGTGGAACTAGATAACCAAGAATCAAATAGGAAATCATTTAAAATATTTTTCCTCATTTTTTCCACAACGTTGTCGGCGGGGCAAGCGCAGCTATATTCAGCCAACAAGTTATAATGGTCAAGGACATGGACTATCCAGAAATGGCACGGATGAATTTCTGTGAGGTAATCGTCGAAAGGATTAGGGAAGGAGCCAAGAAATGGCAGGAGCACAAGACGTTGCCTCAGGAAGAAAAGAACAAAAAGCATCTCAATGGTTTGGCACAGGGACCAGTAATCATGTACCTCGACTCCCTGCTGCTACCAACCAACACCAAAGAAATGTGGAGGATTGCAAAGACAATGGACAAGACCTCATTACCATGAGCAAACCACCTCAAATAGAGCGACCTAGCAAAAATAGCTAGAGCGGACATGAAAAGGGACGAAAAAGCACGACCGGACGACTATGAATTTGGCAAGATACAGGTATAGCTCTGTTGTACACAAATTAGTCCTTCCTTTTTTAAAACAGTTTCCATTCTAATCAACTTCATTCTACCGAAACGATGCAGACATGGAAAGGAACAGCAGAGAGGATCTTTTATGCCAGCACAACATCAACTTCGTCTTTAATTCAGCAGATACCAGGAGAACATCGTAAACAACAGCAACACCGGCACACAACCAAACTACTACCGCCTCCACCCAGGCGCAGACGCGAACCACGTGTCGGCACCAGTGGAAGCAGGGAACCAAACACAAGCATCAGCACAGGACTAGAAGAAAGATTCCAACGGATAAAGAAATTGTTGGAAAAAGTGCTCCATGAAGCAGAACGGTTACCCGAAGTAACCACCAGGGCTGAACACCAATGCAGCGAAAAAGAGGAGAGATTGGATGAAAAAAACAAGAACTCAGTCGTGCAACAAACAATGTCCCTGATAGAAGCTGTCGAACAACTCAGAGAATTTCAGGATACAGTTTGCACAAGGTACCTGACAGACGAGGCGACCCTGCAGACACTAGAGCAAGCAGATCCAGCAGGTACAAGTAGACAAGTCGATGGCAACCGCACAAATGAAATCGTAGCCACAATAGAAGCAGGAGAAAGTAGAAAAAGAAAGAAAGAAGAAGACGAAGAGAGGAAGAGAAGAACAAAATCAAGGGACAGGGGTGTTGACAACAAGAAGATAAAGCGGCAAAAACAGGTTAATACATAGTAATGCCCCCTGAAGCAAACCCCTATTTTCATACCTCAACTGAAAAGAATTGTCTCAATGCTTTCAGGAACGTACCAACAGCACGCCAGGCCAGGATGAACTCCAACAGCAGGATGATGTAAACAACCCCAAGAACAATAATGAACGAAACAAACAAGCCAACCTCACAACAGACAATGCTACAACAACAACTACCCCAACACAAGCACAAGATACGATCGACATTAGAACCAGTGAATAGGTCACTATGAACATCCATTTTTCCTTTCAAAACTGGATAGAGTTACAAGTTAACTGGCAAACCTCCAACAAAATATAGGCTCGGCTGGACAACAATCAAGTCAGCAGTTCCGCCAACCAAATGGAAGAAGCTGACCCACAATCAACCGTTAGCATAACAAACGACAAAGAAGAGGAAAACAAGGAAGAGGAGGTAAACTTCCACAGCCTACTACAGCCCACACCGGAAACTCATAATGGCAGGAAACAAAGTGAACCACAAACTCATATTGTTTGATCTCCAGGCACCACAAGCATTGCAAGACCAAGAGACGGCCTGTGTTGAAATTGTACCCCATGGTGAACCTCAAACAGACGAAGGCGTCACAGAACGGGATGTTTGTGTACAAGAGATTTCCAGTGACGCAACAATGCACACCACCATCATGCATACAGAGGAGAAAACCCAAGACACCCGAGCCGATGAAAAACTCAAGACTGTTATACCCGACAAAGAAACAGACGATGCAAGCAACACAGAGGTAAAAATTCAACAACAACAACCCCTTTTCAAAACATTTATGATGTCTGAACTACCTAATACACCCCGCCACCGCAATACAAGCATTATAAGAGATGACTCACCCTATTGTTTTAACAAATGCAGGAAACAAACGAGTACATTGATCTCGAAAATCAAGAAGCACCACAACCAAAGGAAACTCAAAAACACACAGATCTCCAGACAACAATATCTGAAGAGGTGATGTTACAAAGCTCATACACAAACGAAGTTCAATCTATAATCTCAATTTTTATTAAACAGGAAGAGGAAGCAAGCGAAAGCACTGGAATAGACATTCAACAAGAAAAACAAGAGGACAACACCAAACAAGGAGAAGCCGTATTTCCAGAAGGAGACAGTCCTGCAACTGCAGAGAAAGAGGTCTTAAAAAATTGCGACTGAACAGTCAAAGATGCACCCATTTCTTAATTATTTTTTTGTGTTGGAACAGGCACAAGAAGCTCAAGAGAGCACCAACAATCAAGACCATCAAACGGAACATGTTCAAGCGGAACATGTTCTTCACACGGCAGACAACAATGCAACTGAAGACAAAGCCACAAAAAATTCACTCACCGAGCAACAGGTACCAGACATGATAGCAGCGTCAACGATTGAAAAGGTAAAGTTCCGAAACCTGCAAATAAACTCCAACCTACCAATTTGCCAACTCTATGTTTGAACGGCTGCAAGAAAAAAACAAGGACAATGACGATGAACAACAATGTAAACAGCAAGAGAAGGGCCCAAAACCACCACTCAACGAAGAACACGTAGAACAATCAGCAGTAACAACAACAAATACAGAGGTGAAAGCACATAATACCTCTTCACAATCTTATAGTTGAAAAATACACATTTGACATTTCACTACTTTCCTACATCGCAGACAGAGGAGACCAATGTGCAAAAGGAGACCACAGAAGAAGGGCAACATGTTCTTCAAACAGTAGACATCAACGTCACAGAAAACCAAGCCCCAAAGTATTCACTCACCGAAAAACATGCAGCAGAGACGGCAACGGCGACAACGACTGAAAAGGTAAAGTTACATAAGCTGATCCTATGAAAGTATGAAATGGCTCTATGAAACCTCAAATGCACCGACACTTAGTCACACGTGTGTTTTAAAAGCTACAAGACAAAAACGACGACAGCGACGATGAATTCCAAAAGAAAGAACAAGAAGATGTCCAAAAACCTCCACTCAATGAAGAACAGACAGAACAGTCAGCAGCAGCAACGAGAACAGTAGCAGAGACAACACAAACAGTAACGACTGATGAGGTAAAGTTACGTAAGCTCATTCTACGAAAATATAAAGTAGTTACATGAAAACTGAAATGCAGTCCAACTTAGCCACATTTATGATTGAAACAGCTGCAAGACAAAAACCATGACAGTGACGATGAACACCAAAAGAAAGAACAAGAGGATCCCCAAGAAACTACAATCAACGTAGAACGGGTGGAACAGTCAGCAGCACCAACGACAGCTAAACAAGTGAAGTTGCACAAAATGTTTCAACAAAATTACAACTTAATCACAATCAAAATAGGTCAAAGCACGCACCAAGTTAAATTATTTCAATGATAACGCAGAAACATGAAGAAGGCAACCACGGCGATACGACCAATGAAGCAAACACACAGATTGTTCCAGAGAAAGAACCAGAAACTATCGAAGAAAACCCTACACCGTCGTACGATGGCGATTCCCCTGGCAGAGAGCTCAGTGCCAGCCAGGTTGAGACTGAAAAACAAGATGGAAAATACCACCAGCAAGACATGACGGTTGACAAGGAAAAACATGATGCTGAGAAAAGCACAGACGACTCAAATGAGGATGGAGCAGAAACTGGACAAAAGGGTACAACACAAAAAGAAGAACATAACATGCCGCAAGAAGAAGAAGTAGAACAAGAAAGGAACAACACTGGACATGTCATATCTTCTAGCAATATCAAACCATCACCAGACAACAAGATACCACACCATCCTGAAGAGCAAACGGACACTGCTAACGAGCAAAATGTCAACAACAATGTCCCGAGCACAGAGCAACTTGAACAAGCAGGCACTGCTTTAAAAGAGGATGATAGAAGCAACGACGTACCAAATACACAAGAACATGTTTCCGAGTAAAATAAACAACTTGTTCCTCTTCAAGAAGAAACAGGCTCGACAAGCAATCATCAAGGCGCGCACCTCCAGCATCATCTCTTTAGACTTCCTAAAACCCAAAACAACGAAAAAGCAGGAAGAAGATGATGAATATCTTTCAAGCCTTAACTCGCTCCAACTAAAGGTATACAATGAGTTTGTACAGATGGGCTATGATTTTGATGTAATCAAAACATGGTTGCATGACCATGAAAACTATGAATTCGGCAAATATGCAACGCCGTATCTGAAAATCTTGCAGCAAGAATCAGAAGAACATTCAATGCCTCAATCATCTGAGAACAGCCAGACAAGAAAATCTCGATCAAGAAGAGGCCGGTAAAGCCTTCAAGCAGGCTCCATGGAAAAATCATGATTCCTACTTTTGTCCCAGGAGATTTCAAATTTATGAACAAAGCCAGAGCACTCCAATGAATACCTATTCAGTGAAGAAGGACAGGAAGAATGCGGAGAGTAAGTACCTTTTCTTGTCATAACAAAAAAACAAAGAAGTGTTGGTCCTTTTTAAACACACCTAACTAATATATAAAAAAATTCTGCTTGCAGACTAAATGTATATATTATCTCGAAGCTACTTGATTGGATTACAGGAAAACAACTAATGGAACAGCTAAAAAAGGAGACGGAGGACAGATGGAGGGCTCCATCGCAAACACATTGTTCGAAGAATGGACATGGCAGCAACAATACAACACAACTGATAAAGCCATACTACTCGTAGAATTGGAAACGTATGAAGTCCAATTGGACAAAAACACTTGCATCAATTCACTGACTACAGATTTGAACTAAAAAATAGAAAACCTTTTTGTCGCAAATTGTGCTCGGTCTTAATACTGCAGAAGGAGGACTAGCAAAATTCAATGGGGACGAAGCATTGAAACAGTTTGAACCCCTTGTAACAGGGAAGGAACTTTTAAAGAAAAAGCTGGTAAGTTAATAGAAATATACAAACATAATTCATTCTTCCTATAGATTGCACATTTACATGTCATTTAATTCTCCCAACAAGAATGAATTTTAACTCACTCCGTCTCCAAACACCTCAGATTATGATACCTCACGACACAGCTAAACACACCACATTGTACGTGCTCAACAAGTACACGAGCTCCATCGACATACTTGACACACCGAATTACAGACACGGAGGAGGAAAAATAAATGGAAAAAACACCATAAGGATCACGTAGAACTGGTACGTTAACTAAACCTTGGTTTTCTAATTGGTTTTCCATTATAGCATTCCCTTTCTTAATGGAAAAATCCGACAATAAAACTAAACCATTATCACAGATTAAAATGATGCACACACTCATGAAGAAGCATTACGGCGAAGCGGAACTACGAGCCAACAGTGAACCAAACTGGTCGAGGATAGCAAAAACACCTAACAGAATTTGCGTGCCAAAACAGCACGGTACCCAATGCGGACACTTCATGGTTCGGTTTCCAAAATACTAGAATGACATTGATCTCACAATAGATGATGAGGATTTCCATGTAAGTGAATAGAACGAGAGCAACAATTTTATTTTTACAAGCAGCACTCCTTGAATGCTTCAATTATCTCATAAAAGAAAAATAAAATAATATCCAATGACCTTCATGCAGCACAACAAGGTAGATGCCGAGTGGAAACCAGAGTTCCTTTTTACAGCTATATTTGGTGAAACAAACCAAGTAAAGTGCGAGCAACTACCTGGAAGAATCAAAGAATTCAAACCAGAAACTTCAAACTTCTTTTCCACCAACAAAGGTAAGAAAATTGTTTCTAGTTATCTTTTTTTTGTAATGACCTACCAATCACATTGTTGACTAATGTCTTTGGTATAACGAGAGCTTACATATTACATATCTGGTTCCACTTACAGAAACAGATGCAACAAAAAGGAAAAAAGGATGAAGCACCAATCCATACCCAAAACATTCATATTGCTTCCAAGACACAAAGGAGGCGTCCGATCTCTTCCAAGTTGTCATGAGCGAGAGCTGGCAGAAGGAATTCAAAAAGTGAGCTATTTTCTATTGCACCTCATAATAGTTGGACTGAGGCCAAAAATAATGTAAAAAACCTATTTCTCACCTCCAAAATTAGTTTATCTCCCTGTCGCAGCGAAACTATATTCAGGCGCATCCATAAAGAGAGTGAAAGCACGCAACTTATTGGAGCCCAACTGAAGGCAGTATTTGGTCCAAGACCAGCACAGATGAACATACCACATCATATGGAAAAGAGGGTGCTCGGTGATATAGCAGAAATCTGGAAAAGCAGACAAGATTCAAAAGAGAGTGACAGAGTAATATTAGGCCCAAACTTTGCAGAGGTAAATTTTTAAAAAGCAAAATCTTGTCTATATTGCAACATCTACTCTTTTATATTGTTACACGGCTCTTTTTTTGACATTTTTTTCATCGTAATTACTATTTGCAGCATATACTGAAATTAAAGAAACACAAAACTACTATTTCAAAATTTAAAAGTGAATTGCAAAAAACAAAGAATCAGCTGGTTCCCATGTATCTCAAAGAAGATCAACGGAAAAAGCTCACAACAGCAAACATGGTAATATCCCTTTCCTCCACAACAAATTCACAAAATATTAATTCTATCAAATTACTTTACATTAAACTGTCATGTAAGCAACAAATATTTTGTATGCAGATATTCGTTCCACTGGAAAAAGGATAACCACTACGTACTATATATGCTGGACAAATATAAACACAAAGTTCACATTATTGATCCTCGAGAAGCAACTCCAGAGGAATTTGAGAAAGAAATGATAGACATGGATCATTTGGATCCACTTGAAGCAGATCGAGTTCTTCAGGAAATTGAAGACATTGAAAAAGAAAGAGAAACACAATTTCAGAAATATCACGCTCATAAGTCGGCAATCGTAAGCATTTGTACATAACAATGTTTTCAGTTTTACAAGTTGCAATATTAAAACAATTACAAAATGCAATTCCCAGGTACCTAGGATTAAAGAAGTCTTCAACACCATACTAGGACAAACAATGAATCCAAAGAATACAAGATGGCAGCTTCATACCATGCAAAATGTTCCAGTGGTAGAAAATGGAGAATCACCATTTGCTGTTTTAAAACTTGCATTCCTCTACAATGGTGAAAAGTTCATCGAAGACCTAGAAGATTTGACAGTAAGTCCATATATATTTACTTATTTACAACTTTTATGCACCAACTCTAATGATATATTTCTCTTCTCGGCAAAATTTCACAGGATGAAGTCGAAGACTGGAGGGCAGAGGCAATGTACATTCTTTTACGTAGCGAGATGAATCAAGTCGAAGCAAATGAAATGGGTGACGAGATTAGCAAGATCTTCAACAAGAATGAAGACTAGAACATTTCATTTAGCCAGCGAGGCTAATTCCATCAAAACAGTTTATCAATGACTCATATTTGTATGTAGTTACAAATTGCGTGTCCAAACGTTAAAAGACAACATCATCAGACAGTGCCAGTACACTATAAACAACGGTGCCTCTTTCTATTTGTACGATAGCAGTAACTCCCAAAACGAACTCCTACACATGACTCTGAAGACTACTCTCCCGTGCCTCCAGAGGCGACATGGCGGCGGACAATATATCCACACACACACATACGGACATACCAAGAACTCTCTGGAGACTACTCTCCCGTGCCTCCAGAGGCGACATGGCCTCTCCCGTGCCTACAAATGATTCACACCTGTGCCTTCGAAGGCGACAAGGCCCCATGCCTCCAGACAGTACAGACATGTGCATGCACGCAGATACCTCTAGAGCCTCTACCATGGCTAGCTGCTAGCCTGCTACGCACACGTGACTGCACATGCTGCAAACTCGTGCCTCCGAAGGCGACATAACAATGCCTTCATAGAATCCACACATGTGCATACACGCACATACCTCTAGAGCCTCAACCATGGCTAGCTGATACACAGACGTGACTCCACATGCTTCAAACCCGTGCCTTTCCAAACAAAGGAGCTTGCCTTTTGCACGACCTGCCGTATAAAAATTCAACGAGCCGAAGGCGAGCAGGAGGTTCCCCTCACGCTGGAGGCGCCGTGGCACAGCACGACGAACAATGTACCTCACGAACCAGCACGCCGCTCGACCAACACACACTTCGACCTATGAACCCCTTCAAGATGTTTATGAAAATTCAATGAGCCGAAGGCAAGTAGGAGGTTCCCCTTGCGCCGGAGGCGCCGTGGCACAGCACGACGAACAATGCACTGCACGAACCAGCACGCGGCACGACCAACACACACTTCGACCTATGCCCCCCCTTCAAGATGTTTATGAAAATTCAACGAGCCGAAGACGAGCAGGAGGTTCCCCTCGCGCCGGTGGCGCTGTGGCACAACACGACGAACAATGCACCACACGAACCAGCACGCCGCACGACCAACACACACTTCGACCTATGCCCCCCCTTCAAGATGTTTATGAAAATTAAACGAGCTGAAGACGAGCAGGAGGTTCCCCTCGCGCTGGAGGCGCCGTGCCACAGCACGACGAAGACAATTTACTAAAGTTAGACACCTGTGCCTCTGCTAGTATATACTTGTGCCTATACAGAATTCTCATGATCGAACAATTGTCAAGAGTACCGTTTTTCCTGAAAAAGTTGTTGTTTTTTCCTTACTTGAAAGGTCACATTTGATAGTGTTGGTAGTCCCTGCCCGTAACTACCCCATAAATCTCCATTATCAGGAAATATAATGGGAACAAAAAGGGAAACATGGAACCAACCGCGCAAGCTGATATTTTCTTTGTGTTATCGCGTGGAAAGGGAAAACGGAAAATTCTGGTAGTTTGAGGGTCAAACTGCAAAACGCACGAAACCAAAACCGGAAAGGGAAAACTGGGAACCAACCACGCAAACTGATTTTCCTTTGTGGGAGCCCTCCGCGCGCGATACTTGTCACGCGCGGAGCGCTCCCGAACCGCTCGTTACGAGCGCTTCGAAGGAGCGCTCGTTAACTAGTCGCTCCCTTGAACCAACGACCAGTAGGTTGTTCACGCCTTGTGCTAACCAGCCCACGAGCCTCAACTCATGTGCTCTTCGTCACTCTTTTCTTCTTATTTCTTTTTTTTATGCGGAACAATTTTCTTTGGTTTTTACTACATTTTCTTTTTGCTCATTTGAATGTTTTTTTCAAAATCCATGATTTTTTCCCAAAACCAATGAACTTTTTTCAAAATTGATGACCTTTTCTTTAAAATCGTTGAACATTTTTCAAAATTGATGAACTTTTTGTTCAAAATTGGTGAAGTTTTTTTAGATTCGATGGACTTTTTTGATGTATTGTTTTCAATTACGATGTACTGTTTTCAAATTGGATCTTTTTTTTTCCAATTTCGATGAATGTTTTGCAAATTTGATGAGTTGTCTTCATATTTGATGAAATTTTGCAAATTTCTGAACTTATTTCGAAATGTAATGAACTTGTTTTCAGTTTTGCGAACTTTTCTCAAATTCATGAACTTTTTTGAATTTGCACAAATCTTTCATTTTTTTTAAATGTTTTTAAAAGTTTTTAGATTTCTTTTCAAAGTTTACATTTATTTCATATAATTTATATTAGGTATGTAATAGTGTATCTTAATATTGTACTAGAAGAAGCTCAAGTAGGGCCCTTTCCTTGTAATTGTCATCAAGGCGAGCTCCATCTAGTGGTTATTGCGCCTTCCTGATGTTGTTGGCGAGAGGAGTTTGAGTCCCAGTTCTCCCATTTATCGTACAGATTTTTCTCCAGCTTTTCCCTTCGTGTTGCTTTCTTTAGCAGGTACTCGGCGGGGGTGCTACACTTCCTTGCGAGTGCCAGCAGGTCCAATCAGCGCTCACCGCGCCGAATAGGAGCTCCCACGCAACATACACCAAATAAGAATTGCGTTGGAACACGAGAGTCCTAATTAGCGCCTCCCGAAGACTCATGCTAGCGCTCGCGTATGCCCTGGTAGGCCGCAACCCATTAGTTAGTGACCACTGTTATTTTCGCTCAATAATGCTAAACATACAAAGAATTACACGTATTTACATGCTAACTAGAATTCTTTCTTCCTAACTAAAAACTTCACAAAGAAGGTTTATAAAAGCTTGGTGTCTCTCATGGCAAAGTACTGGTGGAGTTCATCCCTAGACCGGCGGTCAATGCATTGGTTTGCTTGGGATGAAATGATGGAACCTAAGATAAGTGGCGGGATGGGTTTCCGGGATCTGGAACTGTTTAACCTTGCCTTGCTAGGGAAGCATGGATGGCGTTTGATGACAGCGCCAAATTCACTGTGTTCTCGTGTCCTCAAAGGACGATACTTCCCTACCAGTGATTTTATGCAGGCTACGGTGCCAAAGAGCTCTTCAGCTACTTGGCGTGCTATAATTGAGGGGAGGAAGGCTTTGCAGACAGGGATGATCAAGAGGGTCGGTAGTGGCACAACCATTTCCATCTGGGAGGATAAATGGATACCCAACACTATGTCTATGACGCCTCATCAGATCACTAACACACCATTGCAACTGGTGTCAGACCTGATGGATGCTGAAAGTGGTCGGTGGAAAACTGAAGTTATACAACAAAATTTTATTCCCCCGGAAGCTGATGCGATACTGAATATTCCAATCAGATCGGGTGGAGGTGAGGATACGATGGCTTGGGCCTTTGAGAAGTCCGGGACATATACTGTGAAATCGGCGTATCGTTCTCTAGTGACTCGAAACGAGCACTATGCTCTAGAGGAAGGGACGTATATGGAATCTTCAATGACTGAAAAACAGATGTGGTCTCGTTTGTGGAAGCTCAAAGTAGTTCCCAAGGTACAAGTGTTTTGGTGGCGAGTGATGCGAGGTATTCTCCCGGTTGAGTCCTTGCTTAAATATCGCCACATCTCTACGGATAGTACATGCAGGATCTGCATGAACGCTGAAGAAGACTTAATGCATGCTTTAATGCATTGTTCCCATGCTAGAAGTTTTTGGAGTGAGGCACCGGTTTGGCTTCAGATAAAACAGCCCGAACTCCATCCACTTACGTGGAAGAAGGATATCCTATGTGATCCGCGCTTTTCTGATTCTGATAGGGCGAAGCTGGTCTCTGTCATGTGGGCAATCTGGACGTCCCGTAACAATATTACACATGATAAAGCGGCAACAAGCCCGACTCAGTCGATGATGATGACCCGAGATGCACTGGCCTTGTTGGACATACCCCGTGAGCATGCTCGGATTCTACCTGGTCACGGATGGCGTCCGCCGGACGAGACCTATGTAAAAATCAACACCGATGGAAGCATAGCTATGGATGCTCGTCGGGGTGGTGGTGGAGGAGTTGCAAGGACTTGTTCTGATTTCCTGGCTGCTTGGTGTAAGCCTTACAGTGGGATCACTGACCCGCTGATTGCTGAAGCGCTCGCTGTACGAGATGGTGTCATCTTTGCAAAGCTGCGAGGTTTTTCCAAGGTCATTATGGAGGCGGACTGTCAAGACTTTGTCACTCTATGGAACTTGCGCCAAGACTCACGATCTGTACTGGCGCCAATCATAGCTGAAATTGGGGAGCTAGTGTGCTCTTTTACTTCTTTTGTTATTCAACATGTATCTAGGACAGCAAACTTTTCTGCCCATCTATGTGCAAAGCATGCGAGCACGTTAGATGTGACAGACTGTTGGATGGCCTCTAGGCCTAGCTTTCTTGTAACTAGCCTTATGGCAGACTTGAAGGAAATATGCCCTAGAGGCAATAATAAAGTTGTTATTTTTATTTCCTTATATCATGATAAATGTTTATTATTCATGCTAGAATTGTATTAACCGGAAACTTAGTACATGTGTGAATACATAGACAAAACAGAGTGTCCCTAGTATGCCTCTACTAGACTAGCTCATTGATCAAAGATGGCTATGTTTCCTAGCCATAGACATGAGTTGTCATTTGATCAACGGGATCACATCATTAGGAGAATGATGTGATGGACTAGACCCATCCGTTAGCATAGCACTATGATCGTTTAGTTTTACTGCTATTGCTTTCTTCATGACTTATACATGTTCCTATGACTATGAGATTATGCAACTCCCGAATACCGTAGGAACACCTTGTGTGCTATCAAACGTCACCACGTAACTGGGTGATCATAAAGATGCTCTACAGGTGTCTCCGAAAGTGTTCATGGTGTTGGCATAGATCAAGACTAGGATTTGTCACTCCGAGTGTTGGAGAGGTATCTCTGGGCCCTCTCGGTAATGCACATCATAATAAGCCTTGCAAGCAAAATACTAATGAGTTAGTCACGAGATGATGTATTACGGAACGAGTAAAGAGACTTGCCGGTAACGAGATTGAACTAGGTATAGAGATACCGACGATCGAATCTCGGGCAAGTAACATACCGATGACAAAGGGAACAACGTATGTTGTTATGCGGTTTGACCGATAAAGATCTTCGTAGAATATGTGGGAGCCAATATGAGCATCCAGGTTCCGCTATTGGTTATTGACCGGAGACGTGTCTCGGTCATGTCTACATAGTTCTCGAACCCGTACGGTCCGCACGCTTAAGGTTTCGATGACAGTTTTATTATGAGTTTATGAGTTTTGATGTACCGAAGGAGTTCGGAGTCCCGGATGAGATCGGGGACATGACGAGGAGTCTCGAAATGGTCGAGACGTAAAAATCGATATATTGGACGACTATATTCGGACATCGGAAAGGTTCCGAGTGGTTCGGGTATTTTCGGAGTACCGGGGAGTTACGGGAATAGAGGAGAGAGGCCAAAAGGAAGGAGGCGCGCGCCCCCTTCTGGTCCGAATTGGACAAGGGGTGCAGCCCCCTTTTCCTTCTCCCTCTCCCCCTCTTTCCTTCTCTCCTACTCCGGAAAGGAAAGGGGAATCCTACTAGGACTTGGGAGTCCTAGTAGGACTCCCCACACTTGGCGCGCCCCCTCTAGGGCCGGCCTCTCCCTTGCTCCTTTATATAAGGGGGAAGGGGGCACCCCAGGACACAAGTTGATCAGTTGATCTCTCCCAACCGTGTGCGGTGCTCCCCTCCACAGAAACACACCTCGGTTATACCGTTGCAGTGCTTAGGCGAAGCCCTGCGCCGGTAACTTCATCATATCCGTCACCACGCCGTCGTGCTGACGAAACTCTCCCGTGAAGCTCAACTGGATCAAGAGCTCGTGGGACGTCATCAAGCTGAACGTGTGCTGAACGCGGAGGTGCCGTACGTTCGGTACTTGATCGGTTGGATCGCGGAGAAGTTCGACTACATCAACCGCGTCACTAGACGCTTCCGTTCCCGGTCTACGAGGGTACGTAGACACACTCTCCCCCTCGTTGCTATGCATCTAGTAGATATATCTTGCGTGATCGTAGGAAAATTTTGAAAATACTACGTTCCCCAACAGTGGCATCATGAGCCAGGTCTATGCGTAGATGATATGCACGAGTAGAACACAATGAGTTGTGGGCGATACTAGTCATTCTGCTTACCAGCATGTCATACTTTGCTTCGGCGGTATTGTGTGATGAAGCGGCCCGGACCGACATTACGCGTACGCTTACGCGAGACTGGTTTCACCGTTAAGAGCACTCGTTGCTTAAAGGTGACTGGCGGGTGTCTGTCTCTCTCACTTTAGCTGAATCAAGTGTGGCTACGCCCGGTCCTTGTGAAGGTTAAAACAGCACATACTTGACGAAACATCGTTGTGGTTTTGTATGCGTAGGTAAGAACGGTTCTTGCTAAGCCCGTAGCAGCCACGTAAAACTTGCAACAACAAAGTAGAGGACGTCTAACCTGTTTTTGCAGGGCATGTTGTGATGTGATATGGTCAAGACATGATGAGTTATATGGCTTTGTAAGAGATGATCATGTTTTGTAATGTTATCGGCAACTGGCAGGAGCCATATGGTTGTCGCTTTATTGTATGAAATACAATCGCCATGTAATTGCTTTACTTTATCACTAAGCGGTAGCGATAGTCGTAGAAGCAATAGTTGGCGAGACGACAACGATGCTACGATGGAGATCAAGGTGTCGCGCCGGTGACGAAGGTGATCATGACGGTGCTTTGGAGATGGAGATCAAAAGCACAAGATGATGATGGCCATATCATGTCACATATTTTGATTGCATGTGATGTTTATCTTATTATGCTTCTTATTTTGCTTAGAACGACGGTAGCATTATAAGATGATCCCTTACTAAATTTCAAGGTATAAGTGTTCTCCTTGAGTATGCACCGTTGCGAAAGTTCGTCGTGCCGAGACACCACGTGATGATCGGGTGTGATAAGCTCTACGTTCAAATACAACAGGTGTAAGCCAGTTTTGCATACGCAGAATACTCGGGTTAAACTTGACGAGCCTAGCATATGCAGATATGGCCTCGGAACACTGGAGACCGAAAGGTCGAGCGTGAATCATATAGTAGATATGATCAACATAAGATGTTCACCATTGAAACTACTCCATCTCACGTGATGATCGGACATGGTTTAGTTGATTTGGATCGCATGATCATTTAGATGACTAGAGGGATGTCTATCTAAATGGGAGTTCTTAAGTAATATGATTAAATTGAACTTTAATTTATCATGAACTTAGTCCTAGTAGTATTAGCATATCTATGTTGTAGATCAATAGCTCGCATTGTTGCTCCCCGTTTATTTTTTGATATGTTCCTAGAGAAAACTAAGTTGAAAGATGTTAGTAGCAATGATGCGGAATTGTTCCGTGATCTGAGGATTATCCTCATTGCTGCACAGAAGAATTATGTCCTTGATGCACCACTAGGTGACATACCTATTGCATGAGCAGATGTAGACGTTATGAAAGTTTTTGACAAAAGCTCGGTATGATGACTACTTGATAGTTTAAGTGCACCATGCTTTACGGCTTAGAACCGGGACTTCAAAAACGTTTTGAAAGCCACGGAGCATATAAGATGTTCCAAGAGTTGAAATTAGTATTTCATACTCATGCCCGTGTCGAGAGGTATGAGACCTCTGACAGTACTTTGCCTACATGATGGAGGAGAATAGCTCAACCGGTGAGCATGTGCTCAGATTGTCTGGGTACTACAATTGCTTGAATCAAGTGGGAGTTTATCTTCCAGATAAAATAGTAATTGACAAAGTTCTCTAGTCACTATCACCAAGTTAGTAGAACTTCGTGATGAACTATAATATGCAAGGGATGATGAAAGTAATTCCCGAGCTCTTCGCGATGCTGAAATCGGCGAAGGTAGAAATCAAGAAAGAGCATCAAGTGTTGATGGTTAACAAGACCACTTTTTTCAAGTAAAGGGCAAAGGGATAGAAGGGGAACTTCAAGAAGAATGACAAGCAAGTTGTCACTCCCATGAAGAAACCCAAAGCTAAAATCAAGCCTGAAACTAAGTGCTTCTACTGCAAAGGAAATGGTCACTGGAAGTGGAACTGCCCTAGATACTTGGCGGATAAGAAGGATGGCAAAGTGAACAAAGGTATATTTTGATATACAGATTATTGATGTGTACTTTACTAGTGTTCATAGCAACCCCTGGGTATTTGATACCGGTTCAGTTGCTAAAATTAGTAACTCGAAACGAGAATTGCAGAATGAACAGAGACTAGTTAAAGGTGAAGTGACGATGTGTGTTGGAAGTGGTTCCAAGATTGATATGATCATCATCGCACACTCCCTATACTTTCGGGATTAGTGTAAAACCTAAATAAATGTTATTTGGCATTTGCGTTGAGCATGAATATGATTTGATCATATTTGTTGCAATACGGTTATTCATTTAAAGTCATAGAATAATTTTTATTCTGTTTACATGAATAAAACCTTCGATGGTCATACACCCAATGAAAATAGTTTGTTGGATCTCGATCGTGGTGATACACATATTCATAATATTGAAGCCAAAAGATGCAAGGTTAATAATGATAGTGCAACTTATTTGTGGCACTGCCGTTTAGGTCATAATGGTGTAAAGCGCATGAAGAAACTCCATAGTGATGGACTTTTGGAATCACTTGATTATGAATCACTTGGTGCTTGCGAACCATGCCTCATGGGAATGATGACTAAAACTCCGTTCTCCGGAACAATGGAGCGAGCAACAGATTTGTTGGAGATCATACATACAGATGTATGTGGACCAATGAGTGTTGAAGCTCGCGGCGGGTATCGTTATTTTCTGACCTTCAGTGATTATTTGAGCAGATATGGGTATATCTACTTAATGAAGCACAAGTCTGAAACATTTGAAAAGTTCAAAGAATTTCAGAGTGAAGTGGAGAATCATCGTAACAAGAAAATAAGAGTTTCTACGATATGATCGTAGAGGTAAAATATTTGAGTTAGCGAGTTTGGCCTTCAGTAAAAACAATGTGAAATAGTTTCACTACTCACGCCACCTGGAACACCACAGTGTAATGGTGTGTCCGAACGTCATAACCGTACTTTATTAGATATGGTGCGATCGATGATGTCTCTTACCGATCTACCACTATCACTTTTGGGGTTATGCATTAGAGACCGCTACATTCACGTTAAATAGGGCACCATCTAAATCCGTGGAGATGACACCGTATGAACTGTGGTTTGACGAGAAACGTAAGCTGTCATTTCTTTAAGTTTGGGACTGCGATGCTTATGTGAAAAAGTTTCAACATGATAAGCTCGAACCCAAATCGGAGAAGTAAATCTTCATAGGATACCCAAAAGAAACTGTTGGTACACCTTCTATCACAGATCCGAAGGCAATGTCTTTGTTGCTAAGAGTGGATCCTTTCTAGAGAAGGAGTTTCTCTCGAAAGAAGTGAGTGGGAGGAAAGTAGAACTTGATGAGGTAATTGTACCTTCTCCCGAATTGGAAAGTGGAACGTCACAGAAACTAGTTCCAGTGATTCCTACACCAATTAGTGAGGAAGCTAATGATGATGATCATGAAACTTCAGATCAAGTTTCTGCTGAACTTCGTAGATCAACCAGAGTTCGTTCCGCATCAGAGTGGTACGACATCCCGGTTCTGGAAGTCATGTTACTGGACCATGATGAACCTACGAGCTATGAGGAAGCGATGATGAGCCCAGATTCCGCAAAATGGCTTGAGGCCATGAAATCTGAGATGGGATCCATGTATGAGAACAAAGTATGGACTTTGGTTGACTTGCGCGATGATCGGCAAGCCATCGAAAATAAATGGATCTTCAAGAGGAAGACCGACGCAGACGGTAATGTTACTGTTTACAAAGCTCGACTTGTTGCGAAAGGGTTTCGACAAGTTCAAGGAGTTGACTACGATGAGACTTTCTCACGTGTAGCGATGCTTAAGTCTGTCCGAATCATGTTAGCAATTGCCGCATTTTATGATTATGAAATCTGGCAAATGGATGTCAAAACTGCATTCCTGAATGGATATCTCAAAGAAGAGTTGTATATGATGCAACCAGAAGGTTTTGTCGATCCAAAAGGTGCTAACAAAGTATGCAAGCTCCAGCGATCCATCTATGGACTGGTGCAAGCATCTCGGAGTTGGAATATACGCTTTGATGAAGTGATCAAAGCATATGGTTTTATACAGACTTTTGGAGAAGCCTGTATTTACAAGAAGTGAGTGGGAGCACTACAACCTTTCTGATAAGTATATGTGAATGACATATTGTCGATCGAAAATGATGTAGAATTTTCTGGAAAGCATAAAGGAGTGTTTGAAAGGAGTTTTTCAAAGAAAGACCTTGGTGAAGCTGCTTACATATTGGGCATCAAGATCTATAGAGATAGATCAAGACGCTTGATAAGACTTTCAATGAGTACATACCTTAATAAGATTTTGAAGTAGTTCAAAATGGATCAGTCAAAGAAGGAGTTCTTGCCTGACTTGTAAGGTGTGAAGTTGAGTAAGACTCAAAGCCAGACCACGGCAAAAAAATATAGAAAGAATGAAAGTCATTCCCTATGCCTCAGCCATAGGTTCTATAAAGTATGCCATGCTGTGTACCAAACATGTTGTGTACCTTGCCATGAGTTTGTCAAGGGGGTACAATAGTGATCCAGGAGTAGATCACTGTACAGCGGTCAAAATTATCCTTAGTAACTGGATGACTAAGAAAATGTTTCTCGATTATGGAGGTGATAAAGAGTTCGTCGTAAAGGGTTACGCCGATGCAAGCTTTGACACTAAATCCAGATGACTCTAAGTATCAATCTGGATGCGTATTGAAAGTGGGAGCAATTAGTTAGAGTAGCTACATGCAGAGCATTGTAGACATAGAAATTTGCGAAATACATACGGATCTGAATGTGACGGAACCGTTGACTAAACTTCTCTCACAAGCAAAACATGATCACACCTTATTACTCTTGGGTATTAATCACATAGCGATGTGAACTAGATTATTGACTCTAGTAAACCCTTTGGGTGTTGGTCACATGGCGATGTGAACTCTGGGTGTTATTCACATAACGATGTGAACTATCGGTATTAAATCACATGGCGATGTGAGCTAGATTATTGACTCTAGTGCAAGTGGGAGACTGAAGGAAATATGCCCTAGAGGCAATAATAAAGTTGTTATTTTTATTTCCTTATATCATGATAAATGTTTATTATTCATGCTATAATTGTATTAACCGGAAACTTAGTACATGTGTGAATACATAGACAAAACAGAGTGTCCCTAGTATGCCTCTACTAGACTAGCTCATTGATCAAAGATGGCTATGTTTCCTAGCCATAGACATGAGTTGTCATTTGATCAACGGGATCACATCATTAGGAGAATGATGTGATGGACTAGACCCATCCGTTAGCATAGCACTATGATCGTTTAGTTTTACTGCTATTGCTTTCTTCATGACTTATACATGTTCCTATGACTATGAGATTATGCAACTCCCGAATACCGTAGGAACACCTTGTGTGCTATCAAACGTCACAACGTAACTGGGTGATCATAAAGATGCTCTACAGGTGTCTCCGAAAGTGTTCGTGGTGTTGGCATAGATCAAGACTAGGATTTGTCACTCCGAGTGTTGGAGAGGTATCTCTGGGCCCTCTCGGTAATGCACATCATAATAAGCCTTGCAAGCAAAATACTAATGAGTTAGTCACGAGATGATGTATTACGGAACGAGTAAAGAGACTTGCCGGTAACGAGATTGAACTAGGTATAGAGATACCGACGATCGAATCTCGGGCAAGTAACATACCGATGACAAAGGGAACAACGTATGTTGTTATGCAGTTTGACCGATAAAGATCTTCGTAGAATATGTGGGAGCCAATATGAGCATCCAGGTTCCGCTATTGGTTATTGACCGGAGACGTGTCTCGGTCATGTCTACATAGTTCTCGAACCCGTAGGGTCCGCACGCTTAAGGTTTCGATGACAGTTTTATTATGAGTTTATGAGTTTTGATGTACCGAAGGAGTTCGGAGTCCCGGATGAGATCGGGGACATGACGAGGAGTCTCGAAATGGTCGAGACGTAAAAATCGATATATTGGACGACTATATTCGGATATCGGAAAGGTTCCGAGTGATTCGGGTATTTTCGGAGTACCGGGGAGTTACGGGAATAGAGGAGAGAGGCCAAAAGGAAGGAGGCGCGCGCCCCCTTCTGGTCCGAATTGGACAAGGGGTGCAGCCCCCTTTTCCTTCTCCCTCTCCCCCTCTTTCCTTCTCTCCTACTCCGGAAAGGAAAGGGGAATCCTACTAGGACTTGGGAGTCCTAGTAGGACTCCCCACACTTGGCGCGCCCCCTCTAGGGCCGGCCTCTCCCTTGCTCCTTTATATAAGGGGGAAGGGGGCACCCTAGGACACACAAGTTGATCAGTTGATCTCTCCCAACCGTGTGCGGTGCTCCCCTCCACAGAAACACACCTCGGTTATACCGTTGCAGTGCTTAGGCTGTGACGCCCCCGATTTGTCCGTACACTAATCATGCACGCAAATGTGTACGACCAAGATCAGGGTCTCACTGGAAGATATCACAACACAACTCTAGACACAAATTAAAATAATACAAGCTTTATATTACAAGCCAGGGGCCTCGAGGGCTCGAATACAAAAGCTCGAAAACACAAGGGTCAGCGGAAGCAATAATATCTGAGTACAGACATAAGTTAAACAAGTTTGCCTTAAGAAGGCTAGCACAAAAGTAACAACGATCAAAAAGGCAAGGCCTCCTGCCTGGGACCTCCTAAACTACTCCTCGAAGCCGAACTCCATGTAGAAACATCCTCGGGATCTTCTGGCTCCTGGACTCCATCAATCTGGTTGCATCATCCGAGAAGAAGGAACAAGAGGGGAAAAGGGGGAGAAAAGCAACCGTGAGTACTCATCCAAAGTACTCGCAAGCAAGGATCTACACTACATATGCAATGATATCTGTGTAAAGGGGGAATATATGTGGACTGAACTGCAGAAAGCAGAATAAGAGGGGGATAGCTAATCCAATCGAAGACTACGCTTCTGGCCACCTCCATCTTGCAGCAGTAGAAGAGAATAGATGGAAGTAACAAGTATCCTCGTATCTCGCAGCCTCCATCTTGCAGCAGTAGAAGGGAGTAGATGGAATAGTAACAACTATCAAAGCTTCTGGCAGCCTCCGTCTTGAGTAGCAGAAGAGTTCACCAAGTAACTTCGTAAAGCATAATCCTACCCGGCGATCCTCCCGCACATCACCCTGTGAGAGAGCAACCACCGAGTTATATCTGGAACTTGTCTGGGTGTGTTTTATTAAGTATCCAGTTCTAGTTGTCATGAGGTCCGAGTACAACTCCGGGTCGTCCTTTTACCGAGGGACACGGCTATTCGAATAGATTAACTTCCCTGCAGGGGTGCACCACATAACCCAGCACGCTTGATCCCATTTGGCCAGACACACTTTCCAGGGTCATGCCCGGCCTCGGAAGATCAACACGTCGCAGCCCTACCTAAGCACAGCAGAGAGGTCAGCACGTCGGTCTAAGTCCTAAGCGCGCAGGGGTCCGGGCCCATCGCCCAACGCACACCTGCACGTTGCGTACGCGGCCGGTAAGCAGACCTAGCCTCTCCTAATACCAGAGCAGGCTTCCAGTCCAATCCGGCGCGCGCCGCTAAACTGCTGACGTCAAGAAGGCTTCGGCTGATACCACGACGTCGAGTACCCATAACTATTCCCACGTAGCTGGTTAGTGCGTATAGACCAAATGGCCAGACTCAGATCAAATACCAAGATCCCGTTAAACGTGTTATTGTGAAATAACCGCGGACAACGACCAGGGCCAGGCCCACCTGTCTCCTAGGTGGTCGCAACCTGCCCTGTCGCTCCGCCACAAAGTAACCATCAGGGGACTGTCGGGAACCCAGGCCCACCACTACCTGTGTGGAACCACCTGCCCCTTCAGCCCCCATCTCCGAACCATCATCATGTGTATGTAAAGTATGTATATAGTATATACCCGTGATCACCCCCAAGTGATCACGGCCCGATAGAATAGCAGGGCAGACGGACAAGGGTGTAGGGCCTCTGATGGAATACTAGCATCCTATACTAAGCATTTAGGATTGCAGGTAAAGTATCAACAGTGGTAGCAACAATGACAGGCTATGCAGCAGAATAGGATTATCGAAAGCAGTAACATGCTACACTACTCTAATGCAAGCAATAGAGAGAAGAGTAGGCGATATCTGGTGATCAAAGGGGGGGGGCTTGCCTGGAAGCCCTGCAGACGAAAGGAATCTTCGGAATCGTAGCCGTAGTCGAACACCGAAGCATCAACGGTCTCGGGGTCTATCGCGGTAACGGAGTCTACCGAATAGAAGCAACGAAGGGGAAACAAATAAATAACAGAGCAAACAATAGCATCACAAAGTATAAGATGGAAATACGCGGTGCTACGGGTGACCTAACGCAGTAGGAGGTGATACTGGTAAGGATGAAAAACATCCGGGAAAGTATTCCCGGTGTTTTGCGTTTTCGGGCGGATGAAACGGAGGGGGAAAGTTGCGGGTTCGGTATGATAGAGATGTGTAGTGGACGAACGGGTTGTGTAGCCGGATGCGTCTCGTCGTTCTGAGCAACTTTCGTGTACAAAGTTTTTCCATCCGAGTTACGGTTTAAAAGATATGATTTTCTAAAGGTTTTATTAATTTCTGGAATTTAATTAATTAATTTAATATAACATTATCCAGAATAGTGCATGCTGACATCAGCATGACGTCAGCATGACATCAGCAGTCAACAAAGGGTTGACTAGGTCAAATTGACGTGTGGGTCCCAGTTGTCATTGTCTAAGATTAACTAAACAGGTTTAATTAGTTTAGTTACTGATTAGGTTAATTAAATACGATTAATTAAGTTAATTAATTTAGTTAATTAATTAACTAATTAATATTTTATTTTATTATTATTATTATTAATTTTTTTTAATCTTTTAATTAATATTTATTTTTATTTTTATTTTTTAAAAGTTCTGGGGGGGCGGGCCCCCCTGGCAGTGGCCCAGAGGGCCTAAACGGGCGACGGGTTCGGGCGCTACGGGCGTGGGGGAAGACCCGAGCGAGCGCTCGCCCGCAGTGGCGCGGGACGAGGCCGCCGGGGCGCGGCGGGGCGCTGGCCCAGGGCGCCGGTCGGGGCGAGGCCGCCGGGCGGCGAGCAGCGCGACGGCGAGCGGCGCGACGGCCACCGGCCGGAGGCGGAAGTGGCGGCGTGCGGCGGCTGTGGGGGAGGGGCCACGACGGGGCGGCGCTGGAGCGTGGAAGTGGCGGGGCTGCGGTGGCCTGGCGAAGGCGGGCGCGCGGCGGGCGGCCAGCGCCGGGGCGAGGGCCGGCGCGTGGAGCGAGCGCGGCGGGCAGGAGGTGCGGCGCGCGCGCGGGGGGGTCGGCGGTGAGGGCCATGGAGGGGCAGCGGGGAAGAGGAGAAGGAGGG
>LR738714.1:631173414-631246481 GCA_902687465.1 Secale cereale
GGGGGGGTCTTCTATTTTTATTTTTACTTTAGTTTAGGATTTTTCTTTTTCCTTTTAATTTCTTTTCTGTTTATTTTCTGTTTTGTTTTTATTAAATATGCAACTAGTTCCTAAATTAGTTTTAATAATTAACCCACTGCCACATTTAATTTTTACAGCTAAATAAAATAGTTTAATATTTTATTGTTTATAAAAAGAATTCAAATAATTGTTTAACTGTTGTTTTAACTATTTTGGTGCATCTAAACACTTTACAAAATTGTGGTTTCAACATGACAAATACCCAGAGAATATTTGCCACACTTGGAACATTTTTGTTTCATGTTTGACAAATTTAAATTTTGACTTTAATTTGAATTTGAATTTGAACAGGATTTGGATTAACGAGAGATTATCTACAGTAACAGTGGTGACGTGGCATCATTAGTGTGTGGTTACTGTAGCTTGATTATCCGGGCGTCACAATTCTCCTCCACTACAAGAAATCTCGTCCCGAGATTTAAGCGGTGGAGAACGGGGGAAAGTGCTGGTAGCGAAAACCTAACGAGTTTTCTCGCTCTTGAATGCCCTTTCGGAGAGGTTGATCCCTTTCGTTGATGTCTTCATTTCTCTGCTTCAAGTCATCATGATCAAGTCGTCATCCTTTCTTCAGGATCTCCATCGTCTTACGAACGCGACCAGGGGAAAAACTTTGGTGGAACGTATCTCCACGAAGTATGTGCATCTGACAGTGAATTCAGAAAGTGATACACAAAGTGCCCTACGCGTAGTATTTCAGTGAATGCATTGAGAACAATAAGCGATGGTACCAAAGTTTCAAACGGGTAGGCAGTCATTCGATGCCTAACCAGAAGCTGGAATTGGGTCTTGATCAACGAGAATAATATGGTGTTTGATACCAGGATGAAACATAGTAGAATTTAGCTCGTGAATCATATACGAGGCCAGGTGCAAAGGATACCATAGAATTCGGGTTGTAAAGAAGAGTCAGGTTTCGATCCAGTGGACCTGTGGGTTATGGGCCCACCATGTGGGTTGAATGTAGGAAGGGCGATGACATCTTGCACAGAAGGCAAGGCATGTGAGAGGATAGTCTGTCAGCTATGTTGGCAACAATGTCGGTACCTAGGACGAGGAACGATGAGAACCATTTTCTTGCTCGCTGAAACGAGGCGGACCGGTAGGTAAAGTTTTCTTCCATCGGTGGTTATCGGAATGTTATGAACAATAGTAACAGGTTCTTAATGACAGAGTTGAACACAAAGTTGTCTACATAAGCAGAAAATTATTACTGCATAGATTATATGTAGATCAAAGAAAGGTTAAACAAACAAATGGAAAGGAAAATTGTGATTACACACAATTATTAAGAGTATATTCTTCCCATGGACAAGTAGAACACGGCATATAGGGTTGGAGAGCAAGTACCCAACCATTCAGATAAAGAGGCAAAGATTAATCAAGATGTTACCCAGACAACGGTGCTTGGATAACTAACCAAGAAACATTTAGCATTGGGCTTCAAATGCTCTTGTTGAAAATCGGAGTACCACGGACATGCTTCGAGGTAGCAATGATATGGTTTTTTTTCTAATCAAGGGTCAGACTTTGGGTACACAAATGATCCATCAGGAGCAACTTATAAGATAAGTCTTACAATGTCCTCCTGGAAGAATGTTTATCCTTGCAAAAGAGATTAAAATGATAGGTCCCCCAGCCAGGGGTGCTAGGCTTGACATCATATTACCGAGTCATCAAAGGACCAATGTTATAACTCCTAGAAAGTTGTCCCAGCCATCATATCTGACCGAGATTCGGATCTGATTGGTGTCATGATACCTCAGACTCAGGATGTTCTAGAAGAAAAAAGGTGCATCACAAATCGACGAAATGACATTGCAAGATTCTCGGGAAATGAACTATGGGAGCTGGTTCCCAAAACAATAGTTCATCATTAAACCAAGGATAGGATGAGGAGGTGGCTGATGGACTCAGCGACAATTCATCGAGAATTCCAAACGAATGGATTTCCATAATAATGTGAACGAGAAAATGACAATTGTCAATTCAAATGATATGATGTTGTATGCTCGAGATAAACATACACCATTAATCATTAGTTGAAAGGTGTGCCCGAAATATGACCTTAGGCGGCAAGATCAATGTTAGAGTGACGATTCAATAACCAACAGTCTAAGAACAAACTGTCGAACATTAACTCCAAAGCAATAGGGTTGCTAGAAGTACAGAACTCAAGCAGCATCTTTAGCATATTGGTATTCCGGTTGAAAACAACACGGGGACCAAGGAAGAATGGTGATGATGAGATGTATCCTCATATCGAGAATTTCCAAGAGGTGGGGCAATCTCGCAACATTCTGGACATAATGACAATAATACTTCAAGGCAGAACAGGATACAAGCTGGATAGCAAGTTGCACCCATAACATGGACAAGCTCACGATGACAGGAAGTCAAGGGTGTTGTCGATGTTAATAAAATCATCGAGGGCAAGGAGGGTATTTCTCATCATGAACTCAGTTGACATCTCGGAAGAAGTCAAAGTGTTGAAGGTGATCATGACACATTTGTCGGGAGTTTTCAAGAAAATGCAATCAAACAGCGATGTCATCAAGCGGGGAATGACGACATGGAAGTCATAGGAACAACAGATAAGAAGCAAGCTCGGAATCGAAGCTGCCCTTTTGAACAAGCAACATGAGGTTGAAAGCTCGATGTAAGTCGTGCCCACATTCTGAAGAATTCGTGCACCAAAGAAGGACGAGGTAGCACAGTCAAAGATAGCTAGACAAGGGATGTATCTGATAGTCTAGGAATAAACCAGATTGAGTTTAAAAATTTCCCAGTAACATCTACTAGGGGTGTTGAATTTTTAGAGCAGATTTGATTTACTAAACGATGTCCTCGGTTGACGGCAACCTAGAACCCGTAGAGTGATTACGACAAGCAAAGGTATTACTTCATCAAAAGTTCAAAAGGTGTGGTGCAAAGGCATGATATCCTCGAGATATCAGAGGGTAAAACTCGAAGGTAGAACACGATAGGAGTTGAACTAGGTCATTGACCTATGACAGTAGATACTTTAACCTTGTCAAAAATTGACGAGGCCTGGAATGGATTTATTCCAGATATATTGAAATAAGGACAGCATGGTCGGAACCGTAACTGCAAGGGATCAAATTTATTGACACCGAAAGAATTATTTAGATGAAAAATCATTTGCAAGAAGCTCCCGAGACGGTCTACATCGTTTCCATGGGCATGAACAAAAGCTCAAGGTCGACTCCCATTTCTCCAATGCATACGTTTCCTTTACCTCTTGCTTTGATAAAACTGTAGTGTTGGAATTTTATCCGGTAGAACACCGGAAGGGTATGACTTGTGAAAACTTTTGAGTTCTCACGGATTAGGGGAAGGCATAGGTTCAACCCATCGGGCATCTTAGTAACATATACCACAAGTTTCAAAAGTAAATACACATGCTCGAAAGCAGAGCATGGTTGGCCAAGTAGAGGATACAATTTACCAAAGGCATTATGTATCAGGGGAAGAACTCAAGGTTTTGATATGTCGGAACGGTCGGATAATAATCCACAAAAGGATCTGGCAGACCGCAACGAATCAGGTGTGAGTATCGATACTCAACTAGAAGAAGAAATAATTAAAGGAGATCACATCATAGAAACAACTGACTAATTCAACCAAATGCAAAGGAATTATGTTTTTCGAAACAAGATATCAAAAGCAAACGCTCTGATCAAGGATGGATAAGTTGAATACACTTAGTTGGACAATCAATAAAGGTTTGAATTGTCGAGAACCAACTCATGTCCGGAATGACGTCTGAGTCGGAAAGATAGTTTTATAAAGGATAACCTGATGACTGCGTGCATACGCACATATTGAATCAATAGGATCAAAATGGCTAAGGCAAAGGATATTAACGAAGACTACTAGTCATATGGAATTAACCATAATCCAAGCAGGCAAGAATTTCAAGAGTAACAGCCTACAGAGGATTTTCGAAAGATCGAAAAGTATTCAGGAGAATTTTGGGGAGACATATGAACTATCAAGGAGAACGGGTCCTCGATAAATGTGAGGAAATAACCGTGAGGGTTTTCATGCGAAATAAAACTACAAGACAGTAAACTCAAAGGATTCTCGGGACAACGGAGAATATTACGTGGCATCTTGTAACAACAAGAGCGACGAGGAATGATCATGAGAATGACCAGTGCATGCAGATATCCACAAGGATATATCGGTGACAGTGATTTGCAAAGGCGATGAGCACAAGTTCTCGGGTTAACAACGGAGAGTATCTTCAGGGTCTTCTGGTGCAGCAGACGATCATCGACCATAAGGTGCTCTCCGGGTGAAAGTGATAGCGAGATCCTAATGTTAGATTTAGCAAAATTCATTTATCCCGAATAGAAGAGAGATCAGAGTCCCAGAGTATAGACGAGAAGTAAAAGATCCTAATACCACCCATTGGTGTTGTGGGCCCGTAAGCCACACAACAAGTTAGTAAATTTGTTTTTCAAAGACTAGACTCAACTTCGGCCAAGGAGTTGGAAAGGGGGATTCCTACAGGCAGTCGGCTCTGATACCAACTTGTGACGCCCCCGATTTGTCCGTACACTAATCATGCACGCAAATGTGTACGACCAAGATCAGGGTCTCACTGGAAGATATCACAACACAACTCTAGACACAAATTAAAATAATACAAGCTTTATATTACAAGCCAGGGGCCTCGAGGGCTCGAATACAAAAGCTCGAAAACACAAGGGTCAGCGGAAGCAATAATATCTGAGTACAGACATAAGTTAAACAAGTTTGCCTTAAGAAGGCTAGCACAAAAGTAACAACGATCGAAAAGGCAAGGCCTCCTGCCTGGGACCTCCTAAACTACTCCTCGAAGCCGAACTCCATGTAGAAACATCCTCGGGATCTTCTGGCTCCTGGACTCCATCAATCTGGTTGCATCATCCGAGAAGAAGGAACAAGAGGGGAAAAGGGGGAGAAAAGCAACCGTGAGTACTCATCCAAAGTACTCGCAAGCAAGGATCTACACTACATATGCAATGATATCTGTGTAAAGGGGGAATATATGTGGACTGAACTGCAGAAAGCAGAATAAGAGGGGGATAGCTAATCCAATCGAAGACTACGCTTCTGGCCACCTCCATCTTGCAGCAGTAGAAGAGAATAGATGGAAGTAACAAGTTGTTGGGGAACGTAGTATTTTCAAAATTTTCCTACGATCACGCAAGATCTATCTACTAGATGCATAGCAACGAGAGGGGAGAGTGTGTCTACGTACCCTCGTAGACCGAAAGCGGAAGCGTTTATCAACGCGGTTGATGTAGTCGTGCACCTTCACGATCCGTCCCGATCTAGTACCGAACGTACGGCACCTCCGCGTTCAGCACACGTTCAGCTCGATGACGTCCTCGCCTTCTTGATCCAGCAAGACGGGCGAAGTAGTAGATGAGTTCCGGCAGCACGACGGCGTGGTGACGGTTGTTGATGAAGAACAATCTCTGCAGGGCTTCGCCAAGCACTACAGAAACTAGACGGAGGATAAACTAGAGGGTCGGGGTAGCCGGCACACGGCTTGGTGTATCTTGATGTGTCTTGGGTGCTAGCCCTACCCCTCTATTTATATGTTGAGCCTAGGGGTCGAAACTTGGAGTAAAAGCCTTCACAAAGTCGGTTTCACCCGTAAGGCAAGAGTCCTTCTCGGACTCCAGGGCCAGACGCCAGGGTTCCTGGCGTCTGGACCCAGACGCCAGGGACCCTGGCGTCTGGCCCCTGGACTCCGCAAAACTACCTTTTGCGCTTTCCAAAAACCTTGTGTGCTTTCCCTTTTGGCCCAAATAATGTGTTCTTGTACCCAAACACTTCGGGAAACATCCGGAACCTCTTCCGGTGAATTCCGGAACCCTTCCGGAGGTCAAACACTATTATCTCATATATTAATCTTTATCTCCGGACCATTCCGGAGTTCCTCGTCATGTCCGTGATCACATCCTGGACTCCCAGATGAGATCACGGACATGACGAGGAGTTTCGGAATGTCCGAGACATAAAGATTGATATATTGGACGACTATATTCGGACATAGGAAGTGTTCCGGAAAAGTTTCGGATTTAACTGGATTGCCGGAGGGGGTTACCGGAACCCCCTACGAGGGGGGATGGTCCATAGTGGGCCTTGAGGAAAGGAGAGAGGCAGCCCATAGAGGCTGGCCGGCGCCCCACCTAGGGATCCTAGTTGGACTAGGATTGGGGGGCGCCACCTCTCCCTCTTTTCCTTTCCCTCTCTTCCTTCTTGATGTACTCCTACTAGGAATAGGATTGCAATCCTATTCCTAGTAGGATTGCCCTAGCCGCACCATAGGAGGCCGGCCGGCCCTTTGTTGGAAATATGCCCTAGAGGCAATAATAAAAGAGTTATTATTATATTTCCTTGTTCATGATAATCGTTTATTATCCATGCTATAACTGTATTGATTGGAAACTCAAATACATGTGTGGATAAATAGACAAACTTTGTGTCCCTAGTAAGCCTCTTCAGGACTAGCTCGTTGATCAAAGATGACCACGGTTTCCAGGTCATAGACATGAGTTGTCATTTGATAACGGGATCACATCATTAGGAGAATGATGTGATGGACGAGACCCAAACGTTAAACATAGCTTTTGATCGTATCAGTTATCGCTATAGTTTTCTGCATGTCAAGTATAAGTTCCTATGACCATGAGATCATGTAACTCACTGACACCGTAGGAGTGCTTTGTGTGTGCCAAACGTCGCAACGTAACTGGGTGACTATAAAGGTACTCTACAGGTATCTCCGAAGACGTCTGTTGAGTTGACATGGATCGAGACTGGGATTTGTCACTCCGTGTGACGGAGAGGTATCTCCGGGCCCACTCGGTAATACGTCATCTCAATGAGCTCAAAGTGACTAAGTAGTTAGTCACGGGATTATGTATTACGGAACGAGTAAAGAGACTTGCCGGTAACGAGATTGAACTAGGTATAGAGATACCGACGATCGAATCTCGGGCAAGTAACATACCGATGAGACAAAGGGAACTGTATACGGGATTGCCTGAATCCTTGACATCGTGGTTCATCCGATGAGATCATCGAGGAACGTGTGGGAACCAATATGGGTATCCAGATCCCGCTATTGGTTATTGGCCTGGGAGTGTCTCGGTCATGTCTGCATAGTTTCCGAACCCGCAGGGTCTACACACTTAAGGTTCGGTGACGCTAGGGTTGTTAGTGAGAACAGTGCATGGTTACCGAAGGTTGTTCGGAGTCCCGGATGAGATCCCGGACGTGACGAGGGTCTCCGGAATGGTCCGGGGACGAAGATTGATATATAGGATGAAAGGTTTCGGAGTCCGGAAGTGTTCCGGGGAGTATCGGGAAGACGGCGGATGACCGAAAGGGGTTTCGGGGTCCCGGAAGGAGTTTCGGGCCTAATGGGCCACATAGGGGGGACACAACAGCCCTCATAGGGCTGTGCGCCCCCCCCCCTGGGCCCTCTCCTCATGCGCAAGGGGGCTGGCCCCTCCTAGGGCTGCCGCACCCCCTAGCTTGGGGGGCAAGGCACCTGGGGGGGGGAGCCCTAACCCTGGCGCAGCCCTGGCCGCCGCCCCCCCCCCCATCTCCACTTGGCCGCCGCCCCTAGGGGTAAACCCTAGGGCGCCCCCTCCCCTCTACTCCCCCTATATAAAGAGAGGCAGAGGGAGGGCAGCCACACACGTTCGTGCCTCGGCGCTGCCCTCCCTCTCCCACTACAATCTTCGTTTTCCCGCGGTGCTTGGCGAAGCTCTGCTGGAATCCTCCACCACCATCTCCACCACGCCGTCGTGCTGCCGGTGTCTCCATCAACCTCTCCTCCCCCCCTTGCTGGATCAAGAAGGAGGAGACGTCCCCGAGCTGTACGTGTGAAGAACGCGGAGGCACCGTTGCTTCGGTGCTAGGATCTTCGGCGATCTGAATCGCGGCGAGTACGACTCCATCAACCGCGTTTTTGAACGCTTCCGCTTAGCGATCTACAAGGGTATGTGGATCCAACTCTCCCCTCGTAGATGCATCTCCTAGATTGATCTTGGTGAACGTAGGAAAAATTTTTGTTTCCCATGCAACGTTCCCCGACAGTGGTATCAGAGCTAGGATCTTGCGTAGATGCTTTCACGAGTAGAACACAAAAGGGTTTGTGGACGTTGATGTTTAGATTGCTTCCCTCCTTAGTCTTTCTTGATTCAGCGGTATTATGGGATGAAGCGGCCCGGACCAACTTTACATGTCCACGTACATGAGACCGGTTCCATCGACAGACATGTGACTTTTGTTGCATAAGATGGCTGGCGGGTGTCTGTCTCTCCTATCTTAGTTGAATCGGAACAGAACAAGGCGGTCCTTGTAGAAGGTTAAATAGCAACTTAAATATCACCGTTGTGGCTTTGCGTAGGTAAGAAGCGTTCTTGCTAGATACCCATAGCAGCCACGTAAAACATGCAACAACAAATTAGAGGACGTCTAACTTGTTTTTGCAGGGTATGTATGTGATATGATATGGCCAATGACATGATGAAATATATTTGATGTATGAGATGATCATGTTGTAATAGTTAATATCGACTTGCATGTCGATGTATACGGCAACCGGCAGGAGCCATAGGGTTGTCTTTAATTTTTGTATGACCTGCATGTCAATCATTAAGCGCTTTGTAATGCTTTACTTTATCGCTAAACGGTAGCAATAGTAGTAAGAGCATGGTGGGCGCGCGACAACCCCGATGGCGACACGATGATGGAGATCATGATGATGGGGATCATGGTGTGGCGCCGGTGACGATGGAGATCATGCCGGTGCTTTGGAGATGGAGATCAAAAGCACGAGTTGATGGCCATATCATGTCACTTATGATTTGCATGTGATGTTAATCCTTTTATGCATCTTATTTTGCTTAGGACGACGGTAGCATTATAAGATGATCCTTCACTAAAATTTCAAGATAAAATTGTGTTACCCCCGAGTGTGCGCCGTTGCGAAGGTTCGTCGTTTCGAAGCACCACGTGATGATCGGGTGTGATAGACTCTACGTTCGCATACAACGGGTGCAAGCCAGTTTTGCACATGCAGAACACTCGGGTTAGACTTGACGAGCCTAGCATGTACAGACATGGCCTCGGAACACGGAGGACCGAAAGGTCGAGCATGAGTCATATAGTAGATATGATCAACATGTTGATGTTCACCATTGACACCACCTCATCTCACGTGATGATCGGACTTGGGTTGGTGAATTTGGATCATGTCACGCTCGAATGACCAGAGGGATGTCAATTTGAGTGGGAGTTATAATTAATTTGATTAGGTAATAACTCACTTATCATGAACAATAGTCTAAAATGTCTTTGCAAATCTTTTTGTTGTAGATGGCTCGCGCAGTAGCTCCCCTGAATTTTAATGCGTTCCTAGAGAAAGCTAAACTGAAAGATGATGGGAGCAACTTTGTGGACTGGCTCCGCAATCTGAGGATCATCCTCACAGCTGCCCAAAAGGTTTATGTCCTAAATGCACCGCTAGGTGACCCCCCCGCTCCTACAGCCCCTGCAGACGTTTTGAACGTCTGGCAGACACGTTCGGATGACTACTCAATAGTGCAGTGTGCCATGTTGTACGGCTTGGAAGGAGGACTTCAAAGGCGTTTTGAACGTCATGGTGCATATGAGATGTACCAGGAGTTGAAGTTCATCTTTGAAAAGAATGCTAAGATCGAGAGGTATGAGACCACCGATAAATTCTTTGCTTGCAAGATGGAGGAGAATTCGTCTGTCAGTGAACACTTACTGAAGATGTCTGGGTACTATACCCGCATAGCTGATCTGGGACTTGTGTTCCCGGATGAGGCTATCATTGACAGAATTCTCCAGTCACTCCCTCCTAGCTACAAGAGCTTCGTGCAGCAGTATAACATGCAAGGGATGAACAAAACCATCGCCGAGCTGTTTTCGATGCTGAAAGTCGCTGAGGCAGACATCCAGAAGGAGTATCAAGTGTTGATGGTCAATAAAACCACCAGTGTCAAGAAGAATGGCAAGGGCAAGAAGGGTAACTCTAAGAAGGGTGGCAAGGCAGTTGCTCATCCAGTGAAGAAACCCAAGGCTGGGCCCAAGCCAGAGACTGAGTGTTTCTATTGCAAGGGGAACGGCCACTGGAAGCGGAACTGCCCCAAGTATCTGGCAGACAAGAAGGGGGCCAACAACAACAACAAGCAAGGTATATGTGATATACATGTTATTGATGTGTACCTTACCAACTCTCGTTGTAGTGCCTGGGTATTTGATACCGGTTCGGTTGCTCACATTTGCAACTCTAAACAGGAACTACGGAATAAACGGAGGCTGGCGAAGGACGAAGTGACGATGCGCGTGGGGAATGGTTCCAAGGTTGATGTGATCGCCGTCGGCACGCTCGCTCTTCGATTGCCATCGGGATTAGTTATGAACCTGAATAATTGTCATTTAGTGCCTGCGTTGAGCATGAAAATTATATCTGGATCTTGTTTATTGCGAGACGGTTACTCATTTAAATCAGAGAATAAAGGTTGTTCTATTTATATGGGTAATATCTTTTATGGTCATGCACCCGAAGTGAGGGGTTTATTCTTATTGAATCTCGATAGTGATGATACACATGTTCATAACATTGATGCCAAAAGATGTAGAGTTGATAATGATAATACCACTTTCTTGTGGCACTGCCGTCTGGGTCATATCAGCGTGAAACGCATGTGGAAGCTCCATGCTGATGGACTTTTGGAGTCTCTTGATTTTGAATCACTTGACACATGCGAGCCGTGCCTCATGGGCAAGATGACGAGGACCCCGTTTTCAGGGACAATGGAACGGGCAAGTGACTTATTGGAAATCATACATACTGATGTGTGTGGTCCGATGAGTGTCACGGCGCGCGGTGGATATCGTTATTTTCTCACCTTCACTGACGACTTAAGTAGATATGGGTATATTTACTTAATGAAGCATAAGTCTGAAACTTTTGAAAAGTTCAAGCAATTTCAGAGTGAAGTTGAAAATCATCGTAACAAGAAGATCAAGTTCCTACGATCTGATCGAGGGGGAGAATATCTGAGTTATGAGTTTGGCAATCACTTAAGAAAATGTGGAATTGTTTCACAGTTGACGCCACCTGGAACACCACAGCGTAATGGTGTGTCCGAACGTCGTAATCGAACCCTATTAGATATGGTGCGTTCTATGATGTCTCTTGCCGATTTGCCACTATCGTTCTGGGGATATGCGTTAGAGACAGCTGCATTCACTTTAAATAGGGCTCCATCTAAGTCCGTTGAGACAACACCGTATGAACTATGGTTTGGTAAGAAACCTAAGTTGTCTTTTCTCAAGGTTTGGGGTTGCGATGCTTATGTCAAAAGGCTTCAGCCAGAAAAGCTCGAACCCAAAGCGGACAAATGTGTCTTCATAGGATACCCAAAAGAAACTGTTGGGTACACCTTCTATCTCAGATCCGAAGGCAAAGTGTTTGTCGCTAAGAACGGGTCCTTTCTCGAGAAAGAGTTTCTCTCGAAAAAATTGAGTGGGAGGAAGGTAGAACTTGATGAGGTTATTGAACCTCTGCTTCAACCAGAGAGTTGCGCAACACAGAAAGATGTTTTTGTGGAGCCTGCAGCGGTTGAAGAGGAAGCCAATGATGATGATCAAGAAGCTTCTGATCAAGTTAATACCGAACCTCGTAGGTCGACAAGGGTACGCACTGCACCTGAGTGGTATGGTAACCCTGTCTTGGAGGTCATGTTGTTAGACAACGGTGAACCTACGAGCTATGGAGAAGCGATGGTGGGCCCGGATTCCGACAAATGGTTAGAGGCCATGAAATCCGAGATGGGATCCATGTATGAAAACAAAGTATGGACTTTGGAAGTATTACCTGAAGGGCGGAAGGCCATTCAGAATAAATGGATTTTTAAGAGGAAGACGGACGCTGACGGTAATGTCACCGTGTATAAAGCTCGACTTGTGGCAAAGGGTTTTTCACAAGTTCAAGGAATTGACTACGATGAGACTTTCTCACCCGTAGCGATGCTTAAATCCGTCCGAATCATGTTAGCGATAGCTGCATATTTCGATTATGAAATTTGGCAGATGGATGTCAAAACAGCGTTCCTTAACGGTTTTCTTAAGGAAGAGTTGTATATGATGCAACCGGAAGGTTTTGTCGATCCAGAGAATGCTGACAAAGTATGCAAGCTCCAGCGTTCCATTTATGGGCTGGTGCAAGCATCTCGGAGTTGGAATCTTCGCTTTGATGAGGTGAGTAAAGCGTTTGGGTTTGTACAAGTTTATAATGAAGCTTGTATTTACAAGAAAGTGAGTGGGAGCTCTATAGCGTTTCTAATATTATATGTGGATGACATATTGCTGATTGGAAACAATATAGAATTTTTGGATAGCGTGAAGGGGTATTTGAACAAGAGTTTTTCGATGAAGGATCTCGGTGAAGCTGCTTTCATATTGGGCATCAAGATCTATAGAGATAGATCAAGAAGCTTGATAGGACTTTCACAAAGTAGATACCTTGATAAAGTTTTGAAGAAGTTCAAAATGGATCAATCCAAGAAGGGGTTCTTGCCGGTATTGCAAGGTACAAAGTTGAGTAAGACTCAATGCCCAGTGACTGCGGAAGATAGAGAAAAGATGAGTGTCGTCCCCTATGCTTCAGCCATAGGCTCTATCATGTATGCAATGCTGTGCACAAGACCAGATGTCAGCCTTGCCATAAGTATGGCCGGAAGGTTTCAAAGTAATCCTGGTATGGATCACTGGACAGCGGTCAAGAATATCCTAAAGTACCTGAAAAGGACTAAGGAAATGTTTCTCGTTTATGGAGGTGATCAAGAGCTCGTCGTAAAGGGTTACGTCGATGCAAGCTTTGACACTGATCCGGATGACTCTAAGTCTCAAACCGGATACGTATATATTCTCAATGGGGGAGCGGTAAGCTGGTGCAGTTCCAAGCAAAGCGTGGTAGCCGATTCTACATGCGAAGCGGAGTACATAGCTGCCTCGGAGGCGGCAAAGGAAGGTGTCTGGATGAAGGAGTTCATAACAGATCTTGGAGTTGTGCCTAGTGCACTGAACCCAATGACTCTGTTCTGTGACAACACTGGTGCCATTGCTCTAGCCAAGGAACCAAGGTTTCACAAGAGGACCAGACACATAAAGCGACGCTTCAATTCCATCCGCGATTCAGTCAAGGAGGAGGACATAAACATTTGCAAAGTACACACGGATTTGAATGTTGCAGATCCGTTGACTAAGCCTCTTCCACGGGCTAAGCATGATCAACACCAAGACTCTATGGGTGTTAGATTCATTACCTTGTAATGCTAGATTATTGACTCTAGTGCAAGTGGGAGACTGTTGGAAATATGCCCTAGAGGCAATAATAAAGAAGTTATTATTATATTTCCTTGTTCATGATAATCGTTTATTATCCATGCTATAATTGTATTGATTGGAAACTCAGATACATGTGTGGATGAATAGACAAACTTTGTGTCCCTAGTAAGCCTCTACAGGACTAGCTCGTTGATCAAAGATGACCACGGTTTCCAGGTCATAGACATGAGTTGTCACTTGATAACGGGATCACATCATTAGGAGAATGATGTGATGGACGAGACCCAAACGTTAAACATAGCTTTTGATCGTATCAGTTATCGCTATAGTTTTCTGCATGTCAAGTATAAGTTCCTATGACCATGAGATCATGTAACTCACTGACACCGTAGGAGTGCTTTGTGTGTGCCAAACGTCGCAACGTAACTGGGTGACTATAAAGGTACTCTACAGGTATCTCCGAAGGTGTCTGTTGAGTTGACATGGATCGAGACTGGGATTTGTCACTCCGTGTGACGGGGAGGTATCTCCGGGCCCACTCGGTAATACGTCATCTCAATGAGCTCAAAGTGACTAAGTAGTTGGTCACGGGATTATGTATTACGGTAACGAGTAAAGAGACTTGCCGGTAACGAGATTGAACTAGGTATAGAGATACCGACGATCGAATCTCGGGCAAGTAACATACCGACGAGACAAAGGGAACTGTATACGGGATTGCCTGAATCCTTGACATCCTGGTTCATCCGATGAGATCATCGAGAAACATGTGGGAACCAATATGGGTATCCAGATCCCGCTATTGGTTATTGACCTGGGAGTGTCTCGGTCATGTCTACATGGTTTCCGAACCCGCAGGGTCTACACACTTAACGTTCGGTGACGCTAGGGTTGTTAATGAGAAAAGTGCATGGTTACCGAAGGTTGTTCGGAGTCCCGGATGAGATCCCGGACATGACGAGGGTCTCCGGAATGGTCCGGAGACGAAGATTGATATATAGGATGAAAGGTTTCGGAGTCCGGAAGTGTTCCGGGGAGCATCGGGAAATCGGCGGAGTACCGGAAAGGGTTTCGGGGGTTCCGGAAGTAGTTCTGGGCCTAATGGGCCACAAGGGGGAACACCACAGCCCTCAGGGGGCTGTGCGCCCCCCCTGGGCCCTCTCCTTGTGCGCCAAGGGAGGTGGACCCCTCTAGGGTGGCCGCACCCCCTTAGCCTTGGGGGGCAAGGCACCTAGGGGGGGAAACCCTAGGGCCTGCCCTGGCCGCCGCCCCTCCCCTTGCCCTGGCCGCCGGCCCCCTAGGGGAAACCCTAGGGCGCCCCCCTCTCCTCCTTCCCCCTATATATAGAGAGGTAGAGGGAGGGCAGCCAACACAAGTTCGTGCCTCGGTGCTGCCCTCCCTCTCCCATAATATCTTCTTCTCCCGCGGTGCTTAGGCGAAGCCCTGCTGGAATTCTTCTACACCATCACCACCACGCCGTCGTGCTGCCGGTTCTCCATCAACCTCTCCTCCACCCCTTGCTGGATCAAGAAGGAGGAGACGTCCCCGAGCCGTACGTGTGAAGAACGCGGAGGCACCGTTGCTTCAGTGCTTGGATCTTCAGCGATCTGAATCGCGGCGAGTACGACTCCATCAACCGCGTTCTTAACGCTTCCGCTTAGCGATCTACAAGGGTATGTGGATCCTACTCTCCCCTCGTAGTTGCATCTACTAGATTGATCTTGGTGAACGTAGAGAAATTTTTTTGTTTTCCATGCAACGTTCCCCAACAGTGGTATCAGAGCCAGGTTCTTGCGTAGATGCTTTCTCGAGTAGAACACAAAAGGGTTTGTGGCGTTGATGTTTAAATTGCTGCCCTCCTTAGTCTTTCTTGATTCAGCGGTATTATGGGATGAAGCGGCCCGGACCAACTTTACATGTCCACGTACATGAGACCGGTTCCATCGACAGACATGTGACTTTTGTTGCATAAGATGGCTGGCGGGTGTCTGTCTCTCCTATCTTAGTTGAATCGGAATAGAACAAGGCGGTCCTTGTAGAAGGTTAAATAGCAACTTGAATATCACCGTTGTGGCTTTGCGTAGGTAAGAAGCTTTCTTGCTAGATACCCATAGCAGCCACGTAAAACATGCAACAACAAATTAGAGGACGTCTAACTTGTTTTTGCAGGGTATGTATGTGATATGATATGGCCAATGACATGATGAGATATATTTGATGTATGAGATGATCATGTTGTAATAGTTAATATCGACTTGCATGTCGATGCATACGGCAACCGGTAGGAGCCATAGGGTTGTCTTTAATTTTTGTATGACCTGCGTGTCAATCATTAAGCGCTTTGTAATGCTTTACTTTATCGCTAAACGGTAGCAATAGTAGTAAGAGCATGGTGGGCGCGCGACAACCCCGATGGCGACACGATGATGGAGATCATGATGATGGAGATCATGGTGTGGCGCCGGTGACGATGGAGATCATGCCGGTGCTTTGGAGATGGAGATCAAAAGCACGAGTTGATGGCCATATCATGTCACTTATGATTTGCATGTGATGTTAATCCTTTTATGCATCTTATTTTTCTTAGGACGACGGTAGCATTATAAGATGATCCTTCACTAAAATTTCAAGATAAAATTGTGTTCCCCCCGAGTGTGCGCCGTTGCGAAGGTTCGTCGTTTCGAAGCACCACGTGATGATCGGGTGTGATAGACTCTACGTTCGCATACAACGGGAGCAAGCCAGAGAACACGTCGGGGGCAGCCCCTGGCGCCAGCAGAGAGTACTCCTCTCGAGGCGCAAAATCTGCAGAAACATCCACACTCGGGCTAGATACAGTAGCTCCAGAGAACACGTCGTAAGCAGGTAACATAACAATCGGAAACGAACCTCCTGACTCAGAAGACGAATCCCGATAAGCACCAACCTCCAGGGTGCCCTCGCGACGCTGAACTGCGGGAGATGGCGTGACCCGAGGGGACTCCCCCCTGATACCCTCCTCCCCAGGTAGATACGCATCCAGAAGCAACGGTGCCAGCGGTGGAAGTTCCATCTCCACCGGATCGTCCAACTCGGCTCTGTGGCCCCACAAACGACTGGGGGCCGAAGCCGCCCCAAAGGACCCAAAACGAAGTGCAGACAGAGAGGTAGCTGGGGGTGCTTCCCCCTTCCCTCCGGAGCTCCCGGAGGACTGCTGAGACTGACCCGGTGTCGGTGCCTGGCCAGGCATAGCCGGCGCCCCTGCAGCCGACTCACTTCCCCCACGTGCCTCATGTTGGAAATATGCCCTAGAAGCAATAATAAAAGAGTTATTATTATATTTCCTTGTTCATGATAATCGTTTATTATCCATGCTATAATTGTATTGATTGGAAACTTAAATACATGTGTGGATAAATAGACAAACTTTGTGTCCCTAGTAAGCCTCTTCAGGACTAGCTCGTTGATCAAAGATGACCGCGGTTTCCAGGTCATAGACATGAGTTGTCATTTGATAACGGGATCACATCATTAGGAGAATGATGTGATAGACGAGACCCAAACGTTAAACATAGCTTTTGATCGTATCAGTTATCGCTATAGTTTTCTGCATGTCAAGTATAAGTTCCTATGACCATGAGATCATGTAACTCACTGACACCGTAGGAGTGCTTTGTGTGTGCCAAACGTCGCAACGTAACTGGGTGACTATAAAGGTACTCTACAGGTATCTCCGAAGGTGTCTGTTGAGTTGACATGGATCGAGACTGGGATTTGTCACTCCGTGTGACGGAGAGGTATCTCCGGGCCCACTCGGTAATACGTCATCTCAATGAGCTCAAAGTGACTAAGTAGTTGGTCACGGGATTATGTATTACGGTAACGAGTAAAGAGACTTGCCGGTAACGAGATTGAACTAGGTATAGAGATACCGACGATCGAATCTCGGGCAAGTAACATACCGACGAGACAAAGGGAACTGTATACGGGATTGCCTGAATCCTTGACATCGTGGTTCATCCGATGACATCATCGAGGAACGTGTGGGAACCAATATGGGTATCCAGATCCCGCTATTGGTTATTGGCCTGGGAGTGTCTCGGTCATGTCTGCATAGTTTCCGAACCCGCAGGGTCTACACACTTAAGGTTCGGTGACGCTACGGTTGTTAGTGAGAACAGTGCATGGTTACCGAAGGTTGTTCGGAGTCCCTGATGAGATCCGGACGTGACGAGGGTCTCCGGAATGGTACGGGGACGAAGATTGATATATAGGATGATAGGTTTCGGAGTCCGGAAGTGTTCCGGGGAGTATCGGGAAGACGGCGGATGACCGAAAGGGGTTTCGGGGTCCCGGAAGGAGTTTCGGGCCTAATGGGCCACATAGGGGGGACACAACAGCCCTCATAGGGCTGTGCGCCCCCCCCTGGGCCCTCTCCTCATGCGCAAGGGGGCTGGCCCCTCCTAGGGCTGCCGCACCCCCTAGCTTGGGGGGCAAGGCACCTGGGGGGGGGGAGCCCTAACCCTGGCGCAGCCCTGGCCGCCGCCCCCCCCCCCATCTCCACTTGGCCGCCGCCCCTAGGGGTAAACCCTAGGGCGCCCCCTCCCCTCTACTCCCCCTATATAAAGAGAGGCAGAGGGAGGGCAGCCACACACGTTCGTGCCTCGGCGCTGCCCTCCCTCTCCCACTACAATCTTCGTTTTCCCGCGGTGCTTGGCGAAGCTCTGCTGGAATCCTCCACCACCATCTCCACCACGCCGTCGTGCTGCCGGTGTCTCCATCAACCTCTCCTCCCCCCCTTGCTGGATCAAGAAGGAGGAGACGTCCCCGAGCTGTACGTGTGAAGAACGCGGAGGCACCGTTGCTTCGGTGCTAGGATCTTCGGCGATCTGAATCGCGGCGAGTACGACTCCATCAACCGCGTTCTTGAACGCTTCCGCTTAGCGATCTACAAGGGTATGTGGATCCAACTCTCCCCTCGTAGATGCATCTCCTAGATTGATCTTGGTGAACGTAGGAAATTTTTTTGTTTCCCATGCAACGTTCCCCAACACCCTCCCCTCTTGCTCCTTTATATACGGGGGCAGGGGGGCACCCAAAGACACACAAGTTGAATTGTTCCATCCGTGTGCGGTGCCCCCCTCCACAGAAACACACCTCGGTCATACCGTCGCAGTGCTTAGGCGAAGCCCTGCGCCGGTAGATACATCATATCCGTCACCACGCCGTCGTGCTGATGAAACTCTCCCGTGAAGCTCAACTGGATCAAGAGCTCGTGGGACGTCATCGAGCTGAACGTGTGCTGAATGCGGAGGTGCCGTACGTTCGGTGCTTGATCGGTTGAATCGCGAAGAAGTTCGACTACATCAACCGCGTCACTTGACGCTTCCGCTTCCGGTCTACGAGGGTACGTAGACACACTCTTCCCTCTCGTTGCTATGCATCTGGTAGATAGATCTTGCGTGATTGTAGGAAAATTTAAAATACTACGTTCCCCAACATAATTTTCCTGCGTATAAAATACAGCAGGGCGAGGTATTTTTGCTCGGATGAATTAATACGCGTGTGGATCGTTTTTACTCTCTCGTAGTCTAGGTTTTTTAGGCTGTTCATCGTCTTGGCTTCGGTGGCGACGATGACGGCGCTGAATAAAGATTCTTCGGATCCTTCCTTGACGAGGCCATCGGTTCTATGGTTGGGGATGGATTTGGAAACCAGTCTGTTCAAACAAGGATGTCATGGCGGCGGCGGCATCCTCGTGGTGGACATGTGTCCTCGAGCTCCGCCGTTGCGACGACGTTTGCTCCAGCGTCGGCGCGGAGCTTGGGAGGTAGTCCAGGAGCGGATGCAGATTGTGATCTGCATCGACGACATCTGGAAGACGGAACTTGTGCTGGGTTCGTGGTTCGTGGATGGAAGGTATGGTTTCCTCCTTCGGCGTTCTAGTCGTGGTGGGGTGCCAGATCTGGAGTTCGATGGCGTGTCCGGGGTGTTGCCCCGGTCTGATTCGTTCAACGACTATGGCTTCACTTTTGGTGAGCCACCTTGGAGGTCCGCAAAGCTGCATATCAGCGATGGAGCCGCGTCGAGCTCGGGTGAGGAGGTAATCCGTCATTATTTTCTTCGGTGGCTGATGTGGTGGTGCCGGAGGCAGATGACGGACGTTGGTGTCAAGCTCAGACATGTTCTGCTATCTTTTCAGTTTTGTCATGTCGGTCCTTACGTGACTTGTACTTTGATCTTTATGATATGAATGAGACACGTATTACCATGCAAAAAAAAGAATTAATATGTATTAAAAATAAATAAGATAGATATCACCTGATTCACCCGGACAACAGATGAGCCGGTTTATGAGGACGGATGCAGCACCGGCGTGTTAATGTAGATCGGACCGCGGAAGCGATGGCGTGCGCACGTCTATTGGGGAAGGATTCGTCCGCAGTGTTGGAGACCGGCGCGCGCGGGCGCGGACCAACGAGTCGACTGTAGACGCGGACAGTCGAGTCGGCGCGGGTACGGTCAAATGAACCGATTGGATAAATACCAGTGCAAAATGATAACGCGGTGCACTCCGTGTCCGCGGTATAATGCCATTTTTATGATAAAGGATTACCCTGCATATAAAAAATACCATAGAGCAGAGTAGTTGTGCTCGGAGCAATTTAAAGTGTACTAAGAAAAATATGTAGGAGAAGTAGCACCTGATTTGTTTAATCCGGACGCATGTGGGTGCGACCATTAGCGCGCAATTGGCCCCATGTATGTGTGCTTCCTCCAATTAACACAGACTGTTCTCCCAAGAAAATTAATTCACAATATGGAGCACAAAACTGGTCTTGCAACGCGCAGCTCGTGATTGATGTCTTCCAGTACTAGTCAAACGAGTATAGTTGACCCCCGGTATTAAATCCACCTTGGCTCCGTGTTCTCCTAATTTCTGATTGATGTCTTCCGGTTTACTTTAGTCAATGTGCCATACACGTTAATCTTCTTCTCTGTAATCTTGATGGGTGTGCTTGGACGAGCAACGGTTTGGAGTTGGGATCGGAGCGGTCGTATTGTTATTTTGGAACCTCTCCTTGATGTTTCTTGGATCTTCGTGTGATGCATCGGAGTTGATTTAGTCAAAACTTGCTCTCATTAGAACTCATGTACTAGAAGCGGTACATAGTACTATTCTTAAAATCAATCAGCTCAAGTAAAAAACCAGCCGCGCTCAGCATCAATGGCGAAAAAACAACTGGCGGTACAGCCTAGCGATTTTTCCGCGGGGATCAAGACGGAAATCCACAAGGCGGTGACAGCGACTTGAGGCCATCCGTCCAGGAGGCAGAAACGAGGACGATTCGATAATAGAAACCGAGCACAAGTTCAATCCGGCTCCGGGTCGTGACACCCCCTTTTTTTTATCCTTTTGTTGCTTCAGTCCATCCATGGTTAATATTCCCTTCTTTGAATAGCCATGCATGTAGTCTTTCCATACGTTGACTTCCTTTGGGATTTGAATTGCTCAAGAAAAATAGTATTCCTCGGATGCGTTTTTATTTTAGTATCTACTACCTCCGATTAGTAGCCGCAACGCCCGATGGGAAAGAAAGATAACAGCCAAATGTGATAAAAAATCCACTGCTTCCGCTGATTCCTGATTGACGATTGATGTGACGTTTCTGCCGCTGTTGCTGTTCGCTTTGCAGTCTAGGCAGTTACGCCAATATCTCAGGCGATATTACTTGTACGCGAGCTCTTCAGCTGTACGCGTGGTTCTCAGATCGGTTTCGTCGGATCACTTTGCATCGGCGGTACACAGCAGAACTCCAAACCCGTGGGATTCGCCGGCTCTGTCAAAGACTATTTCCTGCCGAACTTTCTTCATCCGGCTAGCTGCAAACTTCTCGAAACTCTGGAAAAAATCCCTTCAAGAACTCATCACCATCATGCACAGGCCCACGGTGGACGCCAACTGTCGTGGAATTAACACGTCAGATGTCCGGTTTAGCGGACTTAGTGGTGAGGCCGCACATTTATGTAGTAGCTTGAGAGGGGTTGAGCGGAATCGAGAGACGCGATGTAAGACACGGATTTAGACAGCTTCGGGCCCGGAAAACATCATCCGGTAATAACCATACGTGTTGTTTGAGGCTAGATCTCATTATGATCCTCATGATGTCGCCGGTAAACCGGCTCTTGGTGTCTAACCCTAGAAACTTGTCCGCTTGTAGCTTGTCTCAAAACTTGTCTAACTTATCCCTCTTTGGGGAGCCCTGCCCCTGTTTATATATGTTGAAGGGGCGGGTTACATAACTAGTCCTAGTAGGACTAGGATTGATCTATTACAAGGAGTCCTACTCTTGCTTTCTTTGTAAAAGAATATTCCTTATGCTTTCTTCATAAACCGGCCCACCATACATGAATCTGTTGGGGAACGTTGCATGGGAAACAAAAATTTTCTCCTACGCTCACCAAGATCAATCTAGGAGATGCATCTACGAGGGGAGAGTTGGATCCACATACCCTTGTAGATCGCTAAGCGGAAGCGTTCAAGAACGCGGTTGATGGAGTCGTACTCGCTGCGATTCAGATCGCCGAAGATCCTAGCACCGAAGCAACGGTGCCTCCGCGTTCTTCACACGTACAGCTCGGGGACGTCTCCTCCTTCTTGATCCAGCAAGGGGGAAGGAGAGGTTGATGGAGACACCGGCAGCACGACGGCGTGGTGGAGATGGTGGTGGAGGGTTCCAGCAGGGCTACGCCAAGCACTGCGGAGTTCGCGAAGATGGATGTGGGAGAGGGAGGGCAGCGCCGAGGCACGAACGTGTGTGGCTGCCCTCCCTCTGCCTCTCTTTATATAGGGGGGTAGAGAGGGGAGGGGCGCCCTAGGGTTACCCCCTAGGGGCGGCGGCCAAGGGGAGAAGGGGGGCGGCCAAGGGGGGGGGCGGCGGCCAGGGCCTAGGGTTTCCCCCCCAGGTGCCTTGCCCCCCAAGCCTAAGGGGGTGCGGCAGCCCTAGGGGGGGCCAGCCCCCTTGGCGCATGAGGAGAGGGCCCAGGGGGGGCGCACAGCCCTATGAGGGCTGTTGTGTCTCCCCTTTGTGGCCCATTAGGCCCGAAACTCTTTCCGGGACCCCGAAAACCCCTTTCGGTCATCCGCCGATTTCCCGATACTCCCCGGAACACTTCCGGACTCCGATCACTCTCATCCTATATATCAATCTTCGTCCCCGGACCATTCCGGAGACCCTCGTCACGTCCGGGATCTCATCCGGGACTCCGAACAACCTTCGGTAACCATGCACTGTTCTCACTAACAACCCTAGCGTCACCGAACCTTAAGTGTGTAGACCCTGCGGGTTCGGAAACTATGCAGACATGACCGAGACACTCCCAGGTCAATAACCAATAGCGGGATCTGGATACCCATATTGGTTCCCACACGTTCCTCGATGATCTCATCGGATGAACCACGATGTCAAGGATTCAGGCAATCCCGTATACAGTTCCCTTTGTCTCGTCGGTATGTTACTTGCCCGAGGTTCGATCGTCGGTATCTCTATACCTAGTTCAATCTCGTTACCGGCAAGTCTCTTTACTCGTTCCGTAATACATAATCCCGTGACTAACTACTTAGTCACTTTGAGCTCATTGAGATGACGTATTACCGAGTGGGCCCGGAGATACCTCTCCGTCACACGGAGTGACAAATCCCAGTCTCGATCCATGTCAACTCAACAGACACCTTCGGAGATACCTGTAGAGTACCTTTATAGTCACCCAGTTACGTTGCGACGTTTGGCACACACAAAGCACTCCTACGGTGTCAGTGAGTTACATGATCTCATGGTCATAGGAACTTATACTTGACATGCAGAAAACTATAGCGATAACTGACACGATCAAAAGCTATGTTAACGTTTGGGTCTCGTCCATCACATCATTCTCCTAATGATGTGATCCCGTTATCAAATGACAACTCATGTCTATGACCTGGAAACCGCGGTCATCTTTGATCAACGAGCTAGTCCTGTAGAGGCTCACTAGGGACACAAAGTCTGTCTATTCATCCACACGTGTATTTGAGTTTCCAATCAATACAATTATAGCATGGATAATAAACGATTATCATGAACAAGGAAATATAATAATAACTCTTTTATTATTGCCTCTAGGGCATATTTCCAACAGTCTCCCACTTGCACTAGAGTCAATAATCTAGTATTACAAGGTAATGAATCTAACACCCATAGAGTCTTGGTGTAGATCATGCTTAGCCCGTGGAAGAGGCTTAGTCAACGGATCTGCAACATTCAAATCCGTGTGTACTTTGCAAATGTTTATGTCCTCCTCCTTGACCGAATCGCGGATGGAATTGAAGCGTCGCTTTATGTGTCTGGTCCTCTTGTGAAACCTTGGTTCCTTGGCTAGAGCAATGGCACCAGTGTTGTCACAGAACAGAGTCATTGGGTTCAGTGCACTAGGCACAACTCCAAGATCTGTCATGAACTCCTTCATCCAGACACCTTCTTTAGCTGCCTCCGAGGCAGCTATATACTCCGCTTCACATGTAGAATCAGCTACCACGCTCTGCTTGGAACTGCACCAGCTTACCGCTCCCCCGTTGAGAATATATACGTATCCGGTTTGAGACTTAGAGTCATCCGGATCAGTGTCAAAGCTTGCATCGACGTAACCCTTTACGACGAGCTCTTGATCACCTCCATAAACGAGAAACATATCCCTAGTCCTTTTCAGGTACTTTAGGATATTCTTGACCGCTGTCCAGTGATCCATACCAGGATTACTTTGAAACCTTCCGGCCATACTTATGGCAAGGCTGACATCTGGTCTTGTGCACAGCATTGCATACATGATAGAGCCTATGGCTGAAGCATAGGGGACGACACTCATCTTTTCTCTATCTTCCGCAGTCACTGGGCATTGAGTCTTAACTTTGTACCTTGCAATACCGGCAAGAACCCCTTCTTGGATTGATCCATTTTGAACTTCTTCAAAACTTTATCAAGGTATGTACTTTGTGAAAGTCCTATCAAGCGTCTTGATCTATCTCTATAGATCTTGATGCCCAATATGAAAGCAGCTTCACCGAGATCCTTCATCGAAAAACTCTTGTTCAAATACCCCTTCACGCTATCCAAAAATTCTATATTGTTTCCAATCAGCAATATGTCATCCACATATAATATTAGAAACGCTATAGAGCTCCCACTCACTTTCTTGTAAATACAAGCTTCTCCGTAAACTTGTACAAACCCAAACGCTTTGATCACCTCATCAAAGCGAAGATTCCAACTCCGAGATGCTTGTACCAGCCCATAAATGGAACGCTGGAGCTTGCATACTTTGTCAGCATTCTCTGGATCGACAAAACCTTCCGGTTGTATCATATACAACTCTTCCTTAAGAAAACCGTTAAGGAACGCTGTTTTGACATCCATCTGCCAAATTTCATAATCGAAATATGCAGCTATCGCTAACATGATTCGGACGGATTTAAGCATCGCTACGGGTGAGAAAGTCTCATCGTAGTCAATCCCTTGAACTTGTGAAAAACTCTTTGCCACAAGTCGAGCTTTATACATGGTGACATTGCCGTCAGCGTCCGTCTTCTTCTTAAAAATCCATTTATTCTGAATGGCCTTCCGCCCTTCAGGTAATACTTCCAAAGTCCATACTTTGTTTTCATACATGGATCCCATCTCGGATTTCATGGCCTCTAACCATTTGTCCGAATCCGGGCCCACCATCGCTTCTCCATAGCTCGTAGGTTCACTGTTGTCTAACAACATGACCTCCAAGACAGGGTTACCATACCACTCAGGTGCAGTGCGTACCCTTGTCGACCTACGAGGTTCGGCAGTAACTTGATCAGAAGTTTCTTGATCATCATCATTGGCTTCCTCTTCAACCTCTGCAGGCTCCACAAAAACATCTTTCTGTGCTGCGCTACTCTCTGGTTGAAGTAGAGGTTCAACAACCTCATCAAGTTCTACCTTCCTCCCACTCAATTCTTTCGAGAGAAACTCTTTCTCAAGAAAGGACCCGTTCTTAGCGACAAACACTTTGCCCTCGGATCTGAGATAGAAGGTGTACCCAACTGTCTCTTTTGGGTATCCTATGAAGACACATTTGTCCGCTTTGGGTTCGAGCTTTTCTGGCTGAAGCCTTTTGACATAAGCATCGCAACCCCAAACTTTGAGAAAAGACAACTAAGGTTTCTGTGACGCCCCCGATTTGTCCGTACACTAATCATGCACGCAAATGTGTACGACCAAGATCAGGGACTCACTGGAAGATATCACAACACAACTCTAGACACAAATTAAAATAATACAAGCTTTATATTACAAGCCAGGGGCCTCGAGGGCTCGAATACAAAAGCTCGAAAACCCAAGAGTCAGCGGAAGCAACAATATCTGAGTACAGACATAAGTCAAACAAGTTTGCCTTAAGAAGGCTAGCACAAAAATTAACAACGATCGAAAAGGCAAGGCCTCTTGCCTGGGACCTCCTAACTACTCCTCGAAGCCGAACTCCATGTAGAAACGTCATCGGGATCCTCTGGCTCCTGGACTCCATCAATCTGGTTGCATCATCCAAGAAGAAGGAACAAGAGGGGAAAAGGGGGAGAAAAGCAACCGTGAGTACTCATCCAAAGTACTCGCAAGCAAGGATCTACACTACATATGCAATGGTATCTGTGTAAAGGGGTAATATATGTGGACTGAACTGCAGAAAGCAGAATAAGAGGGGGATAGCTAATCCAATCGAAGACTACGCTTCTGGTAACCTCCATCTTGCAGCAGTAGATGAGAGTAGATGGTAAGTAACAAGCTTCCTCGCTTCTCGCAGCCTCCATCTTGCAGCAGTGGAAGGGAGTAGATGGAATAGTAACAACTATCAAAGCTTCTGGCAGCCTCCGTCTTGAGTAGCAGAAGAGTTCACCAAGTAACATCGTAAAGCATAATCCTACCCGGCGATCCTCCCGCACATCACCCTGTGAGAGAGCAACCACCGAGTTATATCTGGAACTTGTCTGGGTGTGTTTTATTAAGTATCCAGTTCTAGTTGTCATGAGGTCCGAGTACAACTCCGGGTCGTCCTTTTACCGAGGGACACGGCTATTCGAATAGATTAACTTCCCTGCAGGGGTGCACCACATAACCCAGCACGCTTGATCCCATTTGGCCGGACACACTTTCCAGGGTCATGCCCGACCTCGGAAGATCAACACGTCGCAGCCCTACCTAAGCACAGCAGAGAGGTCAGCACGTCGGTCTAAGTCCTAAGCACACAGGGGTCTGGGCCCATCGCCCAATGCACACCTGCACGTTGCGAGGGCGGCCGGTAAGCAGACCTAGCCTCTCCTAATACCAGAGCAGGCTTCCAGTCCAATCCGGCGCGCGCCGCTAAACCGCTGACGTCAAGAAGGCTTCGGCTGATACCACGACGTCGAGTACCCATAACTATTCCCACGTAGCTGGTTAGTGCGTATAGACCAAATGGCCAGACTCAGATCAAATACCAAGATCCCGTTAAACGTGTTATTATGACATAACCGCGGACAACGACCAGGGCCAGGCCCACCTGTCTCCTAGGTGGTCGCAACCTGCCCTGTCGCTCCGCCACAAAGTAACCATCAGGGGACTGTCGGGAACCCAGGCCCACCACTACCTGGGTGGAACCACCTGCCCCTTCAGCCCCCATCTCCGAACCATCATCATGTGTATGTAAAATGTATGAAGTATATACCCGTGATCACACCCAAGTGATCACGGCCCGATAGAATAGCAGGGCAGACGGACAAGGGTGTAGGGCCACTGATGGAATACTAGCATCCTATACTAAGCATTTAGGATTGCAGGTAAAGTATCAACAGTGGTAGCAACAATGACAGGCTATGCAGCAGAATAGGATTATCGAAAGCAGTAACATGCTACACTACTCTAATGCAAGCAGTAGAGAGAAGAGTAGGCGATATCTGGTGATCAAAGGGGGGGGGGCTTGCCTGGAAGCTCTGCAGACGAAAGGAATCTTCGGAATCGTAGCCGTAGTCGAACACCGAAGCATCAACGGTCTCGGGGTCTATCACAGTATCGGAGTCTACCGAATATAAGCAACGAAGGGGAAACAAATAAATAACAGAGCAAACAATAGCATCACAAAGCATAACATGGCAAAACACGGTGCTACGTGTGACCTAACGCGGTAGGAGGTGATACTGGCGAGGATGAAAAACATCCGGGAAAGTATTCCCGGTGTTTCGCGTTTTCGGGCAGATGAAACGGAGGGGGAATGTTGCATGTTCGGTATGATAGAGATGTGTGGCGGACGAACGGACCGCGTATTTGGATTCGTCTCGTCGTTCCGAGCAACTTTCATATATAAATTATTTTCATCCGAGTTACGGTTTAAAAGATATGATTTTCTAAAGTTTTTATTAATTTCTGGAATTTAATTAATTAATTTAATAGAACATTATCCAGAATAGTGTCTGCTGATGTCATCATGACAGCAGCATGACATCAGCGGTCAACAGGATTGTTGACTGGTCAAACAGGGCAGTGGGGCCCTTCTGTCATTGACCTATCTAGTTAACATATTTAAATTAACTAGACTAGTTCATTAGGCTAATTAAGCCAGGTTAATTAATTATCTAATTAATTAATTAAGTAATTAATTAACTAATTAATTATTTATTATTATTTTTATTCTTATTCTTTTTTAAAAAAAAAATCTTTCATCTTTTTTTTTAACTTTCTGGGGGCTGGGCCCCCCAAGTCAGTGGCCTAGAGGGCCAAACGGGGCGAGCAGAGCGTTTCGGGCGTGGGTGCCCGTCGGGGCGGACCAAGCCACGGCCACAGCGGGGCGCATGGCGGGGCGTCGGCAGCGCCCAACGTGGCGAGCCGCGGCCCCGGCGGTGGCGGGCCTAGCGCCGGCGGAGGACGACGCCGGAGGAGGGGGCGGCTCCGGCGCGCGGGGGGGAGAGACGGCCAGCCGGGGCGCGGCCAGCGAACCAGCACCGCCGCGCGGAGGCCGAGCCCGCCCAGCTGCGGGGCGCCGGAGACCCTGGAGCCGGCGAGGGCGGCTGAGGGGGCGGGCGCGCGGCCTGGCTCGCGAGGCGCGACGGCGGACGGGCCAGCGGGCGCCTCGCACGCTGGACGGCGGCGTGCGGCCGCGAAGCGGAGGGAGCGCGGGGCGGCTGCGGGGCGCGGCCGGCGAACGGCGGCAGCAGCGCGTGCAGCAGGCACGCGGCGGCACGGGGCATGCGGGGCGGCGTCTACAGAGGGGATCGAGAGGGGGGAAGAGCAGGGAACGGAGGGGGCCTCACAGCGGAAGGGGGGGTCATGGTGGAGCCGAGGACGGCCGGAGCTGTGCATCTGGTGACGGACGACGGTGTACATGAGGAAGACCACGGCGATGGCGGCGAACGGGGCCTCCTAGCTCGACCCCTTTGTCGAGGGGGAAGAAGACGACCACGATGGAGCCCCTGGATGTATTCTCAGGCGCCGGGGAGGTCGTCGGCCGCGACGACGGTGATGGCCATGGCGGTGGTGGCTCGGCCTAGCGGGGGCGGGGAGGCCGATGGCAACGCGAGGAAGGGAGGGGAAAGGAGCTAGGGTTCCGGGGGCGTCGGGCGAAGACCTTATAGGCGGGGGCAGGGGGCGGATGGCCACCACGCACGGCCATCGCCGGCGGATGGCCGCCACGGCACCGTGCCTCCTGTAGCGCGGGGTGGGAGGCAAGTGGGGAGGTTGGCCTGGGCTATTTTGCTAGATGGGCCAAGGGGCCCAGTAGATTAGGTTTCTAAACCTTTTACTAGTATTTTTCCATTTACTTATCTGTTTATTTACTTAGCTACTATTTTGTACTTTCTTCTTACATCAAAATACTTTTGTAAAATGTAAAACCTTGCCATATAATTACTATGCGTTATTTTGCACTGTCACAAAAAGTTTGGGTTCGAAATAATTTATTAAGTTTGAGTTTATACTTAAATGGGATAAAAAGGTGTTGTTGGTCCACTGTTTTAATATCCAGGGGCAATTTTATACTTTTCAAAAGAAAGTTAAACCTTTTCATGACAATTTGTTAGTGAATATTTGCAACCTACCGAACATTTTTGTTTTACCATTCCAGAAATAATAATTTGACTTTATTTTAAATTTGAATTTGAACCGGGTTTGGATCAAGTGAGATTTAGCAAATTAACTCCGATGACCTGGCACCATTGGGAGAGGATTACTGTAGCTTAATTATCCGAGTGTTTACCAAACCATAGTTCATACGGTGTTGTCTCAACGGACTTAGATGGAGCCCTATTTAAAGTGAATGCAGCTGTCTCTAACGCATATCCCCAAAACGATAGTGGCAAATCGGCAAGAGACATCATAGAATGCACCATATCTAATAGGGTTCGATTACGACGTTCGGACACACCATTACGCTGTGGTGTTCCAGGTGGCGTCAACTGTGAAACAATTCCACACTTTCTCAAGTGATTGCAAAACTCATAACTCAGATACTCTCCCCCTCGATCAGATCGTAGGAACTTGATCTTCTTGTTACGATGGTTCTCAACTTCACTCTGAAATTGCTTGAACTTTTCAAACGTTTCAGACTTATGCTTCATCAAGTAAATATACCCATATCTACTTAAGTCGTCAGTGAAGGTGAGAAAATAACGATATCCACCGCGCGCCGTGACACTCATCGGGCCACACACATCAGTATGTATGATTTCCAATAAGTCACTTGCCCGTTCCATTGTTCCTGAAAACGGGGTCTTAGTCATCTTGCCCATGAGGCACGGCTCGCATGTGTCAAGTGATTCAAAATCAAGAGACTCCAAAAGTCCATCAGCATGGAGCTTCCTCATGCGTTTCACGCCGATATGACCCAGACGGCAGTGCCACAAGAAAGTGGTATTATTGTTATCAATTCTACATCTTTTGGCATCAATGTTATGAACATGTGTATCATCACTATCGAGATTCAATAAGAATAAACCCCCTACTTCGGGTGCATGACCATAAAAGATATTGCCCATATAAATAGAACAACCTTTATTCTCTGATTTAAATGAGTAACCGTCTCGCAATAAACAAGATCCAGATATAATGTTCATGCTCAACGCAGGCACTAAATAACAATTATTCAGGTTCATAACTAATCCCGATGGTAATCGAAGAGCGAGCGTGCCGACGGCGATCACATCAACCTTGGAACCATTCCCCACGCGCATCGTCACTTCGTCCTTCGCCAGCCTCCGTTTATTCCGTAGTTCCTGTTTAGAGTTGCAAATGTGAGCAACCGAACCGGTATCAAATACCCAGGCACTACAACGAGAGTTGGTAAGGTACACATCAATAACATGTATATCACATATACCTTGCTTGTTGTTGTTGTTGGCCCCCTTCTTGTCTGCCAGATACTTGGGGCAGTTCCGCTTCCAGTGGCCGTTCCCCTTGCAATAGAAACACTCAGTCTCTGGCTTGGGCCCAGCCTTGGGTTTCTTCACTGGATGAGCAACTGCCTTGCCACCCTTCTTAGAGTTACCCTTCTTGCCCTTGCCATTTTTCTTGAAACTGGTGGTTTTATTGACCATCAACACTTGATACTCCTTCTGGATGTCTGCCTCAGCGACTTTCAGCATTGAAAACAGTTCGGCGATGGACTTGTTCATCCCTTGCATGTTATACTGCTGCACGAAGCTCTTGTAGCTAGGTGGGAGTGACTGGAGAATTCTGTCAATGATAGCCTCCTCCGGGAACACAAGTCCCAGATCAGCTATGCGGGTATAGTACCCAGACATCTTCAGCAAGTGCTCACTGACAGACGAATTCTCCTCCATCTTGCAAGCAAAGAATTTATCGGTGGTCTCATACCTCTCGATTTTAGCATTCTTCTCAAAGATGAACTTCAACTCCTGGAACATCTCATATGCTCCATGACGTTCAAAACGCCTTTGAAGTCCTCCTTCCAAGCTATACAACATGGCACACTGTACTACTGAGTAGTCATCCGAACGCGTCTGCCAGGCGTTCATAACGTCCACAGAGGCCGGAGCGGGGGGTTCACCTAGCGGTGCACTTAGGACATAAACCTTTTGGGCAGCTGTGAGGATGATCCTCAGATTGCGGAGCCAGTCCACAAAGTTGCTCCCATCATCTTTCAGTTTAGCTTTCTCTAGGAACGCATTAAAATTCAGGGGAGCTACTGCGCGAGCCATCTACAAAAGAATTGCAAAGACATTTTAGACTATTGTTCATGATAAGTGAGTTATTACCTAATCAAATTATTTATAACTCCCACTCAAATTGACATCCCTCTGGTCATTCGAGCGTGACATGATCCAGATCCACCAACCCAAGTCCGATCATCACGTGAGATGAGGTGGTGTCAATGGTGAACATCTACATGTTGATCATATCTACTATATGACTCATGCTCGACCTTTCGGTCTTCCGTGTTCCGAGGCCATGTCTGTACATGCTAGGCTCGTCAAGTCTAACCCGAGTGTTCTGCATGTGCAAAACTGGCTTGCACCCGTTGTATGTGAACGTAGAGTCTATCACACCCGATCATCACGTGGTGCTTCGAAACGACGAACCTTCGCAACGGCGCACACTCGGGGGGAACACAATTTTATCTTGAAATTTTAGTGAAGGATCATCTTGTAATGCTACCGTCGTCCTAAGCAAAATAAGATGCATAAAAGGATTAACATCACATGCAAATCATAAGTGACATGATATGGCCATCAACTCGTGCTTTTGATCTCCATCTCCAAAGCACCGGCATGATCTCCATCGTCACCGGCGCCACACCATGATCCCCATCATCATGATCTCCATCATCGTGTCGCCATCGGGGTTGTCGCGTGCCCACCATGCTCTTACTACTATTGCTACCGTTTAGCGATAAAGTAAAGCATTACATAGCGCTTAATGATTGACACGCAGGTCATACAAAAATTAAAGACAACCCTATGGCTCCTGCCGGTTGCCGTATGCATCGACATGCAAGTCGATATTAACTATTACAACATGATCATCTCATACATCAAATATATCTCATCATGTCATTGGCCATATCATATCACATACATACCCTGCAAAAACAAGTTAGACGTCCTCTAATTTGTTGTTGCATGTTTTACGTGGCTGCTATGGGTATCTAGCAAGAACGCTTCTTACCTACGCAAAGCCACAACGGTGATATTTAAGTTGCTATTTAACCTTCTACAAGGACCGCCTTTTTCTATTCCGATTCAACTAAGATAGGAGAGACAGACACCCGCCAGCCATCTTATGCAACAAAAGTCACATGTCTGTCGATGGAACCGGTCTCATGTACGTGGACATGTAAAGTTGGTCCGGGCCGCTTCATCCCATAATACCGCTGAATCAAGAAAGACTAAGGAGGGAAGCAATCTAAACATCAACGTCCACAAACCCTTTTGTGTTCTACTCGTGAAAGCATCTACGCAAGATCCTAGCTCATGATGCCACTGTTGGGGAACGTTGCATGGGAAACAAAAATTTTCTCCTACGCTCACCAAGATCAATCTAGGAGATGCATCTACGAGGGGAGAGTTGGATCCACATACCCTTGTAGATCGCTAAGCGGAAGCGTTCAAGAACGCGGTTGATGGAGTCGTACTCGCCGCGATTCAGATCGTCGAAGATCCTAGCACCGAAGCAACGGTGCCTCCGCGTTCTTCACACGTACAGCTCGGGGACGTCTCCTCCTTCTTGATCCAGCAAGGGGGAAGGAGAGGTTGATGGAGACACCGGCAGCACGACGGCGTGGTGGAGATGGTGGTGGAGGGTTCCAGCAGGGCTACGCCAAGCACTGCGGAGTTCGCGAAGATGGATGTGGGAGAGGGAGGGCAGCGCCGAGGCACGAACGTGTGTGGCTGCCCTCCCTCTGCCTCTCTTTATATAGGGGGGTAGAGAGGGGAGGGGCGCCCTAGGGTTACCCCCTAGGGGCGGCGGCCAAGGGGAGAAGGGGGGCGGCCAAGGGGGGGGCGGCGGCCAGGGCCTAGGGTTTCCCCCCCAGGTGCCTTGCCCCCCAAGCCTAAGGGGGTGCGGCAGCCCTAGGGGGGGCCAGCCCCCTTGGCGCATGAGGAGAGGGCCCAGGGGGGGCGCACAGCCCTATGAGGGCTGTTGTGTCTCCCCTTTGTGGCCCATTAGGCCCGAAACTCTTTCCGGGACCCCGAAAACCCCTTTCGGTCATCCGCCGATTTCCCGATACTCCCTGGAACACTTCCGGACTCCGATCACTCTCATCCTATATATCAATCTTCGTCCCCGGACCATTCCGGAGACCCTCGTCACGTCCGGGATCTCATCCGGGACTCCGGACAACCTTCGGTAACCATGCACTGTTCTCACTAACAACCCTAGCGTCACCGAACCTTAAGTGTGTAGACCCTGCGGGTTCGGAAACTATGCAGACATGACCGAGACACTCCCAGGTCAATAACCAATAGCGGGATCTGGATACCCATATTGGTTCCCACACGTTCCTCGATGATCTCATCGGATGAACCACGATGTCAAGGATTCAGGCAATCCCGTATACAGTTCCCTTTGTCTCGTCGGTATGTTACTTGCCCGAGATTCGATCGTCGGTATCTCTATACCTAGTTCAATCTCGTTACCGGCAAATCTCTTTACTCGTTCCGCAATACATAATCTCGTGACCAACTACTTAGTCACTTTGAGCTCATTGAGATGACGTATTACCGAGTGGGCCCGGAGATACCTCTCCGTCACACGGAGTGACAAATCCCAGTCTCGATCCATGTCAACTCAACAGACACCTTCGGAGATACCTGTAGAGTACCTTTATAGTCACCCAGTTACGTTGCGACGTTTGGCACACACAAAGCACTCCTACGGTGTCAGTGAGTTACATGATCTCATGGTCATAGGAACTTATACTTGACATGCAGAAAACTATAGCGATAACTGATACGATCAAAAGCTATGTTTAACGTTTGGGTCTCGTCCATCACATCATTCTCCTAATGATGTGATCCCGTTATCAAATGACAACTCATGTCTATGACCTGGAAACCACGGTCATCTTTGATCAACGAGCTAGTCCTGAAGAGGCTTACTAGGGACACAAAGTTTGTCTATTTATCCACACGTGTATTTGAGTTTTCAATCAATACAGTTATAGCATGGATAATAAACGATTATCATGAACAAGGAAATATAATAATAACTCTTTTATTATTGCCTCTAGGGCATATTTCCAACAGAATCGGCCTTCCGGATCTTGGGCCTTGTCATCCGTGATCCGCTAGCCGGGTTACCAGTAAATTGCCAAGTGTAAACCGTCTCACGTAAAACACCCAGTCCGGCCGGGTCATGATTCCGGCCGGTTCATACCGCAGGGTATATCCCTGACAGAAAGTAAAAAAAATCAATTGTAGGAAAAACTAAAAACCAAACAAAAAAACTAAAAGAGCAGCAAGAAAACCATACTAAGCATCTAGAAGCTTCCAAAACCGGACGCACCCTGGCTTCGAAAGCTGGCAGGCGCGCTGGCGACATTTCTAGTAGAAGAGGGAGTGCGGCAAGTTAGAAAACAATAAGAAGCGGCGCGATGAGCGATGAAAAGAATTAACTAACAAAGTGTTAATGCATGTCAATAAAAAATATATTGTTGGATTCATATTTTGACATAGTTTTTAATGATACAAGTTTTGGTGACATGCATAAATATTTTATTAATTAAATTTATGATCAAAATTTGGCGTGAAAATATAATACTCCCTCCATTCCGAAATATAGTGCGCCCGTGCTTTCCGAGGTCCAACTTTGACCATAAATTTAACCCACGAGACCGACTACGGCGGAAGAAAAAATTACATGATTGAAAACTTCTTTTGAATACGAATTCATTGCTTTAACTTTTGCTTCCGCCGCAGACGGTCTCGTTGGTTAAATTTACGGTCAAAGTTGAAGCACGAGAATAGAGGAAGCACTACATTGTGGAATAGAGGGAGTAGGACCGATAAACCAGGAGGGAGGTAATAGGAAACGCGGCACGTCTCGTCGGCTGAAAAGAAAAGGAGAAACGTCGACCTTTTCGTGCAGCCAACAGGCCGACACAAAACGGCCCGTGTTCAAATCCAGACCAGCAGCACCTAGATCAGTCTCGTCCAGCACCAGCTTGTTCCATTCGCTTCCCGATCTTTCTGGACGCGCCACGCACCGCCCCCGGCAACATCTCGAACCTTCTTCCTCCTCCTTTATACCACTCCCCTCTCCCTCACTCCGCTCCGCACTGCAGATTCCAATCCATCGAGCTCGAGCTCTCGAAGTCTGACTCGCTCCGTCCCATCCCAGTCCCCACCCACCCACAGCGAGGAACCAACCCGAGGAAGAAAGAAGCCATGGCCGAGCTGCTGTTCGCCCCTGCCGTGGCTGGCCTCGCCCACCTGCCGGAGGTGCTCGAGCGCCTCGCCGCCGCGGACGCCGACCACCGCGACCACGCCCACCACCACCATGCCGCCCACGGGCACGGCCACGGCCACCCGCGCGCGCAGATCGGGGGCGTGGGCGGCGGCGCGCCCGTGGACATCGTGGAGACCCCCGGCGAGTACGCCTTCGTGCTCGACGTCCCCGGCCTCTCCAAGTCCGACATCCAGGTACGTGCGTGCGCCGCTCGGCCCCGTTCCCCGCATCATTTCTATTAGACCGCACTCGACCAGGGGCGCGCGATTGACTAACTTCCTATGCGCGCGCTGAATGAGCAGGTGACTCTGGAGGAGGACAACGTGCTGGTGATGAAGAGCGCCAGCAACGGCGGGGGCGGCGGCGCGAACGGGAAGCGGAAGCGGGAGGAGGAGGAGGCGGACTGCCGCTACATCCGGCTGGAGCGACGCTCGTCGCCGCGGTCGTTCGTGCGCAAGTTCCGGCTGCCCGAGGACGCGGACGCGGGCGCCGTGGCCGCGCGCTGCGAGAACGGCGTGCTCACCGTCACCGTCAAGAAGCAGCCGCCGCCGGAGAAGAAGACCAAGTCCGTCCAGGTCGCCATCGCCTGATCGTTCGGGCCTTCAGCCACGCGAACTTTCGGTACCTCGTCGGCGTTTGTCGTCAGTGATCGTTCTAGCAGTAGATTAGTGTGGCAAGTCTGGTAGATTTGGGTGTTCTCCTGTGGTCTCATGCTCTGTTCGTCATCTGGCCGGAGATTAGGTGTGCTAGTTGTGGTCGTCTTTTGTGAATCTTGCTGTTAATGGAACTATGGGGCACGAATTGTTAGCTGCCGTATCAACCTCTGCATGAATCTTCCCAGCATTCACCGAATGCAGCCGCGTGCCTGGATTCAGTATCAGGATTCGTACGTGTTTCACCTAATCTTCACTCGCGGAAGATAGAATGAGGACTCTGTTTTCGTTCCCTTGAGCAATCAACGACCGCACGATCTGCCAACTCTTCTCTGTGAGTTCCACGGTCTATCGAATTAACTCTGTTCTCGAGTGTCATGATCTAAATAAATCGAAAACATAGTGAATCTTTAGTGTAGTAATTGAAACAAAACTCAAAAACAAATCTGATTTATAAGGGAGCTCAAGACGTCATGGATACCGATGCCCTCTATATCAGGAGTAAAATGCACAGAACAGCAAGATTAAATGCATAGGAGCATAAGCATTGATGCTTCACACCGGAGACCAGACCCAAGTTAATAGCGACATGGTTGTTGCTTCACCGCAGATCTGAGCTAATGTGATAGTGCTTCTATTCAAGGCTGAGAGAATAGTGTGCTTCTATTTAACGTGAGAAGAAAGATGGAACATGGCCATTAGTCATTCTTCAAGTCATTCTTCGAACCCGAGCCGAGCAAGGAGTGGAGTAGAGCTTCGCAGCCACCTGTAGTTGCTTTTGCAATGTTGTTCACATCCTAGGACTTGGAAGCATCAGGATCACTTGGTCAAGTATGTGGATGCTTGTTAGTGACCAGACTGACATACTCTTGATGTATTTTAGTGCACCGCACACAATAGGTCAGGTCCTTCCTTGGGGAATGAGGAGACGTGGCCTCGTGCTCGCACGATCCCCTAGTTGCGGTTCACAGACATCTCCTTGTTGTTGGTGTGAGCGTGATGAAGATGAAATTTGACATGCATTTCTTCTCAAGAAAGCATGATGTTCAAAATGTCCTAGCTCGATCTACGGGTCGTGAAGACGACGAGAGAATGTGAAGTGCTGCATGACTATCAAAAAATGTTGGCGAATTCAAAAAGATCCGAAACTTCTTCAATCTTTTATAAATATTCTTGAATTAAAAAATATTTTTGAATTTAAAAAATGAATACAAATATTAAAAACAGTCGCATATTTGAAAAAAAATACAATTTGAAAATTGCTCTATTTTCAAAAAGTTTGTGAAACTCAAAATTGTTTGTGATTTCCAAAAAACAAATCATGAATAAATTGTGGTTGTGTTTTGTGAATCTTGCTGTGAATGGAACGATGGAGCACGAATTGTTAGCTGTGGTATCTCTGCTTGTATCTTCCAGTATATATTTATATATTCAGAACCGCGCATTCTGCTCTCCTTGGTTAGGATTCGTAGGTGTTCCATGTAATCTTGGCATGTTTCGTTCACAGTTGAAATGGGCATAATATATCAACTCTTATGTGTCTTTCGGCATCCAACTGTGGCCCGCAAATTTTCTCTGGCATTCGTTCACGGATAGGGGAACCTGTCCACGAACATATGGAGGAACGCTGCCTGCATACATTTTACTAACAACCACCAGACGAAATTTGTTCAAAGTTAGCCGGATTTTCATAGAAACCGAATGAAGTTCATGCAAACATGATGGATTTTTATTAGATTTCAAACATTTAGAACAAAACAAAACCGTCCCGACCCGACCCTAAAACTACCCTACGGCGGTGTCCGTCGTCCATGCCCTTGTCATCTCCACCGCCGTCTCCATGGACACCGGCAATAAGACCGATGAAGTGAAACCGCAGTCTCCGGCAAGAAAGAGTAAAACATGGGAGACGGACTGGCCCACTTGGGACACAAGGCCCTACCGCCTTCCGTGCCCTACTCATCCTTGGACGAATCCACGTCTTGTCCGTCGCACGTGGACGTGAGGTCCACAATGTAAATGGTGGCGCCCGCGCTATCGTCATCCCACTGGGTCGCCTGATGGTTCTCCGGCGGCGCAACTGGCGTTGTTCTCGTCCGTGATCGTCTGTAGCTACGCCTCCATGGCAGGCGCTTCCTAGCGAGCGGTGGCTTGAGCACGGACAGCCTCGTAGAGTGCACGCTACTCCGCGACGAAGTTGGGGTTCGCGGTGGCCATGGCCGCCACGGCCTCTTCGCTCACGCGCTCGTCATCGATCTGGCCCTCCGCCAGCCAGTGCTGCTCTAGGAGGAGAAGGTTGTACCTCTGTCACACCATATCTTATAAAAACAAAGCATCAAGTGTAAAATGCACAGAATAACAAGATTAAATGCATAGAAGCATAAGTATTGATGCTTCACACCAGAGTGCCAATTTAATAGCAACAAGGTTGTTGCTTCACCACAGATCCGTGCTAATGTGATAGTACTTCTATTCAAGGGTGAGAGAATAGTGTGCTTCTATTTAACGCGAGAAGAAAGATGGAACATGGCCATTAGTCATTCTTCAAGTCATTCTTCGAACCCGACCGAGCAAGAAGTGGAATAGAGCTTCGCAGCCACCTGTAGTTGCTTTTGCAACGTTGTTCATACCCTAGGACTTGGAAGCATCAGGATCACTTGGTCAAGTATGTGGATGCGTGTTAGTGACCAGACTGACATACTCTCGATGTAGTTTAGTGCACCGCACACAATAGGTTAGGTCCTTCCTCGGGGAATGAGGAGACGTGGCCTCGTGCTCGCACGATCCCCTCGTTGCGGTTGACAGACATCTCCTTGTTGTTGGTGTGAGCGTGATGAAGATGAAATTTGACATGCATTTCTTCTCAAGAAAGCATGATGTTCAAAATGTCCTAGCTCGATCGACGGGTGGTGAAGACGACCAGAGAATGTGAAGTGCTGCATGCAAGTGTAGTTAGGTTAGATTCTGCATCAATGAAACAACACCAGAGAGAATGTTGCAGAAGGCTTTGAAATAGGGATTGCATAAAATTTGAAAATACAAACACAAAACATTTATATCACTCGCATATTACATTTGATCATCTGAAGAAGCTCAATATGGTTACCGAAAGCTCCCAATTGAATTTAGAAAAATATTCACAAGTTTGAAAAAAAATGTTCATAATTTTGAAAAATGTTTCAAAAAGTGTTCGCGGATCCGTAAAATGTCCTTGAATTCAGAAAATGTTTGCAATTTCAAATATGTTCTCGAACTAAAAATCATAAATTCGAAAAATGATCATAAAATTCGAAAAATGTTCATGCCTATCAAAAAATGTTGGCGAATTCAAAAAGATCCGTGAGTTCGAACAATATTCGTGAGTACGAAACTTCTTCAATCTTTTATAAATATTCTTGAATAAAAAAATATTTTTGAATTTAAAAAATGAATACAAATTTTAAAAATAGTCACATATTTGAAAAAAATACAATTTGAAAATTGCTATGTTTTCAAAAAGTTTGTGAAACTCAAATTTTTTTGTGATTTTCAAAAAAAAAATCATGAATAAATTGTGGTCGTGTTTTGTGAATCTTGCTGTGAATGGAACGATGGAGCACGAATTGTTAGCTGTGGTATCTCTGCTTGTATCTTCCAGTATATATTTATATATTCAGAACCGTGCATTCTGCTCTCCTTGGTTCAGGATTTCGTAGGTGTTCCATGTAATCTTGGCATGTTTGGTTCACCGTTGAAATGGGCATAATATATCAACTCTTATGTGTCTTTCGGCATCCAACTGTGGCCCGCAAATTTTCTCTGGCATTCGTCCACGGATAGGGGAACCTGTCCACGAACATAGATAGGAGGAACGCTGCCTGCATACATTTTACTAACAACCACCAGACGAAATTTGTTCAAAGTTGGCCGGATTTTCATAGAAACCGAATGAAGTTCATGCAAACATGACGGATTTTTATTAGATTTCAAACATTTAGAACAAAACAAAACCGTCCCGACCCGACCCTAAACCTACCCTACGGCGGTGTCCGTCGTCCATGCCCTTGTCATCTCCACCGCCGTCTCCATGAACACCGGCAATAAGACCGATGAAGTGAAACCGCAGTCTCCGGCAAGAAAGAGTAAAACATGGGAGACGGACTGGCCCACATGGGACACAAGGCCCTACCGCCTTCCGTGCCCTACTCATCCTTGGACGAATCCACGTCTTGTCCGTCGCATGTTGACGTGAGGTCCACAATGTAAATGGTGGCGCCCGCGCTATCGTCATCCCACTGGGTCGCCTGATGGTTCGCCGGCGGCGCAACTGGCGTTGTTCTCGTCCGTGATCGTATGTAGCTGCGCCTCCATGGCAGGCGCTTCCTAGCGAGCGGTGGCTTGAGCACGGACAACCTCGTAGAGCGCGCGCTACTCCGCGACGAAGTTGGGGTTCGCAGTGGCCATGGCCGCCACGGCCTCTTCGCTCACGCGCTCGTCATCGATCTGGCCCTCCGCCAACCAGTGCTGCTCTAGGAGGAGAAGGTTGTACCTCTGTCACACCATATCTTATAAAAAGAAAGCATCAAGTGTAAAATGCACAGAATAACAAGATTAAATGCATAGAAGCATAAGTATTGATGCTTCACACCAGAGTTCCAAGTTAATAGCAACAAGGTTGTTGCTTCACCACAGATCCGTGCTAATGTGATAGTACTTCTATTCAAGGGTGAGAGAATAGTGTGCTTCTATTTAACGCGAGAAGAAAGATGGAACATGGCCATTAGTCATTCTTGGAACCCGAGCCGAGCAAGGAGTGTAGTAGAGCTTCACAACCACCTGGAGTAGCTTTTGCAACGTTGTTCACATCCTAGGACTTGGAAGCATCATGATCTCTTGGTCAAGTATGTGGATGCGTGTAAGTGACCAGACTAGCATACTCTTGGCGTATGTTAGGGCAACGTGACACTACACACAATAAGTTAGGTCCTTCCTCAGGGAATGAGGAGAGGTGGCCTCGTGCCCTCACGATCCCCTAATTGTTGTTGACATACATCTCCTTGTTGTCGGTGCGGGCGCGATAAAATTTGACATGCATTTCTTCTCAAGAACGACATGATGTTAAAGACGTCCTAACTCTATCCACGGGGTGTGAAGACGAAGAGAGAATGTGAAGTGCTGCATGCAGGTGTAGTGTGATATAGTTAGGTTACGACCCTGCATCAATGAAACAGCACCGGAGAGAATGTTGCAGAAGGCTTTGGAATATGGATTAGATATAATTTGAAAATACAAAAACAACACCATTTATATCACTCGTATATTACATTTTATCATCTGAGGAAGCTCGATATGATTACCGAGAGCTCCCAAACAAAAATTGAATTTAGAAAAATATTCACAAGTTTGAAAAAAATGGTTCACAGTTTTGAAAAAAGTTTTTAAAGTGTTCGCTAGTCCGCAAAATATTCTTGAATTCAGAAAATGTTTGCAATTTTAAAAACTGTTCTCGAACTAAAAATCATGAATTCAAAAAATGATTATAAATTTCAAAATTTCATTACTGTCGAAAAATGTTGGCGAATTCAAAAAGGTCCGTGAGTTCGAAACTTCTTCAGTTTTTATAAATATTCTTGAATTTAAAATATGAATTCAAATTTAAAAATTCGTCACATATTTGAAAAAAACAATTAAATAGTTCCTCTGGTTTCAAAAAGTTTGTGGAACTCAAAATTGTTCATGATTTAGAAAAACATGAAATAAATTGTGGTCGTGTTTTGTGTATGTTGCTGTGAATGGAACGATGGAGCATGAATTGTTAGTTGTCGTATCTCTGCATATATCTTCCAGTATATATTCAGAACTGTGCATTCTGCTCTGCTTGCTTCAGGATTCGTAGGTGTTCCATGTAATCTTGGCATGTTGTTTCGTTCCCGTTGAAATGGGCACAATATATCAACTCTTATGTGTCTTACGGCATCCATCGGTGACCCGTAAATTTTCTACCGCATCTGTCCATCGATAGGAGGACCTGTTCACGAACACAAATACGGAGAAACGCTGTCTGCATACATTTTACGAACAACCAGACGAAATTTGTTCAAAGTTGGCCGGATTTTCATGGAAACCGAATGAAGTTAATGCAAACATGATGGATTTTCAATAGATTTCAAACATTTAGAACAAAAATAACCCGCCCCGAACCAACCATAAACCTACCCTAAAGTGGCGTCCATCGTCCACGCCCTTGTCATCTCCACCGCCGTCTCGATAAGACCGATGAAGTGAAACTGCGGTCTCCAGCAAGAAAGAGTCGAACACGGGAGACGGACCTGCCCACATGGGACACAAGGCCCCGCCGCCTCCGGTGCCCTAGTCGTCCTTGGACGAGTCCACGCCTTGTCCGTTGCCGATTGACGTGAGGTCCACAAAGGAAATGGTCGCACCCGCGCTATCGTCGTCCCATCGGCCGCCTGATGATTCGCCGACGGTGCAGTTGACGTTGTTCTCGTCCGCGATCGCCTGTAGCTACGCCTTCGTGGCGGGCGTTTCCTGGCGAGCGGCATCTTGAGCGCGGACGACCTCGTAGAGCGCACGCTGCTCTGCCACGAAGTTGGGGTTCACGGTCCCATGGCCGCCACGGCCTCCTCGCTCACGCGCTCTTCATCGATCTGACCCTCCGCCAGCCAGTGCTGCTCTAGGAGGAGAAGGTTGTACCTCTGTCACTCCTGCGCCTGCTGGAATGCTGACATGGGCGCTGACGTAGGCTGCTCCTCCACCATGGCGGTGTTGTAGTGCGCCTGCGCCTATTCCATGGCGGTGTCATCGGAGCCCTTCTCCATCGTGGGGTCGTCCTCGTCGTCGGAGACCTCGGGCGAGTTGGTTGGCAGGCCGTTCTCGATCCGCCTGGCATGGTGGCTCTGCCAGGCGGCCAACTCGTGCTTCGTCTCCGTCGATAGGCTCTCCCATAGAGCATTGCCGCCTCTAGTCATGGCATATGCGGTGGCAGGGAGGAGGTGTGGAGCGGCTGGTGTTGTGGCGTGGAGTAGGCCGGGTGTGACCGCCATTAAATAGCGCATTCCGGTGAGGCCATGCGTCCATGTGTGTCAACGCGTGGTGTCAGAGTGGGTTTCTCGGCCAGCGAGCCTGCTTAATGGCGGCATACAGACAACGGATGGGGCATTGAACGGGCGTGGTAGATAGTCGTCCCGTCCCGTATAGTAAATGCGTCTCCGACATTGAATAGGCACGGCCACCGGGGACGCGGGCGCGCCGCTTAAATGCCGGTGCCAGTGAGAGGTCGCATCCGCTTTGTAGCCGACTTCAATGGGGAACGGCTGCTCTACACCGCATGAATGCGGGCAGCTGGCATCGGGCGGGAATACACACGGGCGAGGGAGGACGGTTTTGGGTGGATAGGGTGGTCAGAAGTGGGCGTGGTTGTTGTCTGGTTGACCGCAAAGCCCCCACACATTTGTCTTCGGTTTGCGAGAGAAAATGCGTCCGGACCGCCTTGCAGACCGATGCAGAACCATATTGGATTGCACAACATGTCCGAACCACGCGGTCCGGATGTATGTAGACGGTTTGAGAAACACCGTTGGAGATGCCCTTACCGCCTACCTGAAGAAGTTCAAAACAACCCAAAAGAAAGAAACTTGAATATTATCGGAAAGCTTTTAAAGCAGTACCTGGATGGTTATGTGCTCTTTATGGCATGATTAAAATGCATAGAACCACCATGATTAAATTAAAATGCACCGTGGTTGTTGCTTCACATCAGAAATTAATGTAATTGTACTCGTATGGCATGATTAAAATTGTATAGAACCACCACGATTAAATAAAAATGCATAAAGGCAACATGGTTTATTGCTTATCAAATCCGAGTTGGGAGCGGTTAAAGGTCACTTGACTGAAAAAATAATTCGGGTCAGTTGGATCAGTCAACTGACCAAAAACCTGTGCGGTTTTGATAGAATTGAGATCCGATTCGAAGCGGGTACAAAAGCACATCGACTGTTTTGGCAAGTCCATTAGGAAGAGTGTCCAAACACTGCTTTATGATTGTCAAAATACATACGAACAGGAAAAACATAGAAACCAAAAGGGGAAAAGGGAAGGTTGTTGGGTAACACATACAAACAGGAAGTAAGTTATGTGCAAGTTTGGACACTCTTTACAAACAGGAAAATACACATACAAACAGGAAGCAAGTTATGTGCAAGTTTGTACACTCTTTACAGACAGGAAAATACATACTATTTCAGATATATTGCATACACAAAAATACCTAAAAACCCAACTTAAAGGAAAAAAAGGGGAAACATATACAAGCAGGGAAATCATAGAAAAACAAAGGGAAAAGGGATGGGCTTGGTGGTACACATAATGGGCTTCAATCCAGTAGCAAATCGACTGGCCCAAATATATGGTCAGTCAAAAAACATTAGCCCAAACCAGCTCACAAAACTGCCCATAAAAAAACACAACACGAATCTCAGAGCTAAGAATCAACGATCATAAAATTGACTGGCCCAAATTCAAAATTCAGGCAACTTACATGTAGCTAAAGTGATCCGAGTTAATGTGATGGTACCTCCTATTTGAACGTAGAAAATAGTGCTTCATTCAATTGCGAGGAGAGAAATAGAACATGGGCATTATTCATAAAAGAAGTCATTCTTCAAACCATAGACAAGCAGGAAGTAGAGTCCAACGCTTCACACTTAGTTGGAAACTTGGAATTGCTTTTACAATGTTATCAATCTTTATCTTATGAATTGGAAGCATCAGGATTTACGAGTGCACAACAACTCAGATTTGTACTAGCATACCCTCACCATAGGTTTGGGTCTCTCCTTGGGGAGAGGTGGCCTCCCGCTCTAATGTGCCGCGAGTTCCTGCTAGGCTATTTTGCAGTAGTGGGAACCTTAACTCGAAAGATCAGTATAGAGCAAAAGACGCTTATGATGCATAGTTCACTAGAAGAATTCATCAACCTCACTTGGTGTAAATAAGGAAAATAAGGAGATCAAGTTGTATATGTGGCTGTCATTGCCAAATGAAATTGGAGGGCTGATTGGTTGGATAAACGAGGATGGCTTCGCAATAGTTTGCACCTTTGGTGATCAGGCTCCTGAAACGACATTGCACATCCTATTGGGCTACATCTACTCGAAGGAGGTATGGATCAAGGTGCATTGCATTCCCCCGCAAAAGGCCGATATTTCTTTGGGGGCCAAGAGTGTGAAATCGTGGTGGAGTAAGCTCAACTCAACTGGACCAAAATAGCTGAGAAGTAAGTAGCTGACATTTGTGGTCTACATGGCACGGCACTTGCGGAAGAAACAGAACAAACATCTCCTCCAGCAAAAGCAAATTCAACAATAGGCCTTGACCGATGATTTTGGCCTCTTAGGAGAGACATTTAGGGAGTAGTTCATTTGGTGTTGTGCTGACTAGACATGTCGATGGGATGGCCCTCGGATGGGCAATGGAGCACAAAACCTTTTTGAAAACATCGGGCCCAGCAATGCCCCTCAACCCGGCTCGCACTGGCCGGCTTTCGAGCGCAATCCAGCCAGGCACTGCAACCCGGCCAACCGGCAAGCGCATGCTGGCTGGCTCCAAGAAGGCAAACCTCCAGAAGACAAACAAGCTTGACCACGGCGTGGCCCTCGATCCGGCAACGGGCCAGCGTCCGTCCCCTCCAGGCGTACGGCAAGACAGGCCCCCATGAGGGGCCAAGCGTAGCAACAGTGGCCCACCTACCCCGCTGACCAGCGCGGGGATGGCTACAATCCGCCTCCATCCGATCGAAAAGGACCGACGGTGACCAGGTGTCGTGGCACTATAGCCGACCCGGCTCAACCACTCTGTTACGTACAGCAAACCGAGGCACAATGCCCTCCGGAGAACCGGACGTACGCTGGTACCCAACGGGCCCGCCGGCTTCCAGACATCGACATCCGGGCCCCGCGTCCGTGTAATATGACCGTTGTAACCCATGCAGAGGGGTTCATATATAGAGAGAGATCATCTAGTTTAACACACACACACACACACACACACACACACACACACACACACACACACACCCTATCCACAGAGAGGGAAGGAGCAGCCTACGCATTAGCCCATCTTCCTTCCTCCCCAATACAGCTCTAGGAGCAAGCTTGTACCATCTTCATATAAACCACACTCGGCAGGATTAGGGGTATTATCTCCCCGGAGAGCCCCAAACCTGGGTACATCTCGTGTCCCGCACTTGCTCATGCCAACCTTGCCTCTAGAACCCACATGTGCCCTTGTGTATGTCCCACTCTTTAGCCATCCTATGGCATCTATCATGAGACCACCAGAACAGTTGGCGCCCACCGTGGGGCAGCTCGAGTTGCTGACCGGAGTCAAGTTCCAGACGAGGCCCTTCGCTTGCTCAGGCGAGCGCATCGTGCACGGCATGGTCCCTGCAGCTGGCGCGGACGCCGCAGGCATCGCCGCGGACTCTATCGTGCCCTTCGGCGCGTTCCACGTCTCCATCGCGCTGGTGCCCGACGAGTACCCCCGCGGAGTGCTTCACGTCACCGACTCCCCCATGCCTGTCGACTACGCCGACTCAAGTGATGTGGCGGACCTTTGCACCCACGTTGAGGTACTCACCACTGGCTTGACCTCTTCCTCCACTAGCGCCGCTGCCAAAATCGCCGCAGCCCAAGCTGCCGTGGCTAAGGCTGTCGCGGCCAAGGCCAACCCGTTGCGCGCCACGCTGCAGAACCTCAGCATCCCCATCGCCACCGACGCTGACGCCACCCAGGCCAGGGCCCGGCTCGACGAGGAGCGTGTGCTCCTGCTGGGTGAGGGCACGACGCTTGCCGCCGTGCAGCGCCAGCTGAAGTCCGCTCATCGGGAGCGGGATGCTGCGTACGGCTCCACGCCAGCTGCAGCTGAACCCAGCCGGGTTGCCAAAGTGCGTACCCGAGGAGGAGCCCTCGGGCGCGCCTTAGACATGGTCCCCCCATCTACGACAATCGTCAAGAACATGCGTGCCGCGGCGGCGGCCGCAGAGGGCCTGGAGCTCCTACAGGACGAAGAGCTGCTCGAGCGGCAACAACGCGTCCAGGATCTTCTCGCCACAACCAATGCACATCAGAAGCGCCTCGACGAGAGGGAGAATGCGAAGCACCTCGACAACCCTGTCGCATTTGGCTCGCGCCACCAAGGACTCGACCACGCTCCGGGATACCCAATAGGCGTCATCTCCACCCGGCAGCGAGGCCCAGTTCGGGAGAACCCGGGGTGCCCGACCACGGCAGAGCCAAGCCGTGACGGGCGGCGACAACCTAGGCAACGAGCCGGCTCCTGACAACTGGCGCCAGCAAGATCTCCCTCCGCTCACCGGCCGGCGTGGCCGGCCGGCTCCTTAGGGCCCAGTCGCAAGCCGGTTGGGTCCACGCGACATCGACAACACCGACGCCCACCATCGCATCGAGCAACTGGCTCTCTCCCTCCATCTCAAGGAGGACGATGCGGCTGGTCCGGCTTGTTTCGGCCCGCGCATCCGCGACGAGCCCTTCGGGTTCACGCTGCCTCGTGATACTCCCAAGTACAACGACACCGTCAAGCTAGAAGACTGGCTCATCGACTACACCACCACCGTCGGCATCGCCGACGGCAACCGGCGTCTAGCCATCCGCTACGTGCCCCTCATGCTGCAAGGCTCAGCCCGGACGTGGCTCAACAGCCTGCCGGCAGGCTGCATCAACTTTAGGATTTTGAAAGAAAGTTCATAAAAAAATAAGAAAAGAAAAGAGTGAGGAAGAAAATACATAAAAAACTACATCTAATCACACCTGGTTTCAATTTTTAATTGTTTTTCGTATTTATTTTATTCTTTAATGCATTTTGCAGGATTTTTTTTCAAATGTGTTATCATTTTCCATACTCATGGTTTTTTTTAATCCGCAAATAAATTTTTAATGCCTGATTTCTTTTGAATTCCATGCACATTTTTCTTCTTCCTTAACTTTCCTCAAATTCACTAAAAAATCTGAATTGTGAACATTTCTTGAGTACGTAAAATGTTTGTGATTTGGTATCTTTTGGAATTTGTGAACTTTTTAAATATATGTACTCCCTCCGTTCCTAAATAATTGTCTTTCTAGAGATTTCAACAAGTGACTACATACGAAACAAAATGAGTGAATCTACACTCTAAAATATGTCTACATGCATCCGTATGTTGTAGTCCATTTGAAATGCATAGAAAGATAAATATTTCGAAATGGAGGGAGTACTATTTTTCGTTTGAAAAAAATTGAATTCATGAAATATTTTGAAATCACTATTTTTTTCATGAATTGTGTTGTATTTGTGAATTTTTTTCAAGTCCATGAATATTTTTGAATTGTAACCGGTCAATGGTCAACTGATCGAAAATTGGATCTACTTTTTCCTCGTGGAACGTGTAAGCTGTTGAGCGAGCGAACGACCGGCCTAAGGCTGGTCCCAATGGGGTGGAACTTAGGAGTAACATCACATATTTCAATACAACGTTGCTTATGTGGCACATATTTAATGAAGAGTGAGGTGCTTGTGGTAACTAGCTAAGTTACCGGAACATCACACACTTCAAGAAACAATGAGTCTATAAGCTAATAAATGCATCGTTGCATGACACTACCTACATGTTCATACTCACTGTGGAGGTAGTAACATAGTCTAGATAAGTGTGTATGTTACTACCTTATGTTCCTGCCCATTGTGACCAGCCTAACAAACGGCCGAGCAAGCGACACTAATGGGCTGCTACCCATTTAGTAATCGTGCGAGCGCCATCACCATGACTCGGCGCACGCCCGTGAACGTCCGAAATCACTAATTAGTACTCCTTTTAGGCATCTTCAATGGTTCTAAGATAGTTGTTGGTAGACTTTGTCATATATGATTTTTGACGATATGACATACAATAGATGAGGAAAAAGAGTAAGGTTGTATATATATGAACTAAAATCCCTTGCACAAGCTTCAATGTAGAATGAGAAAACACCTTATTTATTACTCCCTCCGTCTCAAAATTCTTGTCTTCTATTTGTCTAAATACGGATGTATCTAGTCACATTTTAGTGTTAGATACTCTCCTATCTAGACAAATCTAAGACAAGAATTTTGGGACGGAGGGAGTATGTCACATCCTATTGGACAAATTAGATACAACCTATCAGAGTAGTTGTATGTCAAGGTGTTGGTTGATGATATGGCATATTTTACCAACAAAATAATATACAATTTGTTGGAGATGCCCCTAAAGATCACTCCCATCTTCTCAGGTTGTGACAAATGGCTCACTGCATGCGTGCCACTTGTCGCAATCGGGGAGTTTCTCTTCTTTCATATATTCGTTTATTTAAAATATTTTATTTCTTAAATCGTGTGTTCAAATCTTGAACCGTTTTCACCATAGGATTCCTTCCGTCGAGATCTTCGAAACTAGATCCCATGTTGATAGGTTCTGATGATTTTTTATATGAAAAAAAAAACAAAAATAAAACTGGTCGAAAAAACCGAACCGGCGGCACGTTTTCTCCTATCGCGAAAGCAAAGACGTGCCTCTCGTATCGAGCAAGGAGTAAAGTCCAGAGAGTCCATAGCTTCACAGCCACTTATATTTGCTTTTGCTTGACAGCCACATGAAGAGAAGCATCGGGGTCTTGACTAGCTTCCGCTTTCCGTATACACGTCTTTTTTTCTTCCTCAACACGTTATTCTTGATGACACCATGCTGGTGATGAAGAGCGCCAGCGATGCCAACGGGAAGCGGAAGCGGGAGGAGGAGGAAGGGGACTGCCGCTACATCCGGCTGAAACGCCGCGCGTCGCCGCGGTCGTTCGTGCGCAAGTTCCGGCCGCCGGAGGATACGGACTCGGGCGCCGTGGCCGCGCGCTGCGAACTGCGTGCTGGCAGTCACCATGAAGAAGCCGCCGCCGCCAGAGAAGAAGACCAAGTCCGTTCATGTCGCCGTCGCCTGACTGTTCGAGCCTTCAGTCACACGAACTTTCGATACCTCGTCGGCCTCATCAGTGATCCTTCTAGCAGTAGATTAGTGTGATGAGTCTGGTAGATTTGGTTCTTCTCTTGTGGTCTCATGCTCTGTTCGTGATCTGGCCGGGGATTAGTTGTGGTCGTCTTTTGTGAATCTTGCTGTTTAATGGAACTATGAAGCACGAATTGTTAGCTGTCGGATCACCTCTGCATGTATCTAACCCCGTTTGATCGCGTGCCTGGATTCAGTATCCGGATTCATACCGTTTTCACGTAATCTTAGCGGAAAATAGAGTGAGAACTTTGTTTCGTTCCGTTCAGCAATCAAATTAACTCTTTTCTCGAGTGTCATGATCTAATAAATCCAAATCATAGTGAATCTTTAGTGTAGTAATTGGAAAAAACTTAAAAATAAATATGATTTATAAGGGAGCTCAAGACGTCATGGATACCGATGCCCTCCTTATATCAAGAGTAAAATGCACAGAACATCAGGATTAAATGCATAGAAGCATAAGTATTGATGCTTCACACCAGACCTCCAAGTTAATAGCAACATGGTTGTTGCTTCACCATAGATTCGAGCTAATGTGATAGTACTTCTATTCAAGGGTGAGAGAGTAGTGTGCTTCTATTTAACGTGATAAGAAAGATGGAACATGGCCATTAGTTATTCATCAAGTCATTCTTCGAACCTGAGCCGAGCAAGGAGTAGACTAGAGCTTCACAGCCACCTGAAGTTGTTTTTGCAATTTTGTTCACATCCTAGGACTTGGAAGCATCAGGATCTCTTGGTCAAGTTTGTCAATATGTCTCCGCACAAAAAGGTCAAGTATGTGAATATGTCCCGGCACAAAAAAAAGTATGTGGATGTGTGTTCGTGACCAGACTAGCATGCTCTCGACGTATTTTAGTGCAAGACATTGCACACAGTAGGTTAGGTCCCTCCTTGGGGAATTAGGAGAGGTGGCCTCGTGATCTCACGGTCCCCTAGTTGCTGTCGACATACATCTCCTTGTTGTCGGTGCGGGTGCGATGAAGTTTGATATGCATTTCTTCTCAAGAACGCATGATGTTCAAAAGGTCCTAGCTCTGCTCGGAGGACACGGACGTGGGTGCTGTGGCCGCGCACTGCAAGAACGGCGTGCTCACCATCACCGTCAAGAAGCAACCGCCGCCCGAGAAGAAGACCAAGTCCGTCCAGGTCGCCATGCCTCATCGTTCAAGCCTTCAGTCACGTGAACTTTCGGTACCTCATCGGCGCTTGCCGTCAGTGATCGTTCTAGCAGTAGAGTAGTGTGGCGAGTCTAGTAGATTTGGGTCTTCTCTTGTGATCTCATGCTCTGTCCGTGATCTGGTCGGAGATTAGTTGTGGTCGTCTTTTGTGAATCTTGCTGTTAACGGAACTATGGAGCACAAATTGTTAGCTGTCGGATCAGCCTTTGCATCTAACCCCGCTTGATCGAATGCAGCCCCGTGCCTGGATTCAGTATCCGGATTCATACGTTTTCCACGTAATCTTAGCGGAAAAGAGCATGATGACTCTGTTTCATTCAGCAATCAGCGACTGCATGATCTGTCAAGACCTTTGTGTGAGTTCCACGGTCTATCGAATTAACTATGTTCTCGAGTGTCATGGTCTAAATAAATCCAAAATATATCGAATCTTTAGTGTAGTAATTGAAACAAAACTGAAAAGCAAATATGATTTATAAGGGAGCCCAAGACGTCATGATATCCATGCTCTACTTATATCAGTAGTAAAATGCACAAAACAACAAGATTAAATGCATAGAAGCATTGATGCTTCACACCAGATCCAAGTTAATAGCAACATGGTTGTTGCTTCACAAGAGATTCAATTGTGCTTCTATTTAACGCGAGAAGAAAGATGGAACATGACCAACAGTCGTTTTTCAAAGCGGGGCCGAGCAAGGAGTAGAGTCCAGAGAGTCCACAGCCACCTGGAGTTGCTTTTGCAATGTTGTTCACATCCTAGGACTTGAAGCATCAGGATCTTGATTAGCATACTCTTGGCGTATTTTAGTGCAACGTGACACTTCACACAGTAGGTTGTGCCCCATCTTAGAGAGTGGGACACCTTAGGGAATAGCTCACGATCCCCTAGTTGTTGTTGGCAGACATCTCTTCCTTCTTGTTGTGGGTGTGCTGACATTTGACAACCATTTCTTCTCAAGAATGGCATGATGTCCAATGCTCCTAGCTCTATCCGCAGGCGTTGAAGACGACAAGAGAATGTGAAGTGCTGCCTCGAGACATAGTATGAGTGTGGTTAGGTTAAGCTCCTGCATCAATAAAACAATACCAGAGAGAGAGAGAGAGAGAGTTGCACAAGGCTCTAAAATAGGGATTAGATAGAATTTGAAAATACAAACACAACAAATTTTATATCACTCTTATTTACAATCGATCATCCGAGGAAGCTTGATATGATCACCGAAAGCACACAAACTAAAATTTAAGTTTAGAAAAAATATTAAAAAATTTGAGAAAAATGTTCATGATTTTAAAAAATATTTCAAAAAGTGACCGTGAGTTCACAAATCTTGTTGTATTCAAAAAATGTTCTCGAATTCAAAAGTCATGAATTCAAAAAATGATCACAAATTTCTAAAAATATTCATAAATTTCTAAAAACATTGGTGAATTAAAAATAGTCTGTTCCGTCTATCTGTTTATCATGAAAGACCAAATTGGCCTTTTCCGCCATACATAAGTGAGTTAAAAAAGTTCATGAGTTCAACTTTTTCAAGTTTTAAAAATATATTTGTGAATTGTAAAAATATCTGTAAATTAAAAAGTATGTACGAATTTTAGGAAATATGATTTATAAGGGAGCTCAAGACGTTATGGATACCCATGCTCTCCTTATATCAATCATGAGTAAAAATCATGAGTAAAATGCACATAACAGCAAGATTAAATGCATAGAAGCATTGATGCTTCACACCAGACCCAAGTTAATAGCAACATGGTTGTTGCTTCATAAGAGATCCCAGTGTGCTTCTGTTTAGCGCAAGAGGAAAGATGGAACATGACCAATAGTCGTTTTTCAAAGCTGGGCCAAGCAAGGAGTTGAGTCCATAGCTTCACAGCCACTTGGAGTTGCTTTTGCTTCACAGCCACCTGAAGTTGCTTTTGCAATGTGGTTGACATCATAGGACTTGGAAGCATCGGATCTTGACTAGCATACTCTTGGCGTATTTTAGTCCAATGTGACACTGCACACAGTAGGTTGGGTCCCATCTTAGAGAATGAAAAGAGACCCATAGTAGGTTGGGTCCCATCTTAGGGAATAGCTCACGATCCCCTAGTTGATGTTGGCAGACATCTCTTGTTGGTGTGCGTGCGATGACATTTGACAATCATTTTTTCTCAAGAACGACCTGATGTCCAATGCTCCTAACTTTATCCGCAGGTGTTGAAGACGACAAGAGAATGTGAAGTGCCGCCTCGAGACATAGTATGAGTGTGGTTAGGTTAAGATCATGCATCAATGAAACAACACCAGAGAGAATGTTGCATAACGCTCTAATATAGGGATTAGATAGAATTTGAAAATACAAACACAAAAATTATATCACTCTTATATTACAATTGATCATCTGAGGAAGTTCGATATGATTACCGAAAGCACTCGAGCACAAAATTAAGTTTAGAAAAAATATTCAAAAATTTGAGAAAACTGTTCATGACTTTGAAAAAATGTTTCAAAAAGTGGCCCCAAGTTCACAAATCTTATTGTATTAAAAAATGTACGTAATATAAAAAAAGCTTCAATTAAGAATTCATGAATTCAAAAAATTATCATGATTTTTTTTTAAAATCATTAATTTCTATAAACATTGACGAATTAAAAAAAATGTTTGTTCCGTCTATTCCTTTATTATGAAAGACCAGATTGGCCTTTTCCGCCATCCATAAGTGAGTTAAAAAAAGTTCATGAGTTCAACTTTTTTCAAATTTTAAAAAATATTTGTAAATTTTGAAAATATCTGCAAATTTAAAAATATGTACGAATTTTAGGAAATGTGATTTATAAGGGAGCTCAAGACGTCATGGATATCCATGCTCTCCTTATATCAATCAGGAGTAAAATGCACAAAACAACAAGATTAAGTGCATAGAAGCATTGATGCTTCACACCATACCCAATTTATTAGCAACATGGTTGTTGCTTCACCAGAGATCCAAGTGTGCTTATATTTAACGTGAGAAGAAAGATGGAACATGACCAATAGTCGTTTCTCAAAGCCGGGCCGAGCAAGGAGTAGAGTCCATAGATTCACAGCCACTGAGAATTGCTTTTGCTTCACAGCCACCTGAAGTTGCTTTCGCAATGTTGTTCACATCCTAGGACTTGGAAGCATCGGGATCTTGACTAGCATACTCTTGGCGTATTTTAGTGCAACGTGACACTGCACACAGTAGGTTGGGTCCCATCTTAGAGAATGGAAAGAGACCCACAGTAGGTTGGATCCCACCTTAGGGAATAGGGGGAGTTGGTCTCCTGCTCCCTAGTTGTTGTTGGCAGACATCTCTTCCTTGTCGGTGTGGGTGTGGTGACAGTTGACAGCCATTTCTTCTCAAGAATGGCATGATGTCCAAAGCTCCTAGCTCCATCTGCATGTGTTGAAGACGACAAGAGAATGTGAAGTGCTGCCTCGAGACATAGTATTAGTGTGGTTTGGTTATGATCATGCGTCAATGAAACAATACCAGAGAGAATGTTGGAGAAGGCTCCAAAATAAGGATTTGATAGAATTTGAAAATACAAACACAACAAAATTTATTTCACTCGTATATTACACTCCATCATCCAAGGAAGCTCGATATGATTACCGAAAGCACTCAAACCAAAAAACAAGTTCAGAAAAAATATTCACAAATTTGAGAGAAAGTGTTCTTGATTTTGAAAAATATTTCAAAAAGTGGCCTGAGTTCTCAAATCTTATTGTATTCAAAAACTGTTCTTGAATTAAAAAGTCATGAATAAAAAAAATGATCACGAATTTTAAAAGATATTCAGAAATTTCTACAAACATTGGAAAATTAAAAAATGTCTGTTCCGTGTATCTCTTTGTTATGGAAGACCAAATTGGCCATTTCCGCCATAGATAACTGACCTTAAAAAAGTTCGCGAGTTCAATTGTTTTTCTTTTAAAAAATATATTTATGAATTTTAAAATCTATGCAAATTCGAAAATGTGTACGAATTTTATGAAATGTTTGTGAGTTCATACAATGTTCACATATTTGAAAGAAATACGAATTTGAAAATTCCTCTATTTTTGGGGGAAATTCGAAATTGTTCGCAATTTTTGGAAAATTAATGAATTAAAAATTGTTAATTATTTAAAAAAAATAAATACTCTTAAAAAAAGTTCTCAGATTTGATTAAAAGAAAGAAAAAGAAAACAGACAAAAACAAAGACTAACGGGACGGCCCATTAGTGCGGCATGGGTGCATGTTTCGTTTGTACGCCCGACCCACATGGAATAAGATCACTAGTCTGGTCCAACAGGAGCTGCCTTTGGAGTCAATTTCTATTTGACACTTGTAGCGTCATTTATGGGCTTTCCTCTTACACGACGCATACGGAGCGCTACAGTGTTATCCTCTATTCAACATTAGATTAATCTGCTTCAAAAACATTCCGTTATTTTTCTTATTATATTTAGAGACATTGGCCTGCTCAACGTTTTCTTTGACACTACAAACCGTCCCTGAAAATGGAAATGCCTAGTGACGCCCAAAATCAGGCCAGAACGTCGCCAAAGTTTCCGAGGGCGCTGCTCTGGGAGGCAAACACCTTGTGACGGTAGTCCGTCACAGAAAATGATTTTATGCGACGTTTCATGCCAGGGTTTTGTCCGTGAATAGAGCAATTTTTGTAGTGAACATGTGTACTACACTTGGATCAAACGGACACAAAGAGTCGTTGGTTGGTGCTGGTAATGCGTCAGACACATGTCGTACTAAAATTGTTGTATGTATAGCACAACTCCTCCAACCATGGTCAGTGAGGATGCCAAGAAAATGCGACCACCAAAATACAATCAAAACAATTATGTGTGGATGTACACAGGGGCAAAGCTAGGAAAAAAGGTCATTGGTATGAACACGAACAAGTAACACTAATGCATCCCCTGAAAAGCAGCAATACTATATAGCTAAAATGCATAACTCGTATTAACTAACATGTCAAATGTATTTTTTTACTAACCTCACACAAATACGAAATCATAGTTGCCAATATATCATAACAAAATAGGATCTGATTACAAAAGTAGTTACCTCTACGATCTTTCATCTTCAAAAAGTAATCTATCACATCCTTACGCGAAGTTGAATATAGAGGTCTATGCTCCAAGAAGCAGATGATATAGTGGTACATGAAATCATCACTAAAGTGGATCATGCTGAACATTCTTCACTATTTTCATTCTAGAGAAACGCCTCTCCTCTGATGCAGTGGCGACCGGAGCGCTAATACTAGCTTATTTGTACTAACCGACATAATTTGAATTTAAACCAATATCTCCCCTCCCCCCAACGACATGATGTGACAACTCCTCCATGTGTCATTTCTACCTCTTGCATTCTTTGTTCAGGAAACTGATGCAGAGTCTATCTTCAATGTCATCACTTAAAGAAGTTCAAGGCAAGGCCACCTTAACAATGTCCATCTAAAGAAAGTTCAATAAATGATCAGAGAGATCTTTGGACTGTATGCGCCCATGTACTCCTTATGACATTATTAAGACTAGCAAGTTGCACCTTTCTTGCTCAGGAGAGTAAGTGCAACTGGATATCCACACACCATATTATAATACACAAACATGTAAATTTGGGTCACATATGCATGAAATATAAGGTGTAGATTTATCCCAATGATAATCACATTATAGCTATAATTGTAGCTACAATATACTCAATGACAACGTTGGAAGAAGATGCTATTGCTTTGAATTGGAACTAAAATGAGAAAGAAAATAAAATACTAATTCCTTGGAAGTAAAAAAGGTAGGGGAGAATTGAAAATTATCAGAGTCTAGAACAAATGATAAGTGTTTTGTTCTTATAGTCCAACGTAATAATAAAACAAAATGAATGTCATTCCTTTTAAAAGATAAAAGTTGGATAATTACATTATGAAAGAGTCTAGAACAATATCATATCATTGTTTTGAGGTTTGTGCATATTATAATTGTGCTTAAGTCCAAGTATGGAATCTTTCGGATAGTACATGTCGCAGAATTTGATGCAGTGAAGAGAATATTCAACATCTAACATTACTTGGGTTTGCCACTTCTCAACCATTGAATCAATTTCATCCGACAACCAATATTAACATATAGTGGTATAGATAAATAGAGGCATAATGGTTGTTATGCCACATCACACCGAAGCTAACATAATAGCACTCCAATTTAAAGGTGAGAAAAAACACCCCTATTTAAACATGAGAAGATAGATGGAACATATCATTATTCACAAAGAAGCCATTCTTTATACCCAAGCAAAACAAGGAGTAGAGGGTAGATCTCAGTGATGACTTGCATAGGTAATTTATGCGCACTTACACTTAGTAGGAATTTCTTTTGCACTGTCCACTAGTAGAAAACAGGGCATTGGTCCAGGCCTGTCCAGCCCATTAGCCCCGGTTCAATCTAGAACCGGGTCCAATGGGGGCACTGGACCCGGTTCGTGAGCCCAGGGGGCCGGCCGGGCCACGTGGGCCATTGGTCCCGGTTCGTCTGGACCTTTTGGTCCCGGTTGGAGCGACAAACCGGGACCAATGGCTCTTGCTCCTGGCCCACCACCATTGGTCCCGGTTGGTGATATGAACCGGGACCAAAGGCACCCCTTTAGCCCTGGTTCGTAGCACCAACCGGGACCAATGAGGTGCCTATATATAACCCCTCACTCAAGAGCAGAGCTCACTGCTCTGTTTTTTTTTCTGGCCGAGGGGGAGAGGGGTTAGTGGTGCTCTAGCTCACCTCCTATGCACACAACGTGTTCGGTGGAATGCCCGAGCCACACTAGTTAAGCTTTTCTCCTCTCAAAGCTCTATTTTCTCCGAGATTTGTCTAGGTTTAGCGGTCCGTCACGTCCCGTCCCCGTCTTCGCTGCCGTCGATCGCCCACGCCGATCTCGTCACCGGCACCATCGTGGTGAGCCTCTTGTTATGTCCATGCTTTTCTTACTTTTATTATTGCTTGTTATTATTGCTTTAGATAGATATTTGTCTAATTTTCTTACGTTTATTATTGCTTGTTATTATATAGTGCGATGGTTTTGATATCCGCCCACGTGGGCCCTCGTCCTGTCTACTATTCGGATGTGGTATATTATCTTTAATTTATAACTATCTTTAATTCATCATTTGCCAGAAGTAACCGGGGCATGTTGGTACGAAGTTATGCAAAGTTGTTCTGGAACGAAGTCCCTGATAGGATAATCCGTCTTTTGTTACGAATTATCCTTTCTAGGACTCCGTTCCAAAACCACTTTGGAGAGCTTCGTACCATCATGCGACTGTTACTTTCGCCTAATGATGAAGTATTGGTTTTGTTGAATCCTTTGACACTAGACAAAATGTGACATGAGGGGGTCTAGGGTTGTGGATCGCCGAGCAGTCGAGGGTCGAGGGGTCGAGAGAGGTTGCCTAGCTAGTGTCAAAGTATTGAAGAAATCCATGACTTCATCATTTGCCAAAAGTAACCGGGGCATGTTGGTACGAAGTTATGCAAAGTTATTTTGGAACGGAGTTCCTGATAGGATAATCCGTCTTTTGTTATGAATTATCCTATCTGGGACTCTGTTCCAAAATAACTTTGGAGAGCTTCGTGCCATCATGCGACTGTTACTTTCGCCTAATGATGAAGTATTGGTTTTGTTGAATCCTTTGACACTAGACAAAATGTGACATGAGGGGGTCTAGGGTTGTGGATCGCCGAGCAGTCGAGGGTCGTCCAGGGGTCGAGGGTCGAAGCTAGTTCTACGTTTGCCATTAATATATCCATCTGTCATGTTTGAATAATAATTGGCATGTTGTAAATATTTGTAGAAACTATGGACGACAACACCCGAGACCTAGCACAAGAAGCGATGTTGATGGGCATAATCGCATACGGACAAAATGCCGTCTTGTCGTTTCTCAACGACACCGATGAGCAGGTGGAAAGAGAGCTGCAGCTGGAAGATCTAGGCTATGATATTGATGGCTCCGGTGACCCAATGCACATGGAAGAAGTAGACCGTGAGGACGGCTCCGGTGACCCAATGCCGGTGCAAGAAGGAGACCGTGATGCTGGCTCCGGTGACCGAACCGAGTCCGGCCAGGAGGTATATATGTTAGTTAAGCCTGTGCTGACTAGTTAATTGATGCATTCATTAACTCTCGTCTTTGTTCCTTTTTCTAGCCCTCCGGATCGAGCAAATCTTCGGTAAAGAGACGAGGCGCGAAGAAAAAGTTGAGGCCGGATGAAAAGTTTGAGATCTCAGAAATCTCGCGCTTCGGCGAGCCGATTGAACCCATCCGGACAAGAACGCATTTGTTAATTAGTGCGGGGTTCTGGTTAGGGACAAGATCCCGATCAACATCCATCAATGGTTAAAGCCGGCTGCAAAAGACGCTCAGGTGTCTTATGTCACTGATATGCAGAAAGAAGATCTTTGGACTGAGCTGAAGTCAAATTTCATCCTACCGCCAGAGGATGATCCGGCGAATCCAGTTAAAGATGACTTAATCAAGTCTGCTGCTCTTTCGAAGATGGCAGACCAATTCAGGGCATGGAAGAAAAAACTGAATAAGTTTGTCAAAGATAAAAAGACTCCAGAATTCGTGGGCATATATGAGAAGATCAAAGATGACTGGCCCGCATTTGTGGCATATAAGACATCGGAAAAGAGTAAGAAGATGTCGGAGACAAACTGGATAAATGCTGCGAAGAAGAGGCATCACTATCGCACGGGGTCAGGTGGCTACCTTAGAGCCCGGCCTAAGTGGGCCAAGGCTGAGAATGATCTGCTTGAGAAAGGGATCAAACCAGAGACAATGCAATGGCCAGACAGTTGCGAGACTTGGTTCTTTGGGGCTGGCGGAACCTTGGACCCTGTATCAGGGAGGTGCATTTGGACGGACAAGCAATTGGAAACACCACTCAGGAAGATGCGGCAGTATATCAAAGCAGCGCATGAAGGGACGTTCTTCCCTGACAGAGAGAACGACGAGCTGACAATGGCCCTCGGGAATCCTGAGCACCCTGGACGGACACGAGGCACGCCAGGCTCCCTTCCGTGGCGTGCTGGGTTTCCGGACGCAGGCGGCTACAAAAGCCACGAGAGGAGGAAGAAAATGGAGCAGACCGAACTGCAGGCGCTGCGGGCCAGAATACAAGCGATAGAGGAACGGGAAGCAAATCGGGACAAAAGAATTGCCGAAGCTTCCCCCGAAGCTACCCCGCCATCTCAGCGGAGAAGCAGCATGGCTTCCACCGAGCTGCTTCAGCCGGAGCCTGTCTTGACGGCTACTGCCAGGTATCCCGTGGATGCTATCATGGAGGCACAAAATTGCCACCTTATGGCGCAGTGGATGAATCTGAAGGTCAAGGCGGCTGCTGGCTCTGTTTATCCTACTGGACCCGGCGACACTTTTCACTGCCGGCCGATTCCAGAAGGATATGCTAGGGTGATGGTGGATGAAATTACGGAGGGATTTGAGGAGCTCCAGCTTGACCACCCTACCGATGAAGGGGAGACTCGGCTGGGTTCTTCACTGAAGACTCCATGCCTATGGCGGAAGGACCTCATCAACATTCTCAACTGGACGCCTCCGCCTCCTCCTCCTCCTCCTCCGGCGAGTCAGGGCACTCCGCCTCCTCCACCGCCTCCTCCACCGCCTCCTCCTCTGGCGCCAGTGACGATCAGGGCACTCTGGTTCCTTCTCCGGCGCGTGGTGGCACTCCGCCTCCTTCGCCACCGGCGTGTGGCGGCACTCCGCCTCCTTCGCCGCCGGCGCGCCCGAGCAGCCAGCCTGCTCCTCCTTCTCCGCCTAGTCAGCAAGGGCGGAAGAGACCTGCCGCCGCTCCGGCTGCTCCTGCTCCGGCGCGTAAGCAAGGAAAGAAGACAACCGCTTCGTCTGGTCTGGCGACGTCTAGCAGTATAGCCAGAGGCGGGAGGCGATGCAGATTCGGTCCTTCTCTCACGCCTCTAGAGAAGTTACCATACGAGAGGTCCGACGAGGAAAACACGAAGATCGCTCAAGGCGAAGTGAAGGACTGGCTTGAAGGGTTGAAAGCACAGAGACATCCACCTCCAGAGGAGAATATAGATCCGGTGAAAGCAAATCGCACTCTTGCTGCCCTGAAGCAACCAGCGAAAAGTAAGCCGCAGGACAACTATGACCGCATGATTCAAAAGTCATTTCAAGCAGCGAAGCGGTCGGGAAGTACTAAAAGTGATCAAAGGTTAGCAGAAGGACGAGCTGGGAAACGAACTGCCCAGCTCGACGAACAAGCGGACCAATCGTGCCCCCCGCTCAAGGTGTCTAGCGACATGGTCGCTAATAATCCGAGGATGGTGCCCGATTATAGCAATCTTGGAGATTACGTGTCCGACGATGTACAATATGATTTCTTGGACGTGCAGATACAAATATACGAGTACGGGAAGCCTCTCGTCAAAAATGAAAGATCTCTATCAACGAATATGCGAAGATTGCATGATTGGTACTTGAAAATCTGCGGAGAGTCTCGGGGGAGGGATAACTTGTATTTGAGAGTTAAACCGGAGCATGACCTCGTTGGAATTGAACTGTTGCCTATTCCATTTGAGGAGTTCTATCCGTTTTTCAATCAATTGACCCTCGATAAAGCAACGGTCACCTGCTACTGTCTGTAAGTAGTACTACTTCTGTCATTAAGTCTCTCTATATAGCTGATCTCTTTCATTGCATGTATTTATAATTATCCTCACTATATTATGCAGATTGTGTTGGGGAACGTTGCATGGGAAACAAAAATTTTTCCTACGTTCACCAAGATCAATCTAGGAGATGCTACTACGAGAGGAGAGTTGGATCCACGTACCCTTGTAGATCGCTAAGCGGAAGCGTTAAGAACGCGGTTGATGGAGTCGTACTCGCCGCGATTCAGATCGCCGAAGATCCTAGCACCGAAGCAACGGTGCCTCCGCGTTCTTCACACGTACGGCTCGGGGACGTCTCCTCCTTCTTGATCCAGCAAGGGGTGGAGGAGAGGTTGATGGAGAGACCGGCAGCACGACGGCGTGGTGGTGATGGTGGAGGAGGATTCCAGCAGGGCTTCGCCTAAGCACCGCGGGAAGACGAATATGTTGTGGGAGAGGGAGGGCAGCACCGAGGCACAAACGTGTGTTGGCTGCCCTCCCTCTGCCCCTCTATATATAGGGGGAATAGATGGGAGGGGGGCGCCCTAGGGTTTCCCCTAGGGGGGCCGGCGGCCAGGGCAGTGGGGGGGCGGCGGCCAAGGGCTGCGCAGGCCCTAGGGTTTCCCCCCCTAGGTGCCTTGCCCCCCAAGCCAGGGGGTGCGGCTGCCCTAGGAGGGGCCAGCCCCCCATGCGCCATAGGAGAGGGCCCAGGGGGGGCGCACAGCCCTATGAGGGCTGTGGTGTCCCCCCTTTGTGGCCCATTAGGCCCAGAACCACTTCCGGGACCCCCGAAACCCTTTTCGGTAATCCGCCGATTTCCCGATGCTCCCCGGAACACTTCCGGACTCCGAAACCTTTCATCCTATATATCAATCTTCGTCCCCGGACCATTCCGGAGACCCTCGTCACGTCCGGGACTCCGAACAACCTTCGGTAACCATGCACTGTTCTCACTAACAACCCTAGCGTCACCGAACCTTAAGTGTGTAGACCCTGCGGGTTCGGAAACCATGTGGACATGACCGAGACACTCCCAGGTCAATAACCAATAGCGGGATCTGGATACCCATATTGGTTCCCACATGTTTCTCGATGATCTCATCGGATGAACCACGATGTCAAGGATTCAGGCAATCCTGTATACAGTTCCCTTTGTCTCGTCGGTATGTTACTTGCCCGAGATTCGATCGTCGGTATCTCTATACCTAGTTCAATCTCGTTACCGGCAAGTCTCTTTACTCGTTACCGTAATACATAATCCCGTGACCAACTACTTAGTCACTTTGAGCTCATTGAGATGACGTATTACCGAGTGGGCCCGGAGATACCTCTCCGTCACACGGAGTGACAAATCCCAGTCTCGATCCATGTCAACTCAACGGAAACCCTCGGAGATACCTGTAGAGTACCTTTATAGTCACCCAGTTACGTTGCGACGTTTGGCACACACAAAGCACTCCTACGGTGTCAGTGAGTTACATGATCTCATGGTCATAGGAACTTATACTTGACATGCAGAAAACTATAGCGATAACTGACACGATCAAAAGCTATGTTTAACGTTTGGGTCTCGTCCATCACATCATTCTCCTAATGATGTGATCCCGTTATCAAATGACAACTCATGTCTATGACCTGGAAACCGCGGTCATCTTTGATCAACGAGCTAGTCCTGTAGAGGCTCACTAGGGACACAAAGTCTATCTATTCATCCACACATGTATTTGAGTTTCCAATCAATACAGTTATAGCATGGATAATAAACGATTATCATGAACAAGGAAATATAATAATAACTCTTTTATTATTGCCTCTAGGGCATATTTCCAACAGTCTCCCACTTGCACTAGAGTCAATAATCTAGCATTACAAGGTAATGAATCTAACACCCATAGAGTCTTGGTGTTGATCATGCTTAGCCCGTGGAAGAGGCTTAGTCAACGGATCTGCAACATTCAAATCCGTGTGTACTTTGCAAATACTTATGTCCTCCTCCTTGACCGAATCGCGGATGGAATTGAAGCGTCGCTTTATGTGTCTGGTCCTCTTGTGAAACCTTGGTTCCTTGGCTAGAGCAATGGCACCAGTGTTGTCACAGAACAGAGTCATTGGGTTCAGTGCACTAGGCACAACTCCAAGATCTGTCATGAACTCCTTCATCCAGACACCTTCCTTTGCCGCCTCCGAGGCAGCTATATGCTCCGCTTCACATGTAGAATCAGCTACCACGCTCTGCTTGGAACTGCACCAGCTTACCGCTCCCCCGTTGAGAATATATACGTATCCGGTTTGAGACTTAGAGTCATCCGGATCAGTGTCAAAGCTTGCATCGACGTAACCCTTTACGACGAGCTCTTGATCACCTCCATAAACGAGAAACATCTCCTTAGTCCTTTTCAGGTACTTTAGGATATTCTTGACCGCTGTCCAGTGATCCATACCAGGATTACTTTGAAACCTTCCGGCCATACTTATGGCAAGGCTGACATCTGGTCTTGTGCACAGCATTGCATACATGATAGAGCCTATGGCTGAAGCATAGGGGACGACACTCATCTTTTCTCTATCTTCCGCAGTCACTGGGCATTGAGTCTTACTCAACTTTGTACCTTGCAATACCGGCAAGAACCCCTTCTTGGATTGATCCATTTTGAACTTCTTCAAAACTTTATCAAGGTATGTACTTTGTGAAAGTCCTATCAAGCGTCTTGATCTATCTCTATAGATCTTGATGCCCAATATGAAAGCAGCTTCACCGAGATCCTTCATCGAAAAACTCTTGTTCAAATACCCTTTCACGCTATCCAAAAATTATATATTGTTTCCAATCAGCAATATGTCATCCACATATAATATTAGAAACGCTATAGAGCTCCCACTCACTTTCTTGTAAATACAAGCTTCATTGTAAACTTGTACAAACCCAAACGCTTTGATCACCTCATCAAAGCGAAGATTCCAACTCCGAGATGCTTGCACCAGCCCATAAATGGAACGCTGGAGCCTGCATACTTTGTCAGCATTCTCTGGATCGACAAAACCTTCCGGTTGCATCATATACAACTCTTCCTTAAGAAAACCGTTAAGGAACGCTGTTTTGACATCCTTCTGCCAAATTTCATAATCGAAATATGCAGCTATTGCTAATATGATTCGGACGGATTTAAGCATCGCTACGGGTGAGAAAGTCTCATCGTAGTCAATCCCTTGAACTTGTGAAAAACCCTTTGCCACAAGTCGAGCTTTATACACGGTGACATTACCGTCAGCGTCCGTCTTCCTCTTAAAAATCCATTTATTCTGAATGGCCTTCCGCCCTTCAGGTAATACTTCCAAAGTCCATACTTTGTTTTCATACATGGATCCCATCTCGGATTTCATGGCCTCTAACCATTTGTCGGAATCCGGGCGCACCATCGCTTCTCCATAGCTCGTAGGTTCACCGTTGTCTAACAACATGACCTCCAAGACAGGGTTACCATACCACTCAGGTGCAGTGCGTACCCTTGTCGACCTACGAGGTTCGGTAGTAACTTGATCAGAAGCTCCTTGATCATCATCATTGGCTTCCTCTTCAACCTCTGCAGGCTCCACAAAAACATCTTTCTGTGCTGCGCTACTCTCTGGTTGAAGCAGAGGTTCAATAACCTCATCAAGTTCTACCTTCCTCCCACTCAATTCTTTCGAGAGAAACTCTTTCTCGAGAAAGGACTCGTTCTTAGCGACAAACACTTTGCCCTCGGATCTGAGATAGAAGGTGTACCCAACTGTTTCTTTTGGGTATCCTATGAAGACACATTTGTCCGCTTTGGGTTCGAGCTTTTCTGGCTGAAGCCTTTTGACATAAGCATCGCAACCCCAAACCTTGAGAAAAGACAACTTAGGTTTCTTACCAAACCACAGTTCATACGGTGTTGTCTCAACGGACTTAGATGGAGCCCTATTTAAAGTGAATGCAGCTGTCTCTAACGCATATCCCCAAAACGATAGTGGTAAATCGGCAAGAGACATCATAGAACGTACCATATCTAATAGGGTTCGATTACGACGTTCGGACACACCATTACGCTGTGGTGTTCCAGGTGGCGTCAACTGTGAAACAATTCCACATTTTCTTAAGTGATCACCAAACTCATAACTCAGATATTCTCCCCCTCGATCAGATCGTAGGAACTTGATCTTCTTGTTAAGATGATTTTCAACTTCACTCTGAAATTGCTTGAACTTTTCAAAAGTTTCAGACTTATGCTTCATCAAGTAAATATACCCATATCTACTTAAGTCGTCAGTGAAGGTGAGAAAATAACGATATCCACCGCGCGCCGTTACACTCATCGGACCGCACACATCAGTATGTATGATTTCCAATAAGTCACTTGCCCGTTCCATTGTCCCTGAAAACGGGGTCCTTGTCATCTTGCCCATGAGGCACGGCTCGCACGTGTCAAGTGATTCAAAATCAAGAGACTCCAAAAGTCCATCAGCATGGAGCTTCCTCATGCGTTTCACGCCGATATGACCCAGACGGCAGTGCCACAAGAAAGTGGTATTATCATTATCAACTCTACATCTTTTGGCATCAATGTTATGAACATGTGTATCATCACTATCGAGATTCAATAAGAATAAACCCCTAACTTCGGTTGCATGACCATAAAAGATATTACTCATATAAATAGAACAACCATTATTCTCTGATTTAAATGAGTAACCGTCTCGCAATAAACAAGATCCAGATATAATGTTCATGCTTAACGCAGGCACTAAATAACAATTATTCAGGTTCATAACTAATCCCGATGGTAATCGAAGAGCGAGCGTGCCGACGGCGATCACATCAACCTTGGAACCATTTCCCACGCGCATCGTCACTTCGTCCTTCGCCAGCCTCCGTTTATTCCGCAGTTCCTGTTTAGAGTTGCAAATATGAGCAACCGAACCGGTATCAAATACCCAGGCACTACAACGAGAGTTGGTAAGGTACACATCAATAACATGTATATCACATATACCTTTGTTGTTGTTGGCCCCCTTCTTGTCCGCCAGATACTTGGGGCAGTTCCGCTTCCAGTGGCCGTTCCCCTTGCAATAGAAACACTCAGTCTCTGGCTTGGGCCCAGCCTTGGGTTTCTTCACTGGATTAGCAACTGCTTTGCCACCCTTCTTAGAGTTACCCTTCTTGCCCTTGCCATTCTTCTTGAAACTGGTGGTTTTATTGACCATCAACACTTGATACTCCTTCTGGATGTCTGCCTCAGCGACTTTCAGCATTGAAAACAGCTCGGCGATGGTTTTATTCATCCCTTGCATGTTGTACTGCTGCACGAAGCTCTTGTAGCTTGGCGGGAGTGACTGGAGAATTCTGTCAATGATAACCTCATCCGGGAACACAAGTCCCAGATCAGCTATGCAGGTATAGTACCCAGACATCTTCAGTAAGTGTTCACTGACAGACGAATTCTCCTCCATCTTGCAAGCAAAGAATTTATCGGTGGTCTCATACCTCTCGATCTTAGCATTCTTTTCAAAGATGAACTTCAACTCCTGGTACATCTCATATGCACCATGACGTTCAAAACGCCTTTGAAGTCCTCCTTCCAAGCCGTACAACATGGCACACTGCACTATCGAATAGTCATCCGAACGCGACTGCCAGGCGTTCAAAACGTCTGCAGTGGCTGTAGGAGCGGGGGGTTCACCTAGCGGTGCATTTAGGACATAAACCTTTTGGGCAGCTGTGAGGATGATCCTCAGATTGCGGAGCCAGTCCACAAAGTTGCTCCCATCATCTTTCAGTTTAGCTTTCTCTAGGAACGCATTAAAATTCAGGGGAGCTACTGCGCGAGCCATCTACAACAAAAATTTGCAAAGACATTTTAGACTATTGTTCATGATAAGTGAGTTATTACCTAATCAAATTATTTATAACTCCCACTCAAATTGACATCCCTCCGGTCATTCGAGCGTGACATGATCCAAATTCACCAACCCAAGTCCGATCATCACGTGAGATGAGGTGGTGTCAATGGTGAACATCAACATGTTGATCATATCTACTATATGACTCATGTTCGACCTTTCGGTATTCCGTGTTCCGAGGCCATGTCTGTACATGCTAGGCTCGTCAAGTCTAACCCGAGTGTTCTGCATGTGCAAAACTGGCTTGCACCCGTTGTATGCGAACGTAGAGTCTATCACACCCGATCATCACGTGGTGCTTCGAAACGACGAACCTTCGCAACGGCGCACACTCGGGGGGAACACAATTTTATCTTGAAATTTTAGTGAAGGATCATCTTATAATGCTACCGTCGTCCTAAGCAAAATAAGATGCATAAAAGGATTAACATCACATGCAAATCATAAGTGACATGATATGGCCATCAACTCGTGCTTTTGATCTCCATCTCCAAAGCACCGGCATGATCTCCATCGTCACCGGCGCCACACCATGATCTCCATCATCATGATCTCCATCATCGTGTCGCCATCGGGGTTGTCGCGCGCCCACCATGCTCTTACTACTATTGCTACCGTTTAGCGATAAAGTAAAGCATTACAAAGCGCTTAATGATTGACGCGCAGGTCATACAAAAATTAAAGACAACCCTATGGCTCCTGCCGGTTGCCGTATGCATCGACATGCAAGTCGATATTAACTATTACAACATGATCATCTCATACATCAAATATATCTCATCATGTCATTGGCCATATCATATCACATACATACCCTGCAAAAACAAGTTAGACGTCCTCTAATTTGTTGTTGCATGTTTTACGTGGCTGCTATGGGTATCTAGCAAGAACGCTTCTTACCTACGCAAAGCCACAACGGTGATATTCAAGTTGCTATTTAACCTTCTACAAGGACCGCCTTGTTCTATTCCGATTCAACTAAGATAGGAGAGACAGACACCCGCCAGCCATCTTATGCAACAAAAGTCACATGTCTGTCGATGGAACCGGTCTCATGTACGTGGACATGTAAAGTTGGTCTGGGCCGCTTCATCCCATAATACCGCTGAATCAAGAAAGACTAAGGAGGGCAGCAATTTAAACATCAACGCCCACAAACCCTTTTGTGTTCTACTCGAGAAAGCATCTACGCAAGATCCTAGCTCATGATGCCACTGTTGGGGAACGTTGCATGGGAAACAAAAATTTTTCCTACGTTCACCAAGATCAATCTAGGAGATGCTACTACGAGAGGAGAGTTGGATCCACGTACCCTTGTAGATCGCTAAGCGGAAGCGTTAAGAACGCGGTTGATGGAGTCGTACTCGCCGCGATTCAGATCGCCGAAGATCCTAGCACCGAAGCAACGGTGCCTCCGCGTTCTTCACACGTACGGCTCGGGGACGTCTCCTCCTTCTTGATCCAGCAAGGGGTGGAGGAGAGGTTGATGGAGAGACCGGCAGCACGACGGCGTGGTGGTGATGGTGGAGGAGGATTCCAGCAGGGCTTCGCCTAAGCACCGCGGGAAGACGAATATGTTGTGGGAGAGGGAGGGCAGCACCGAGGCACAAACGTGTGTTGGCTGCCCTCCCTCTGCCCCTCTATATATAGGGGGAATAGATGGGAGGGGGGGCGCCCTAGGGTTTCCCCTAGGGGGCCGGCGGCCAGGGCAGTGGGGGGGGCGGCGGCCAAGGGCTGCGCAGGCCCTAGGGTTTCCCCCCTAGGTGCCTTGCCCCCCAAGCCAGGGGGTGCGGCTGCCCTAGGAGGGACCAGCCCCCCATGCGCCATAGGAGAGGGCCCAGGGGGGGGCGCACAGCCCTATGAGGGCTGTGGTGTCCCCCCTTTGTGGCCCATTAGGCCCAGAACCACTTCCGGGACCCCCGAAACCCTTTTCGGTAATCCGCCGATTTCCCGATGCTCCCCGGAACACTTCCGGACTCCGAAACCTTTCATCCTATATATCAATCTTCGTCCCCGGACCATTCCGGAGACCCTCGTCACGTCCGGGATCTCATCCGGGACTCCGAACAACCTTCGGTAACCATGCACTGTTCTCACTAACAACCCTAGCGTCACCGAACCTTAAGTGTGTAGACCCTGCGGGTTCGGAAACCATGTAGACATGACCGAGACACTCCCAGGTCAATAACCAATAGCGGGATCTGGATACCCATATTGGTTCCCACACGTTTCTCGATGATCTCATCGGATGAACCACGATGTCAAGGATTCAAGCAATCCCGTATATAGTTCCCTTTGTCTCGTCGGTATGTTACTTGCCCGAGATTCGATCGTCGGTATCTCTATACCTAGTTCAATCTCGTTACCGGCAAGTCTCTTTACTCGTTACCGTAATACATAATCCCCTGACCAACTACTTAGTCACTTTGAGCTCATTGAGATGACGTATTACCAAGTGGGCCCGGAGATACCTCTCCGTCACACGGAGTGACAAATCCCAGTCTCGATCCATGTCAACTCAACAGACACCCTCGGAGATACCTATAGAGTACCTTTATAGTCACCCAGTTACGTTGTGACGTTTGGCACACACAAAGCACTCCTACGGTGTCAGTGAGTTACATGATCTCATGGTCATAGGAACTTATACTTGACATGCAGAAAACTATAGCGATAACTGACATGATCAAAAGCTATGTTTAACGTTTGGGTCTCGTCCATCACATCATTCTCCTAATGATGTCATCCCGTTATCAAATGACAACTCATGTCTATGACCTGGAAACCGCGGTCATCTTTGATCAACGAGCTAGTCCTGTAGAGGCTCACTAGGGACACAAAGTCTGTCTATTCATCCACACATGTATTTGAGTTTCCAATCAATACAGTTATAGCATGGATAATAAACGATTATCATGAACAAGGAAATATAATAATAACTCTTTTATTATTGCCTCTAGGGCATATTTCCAACAGATGGAAGATCGTCGAATTGAAGAAAAGACAAGTAGGTGATATTGGGTTCATTAACACATACCTCATAGATGCAACCGAGGTTAAATTGCGTCCCTTAGATACCGAGACCAACTTTCTACGATCGTTGGTGGTAAATGAAAACAAAGATATAATACTCTTTCCTTACAACTTCAAGTGAGTGTTACTGTCTTGTGCATATTTGGTTTCCCTTATATATCAGTCAAGGTTATAGTAATGTAATTGATGATTTCATGCATGCGTGCGCAGCTTCCACTATATTCTCTTAGAGATTAAGCTTGAGAAGGGAGTAGTAACTGTCTTGGACTCTAAACGTAAAGATCCCGAGGAGTATGCGGACATGAATCAAATGCTCGACAGGTAAGTTAAATCGATCAATATTATCCACCATGCATATCAACAACTTTGTTCATTTCTGATATCAAGTAATTGTTTTCTTTGTCTGGCAGGGTTTGGAGAAAATTCACCAAAAAAGCTCCGGGACTGCCGAAGAAGCTAGAATTTAGATACCCGAAAGTAAGTACTATATAGTAGCATGTTCCGCGCGCGCATCTCCTATATCTTGATTCAAGCGCTAGTTTCATCAATACCATTTGGCATTCTTGCTTATCAGTTTGATTGACCTCTATTTCTTGTAAAGTGGTTGTGGCAGGAACCCGGGAATGATTACCGTGGATACTACATTTGCGAGTCCATCCGCCACACGACCTGTGAGCGGGGCTACTCTGAAGCACAATTTGAAGTGTGTAAGCAATTAATAATATTCACAATTTTATAGCATCATTTCATGTATTAACCCCCTACTTCAAATTAGATGTTACGGATGCGGGATGAACTCCTAACACCAGATCGTCTGCGAGCAATTCAAGAGGAATTGGCGGCATTCTTCCTTGAACACGTGATCGCGCCAGACGGAGAATACTATGTGGACCATGCGTCCATCCTATAGGATATTATATTTGTAAGAGATAATTATTGTATATATGTACCCGGTAGTGTCGGATAGATATACGAGAACTTGTTGTTCGACCAATCTCTCGGAGAAGGAGAGGTGGTCGATATTACTTCTTTCGGTGTGTGCTGTGTAGGAGAAGTCGGAAGGGCTGCTGATGGCTCGGGGCAGGCGGCTGACCCTGGCGCCCCCGCCGGCATCTGCCGGGCCGGCGACGTCGCCGGCGACGGAGGGCACGTCTGGTTCGAGGTTCTCTTGCCTGGGATCGGAATTTGGGTCCTCCGACGAGGAGGATGCACCGGCTGTAGGCGTGCAGCTGGCACTAGAGGTTCTTGGGGATGATGTCGGAGGCGGGGAGTGGATGATACGTCCAAAACGTATCTATAATTTCTGCTTGCTCCATGCCACTTTTGGGTGATATTGCTATGATATTCATACACTTCCATACACTTTTGATCATATTTGGACTAACCTACTAATCCAGTGCACCCCGGTGCCAGTTTATGTTTTCGGCTGATTTTGTATTTCAGGTTTTCACATTACGAGAACTGTCAGGAAAAATCCAGAAAAATTATATAAAAAATCAGCGTTCCGTAACCTACCTTGCGCCCGAAGTACAGCCGGGGGGGGGG
>LR738714.1:631270383-631308385 GCA_902687465.1 Secale cereale
CGTCATTCGGAACAGCTAGTGCGCCGGGGCCCTTTCCAAAGATTACGTGTAAATCATTGACCATAGCAAGTACGTGATCACCGGTACGCATGGCGGGCTTCTTCCGGTGATCTGCCTCGCCTTTGGAATGCTTGCCTTTCTTTCGACATTGATGGTTGGTCGGAAGAAATCGACGATGGCCCAGGTACACATTCTTCCTGCACTTGTCCAGGTATATACTTTCAGTGTCATCTAAACAGTGCGTGCATGCGTGGTATCCTTTGTTTGTCTGTCCTGAAAGGTTACTGAGAGCGGGCCAATCGTTGATGGTCACGAACAGCAACGCCTTTAGGTCAAATTCCTCCTGTTTGTGCTCATCCCACGCACGTACACCGTTTCCATTCCACAGCTGTAAAAGTTCTTCAACTAATGGCCTTAGGTACACATCAATCTCGTTGCCGGGTTGCTTAGGGCCTTGGATGAGAACTGGCATCATAATGAACTTCCGCTTCATGCACATCCAAGGAGGAAGGTTATACATACATAGAGTCACGGGCCAGGTGCTGTGATTGCTGCTCTGCTCCCCGAAAGGATTAATGCCATCCGCGCTTAAAGCAAACCATACGTTCCTTGGGTCCTTTGCAAACTCCTCCGAGTACTTTCTCTCGATTTTTCTCCACTGCGACTCGTCAACGGGTGCTCTCAACTTCCCGTCTTTCTTACGGTCCTCACTGTGCCATCGCATCAACTTGGCATGCTCTCTGTTTCTAAACAAACGTTTCAACCGTGGTATTATAGGAGCATACCACATCACCTTCGCAGGAACCCTCTTCCTGGCGGGCTCGCCATCAACATCACCAGGGTCATCTCGTCTGATCTTATACCGCAATGCACCGCATACCGGGCATGCGTTCAGATCCTTGTATGCACCGCGGTAGAGGATGCAGTCATTAGGGCATGCATGTTTCTTCTGCACCTCCAATCCTAGAGGGCATACGACCTTCTTTGCTGCGTATGTACTGTCGGGCAATTCGTTATCCTTCGGAAGCTTCTTCTTCAATATTTTCAGTAGCTTCTCAAATCCTTTGTCAGCCACAGCATTCTCTGCCTTCCACTGCAGCAATTCCAGTACAGTACCGAGCTTTGTGTTGCCATCTTCGTAATTGGGGTACAACCCTTTTTGTGATCCTCTAACATGCGATCGAACTTCAGCTTCTCCTTTTGACTTTCGCATTGTGTCCTTGCATCGACAATGACCCGGCGAAGATCATCATTTGGTTCCAATTGATCTTCAGCAGCTTCACCCGTTGCAGCATCATTGGGCACATCGTCTGGTTCCTCTTAATCTTCACCAGCTCCCCCCATTGCAGCATCACCGTATTCAGAGGGCACATAGTTGTCATCGTACTCTTCTTCTTCGCCGTCTTCCATCATAACCCCTATTTCTCCGTGCCTCGTCCAAACATTATAGTGTGGCATGAAACCCTTGTAAAGTAGGTGGGAGTGAAGGATTTTCCGGTTAGAGTAAGACATCATATTCACACATTTAGTGCATGGACAACACATAAAACCATTCTGCTTGTTTGCCTCAGCCGCATTTAGAAACTCACGCACGCCCTTAATGTACTCGGAGGTGTGTCTGTCACCGTACATCCATTGCCGGTTCATCTGCGTGCATTTATATATAATTAAGTGTGTCAAAAACCATTACAGAACATCATAAATAGATAATTAAGTGACCAAATGGATAAAAGTTCATCATCACATTAAAACCAAAGTACATACATATATAGTTCTCATCTAACAACATATAGCTCTCCATACACATCGAAACTATGTAAAACATTTCAACGCGAAAACAAATGCTATCATAATCGCAACCAAGGTAACAATTGATCCAACGGCATAATGATACCAAGCCTCGGTATGAATGGCATATTTTCTAATCTTTTTAATCTTCAACCGCATTGCATCCATCTTGATCTTGTGATCATCGACGACATCCGCAACATTCAACTCCAATATCATCTTCTCGTCCACAATTTTTTTTATTTTTTCCTTCAAGAATTTGTTTTCTTCTTCAACTAAATTTAACCTCTCGACAATAGGGTCCATCTTGATCTTGTGATCATCGATAACTTCCGCAACATGCAACTCCAATTCCATCTTCTCCTCCTCCATTTTTTCCAATTTTTTCTTTAACGAAATGTTTTCCTCTTCAACTAAATTTAACCTCTCCACAAGAGGGTCGGTTGGAATTTCCGGTTCAACTACCTCCTAGACATAATAAAACATCTATGCATGTCAGGTTGGTCGGCATAACTATCATAAACACTAAAACAAATAGTTATAAATTAAAGATAATATACCACATCCGAATCGTAGACCGGACGAGGGCCCACGTGGGCGGATATCAAAACCATCGCACTATATAATAACAAGCAATAATAAACATAAGAAAATTAGACAAATATCTATTTAAAGCAATAATAAAAGTAAGAAAAGCATGTACATAACAAGAGGCTCACCACGGTGGTGCCGGTGACGAGATCGGCGGGGGCGATCGACGGCGGCGAAGACGGGGACGGGACGTGAAGGACCGCTAAACCTAGACAAATCTCGGAGAAAATAGAGCTTCGAGAGGAGAAAAGCTTAACTAGTGTGGCTCGGGCATTCCACCGAACACGTTGTGTGCATAGGAGGTGAGCTAGAGCACCATTAACCCCTCTCCCCCTCGGCCAGAAAAAAAACAGAGCAGTGAGCTCTGCTCTTGAGTGAGGGGGTATATATAGGCAACTCACTGGTCCCGGTTGGTGCTACAAACCGGGACTAAAGGGGTGCCTTTGGTCCCGGTTCATAACACCAACCGGGACCAATAGTGGTGGGCCAGGAGCAAGAGCCATTGGTCCCGGTTTTTAGCTCCAACCGGGACCAATAGGTCCAGACGAACCGGGACCAATGGCCCACGTGGCCCGGCCGGCCCCCTGGGCTCACGAACCGGGTCCAGTACCCCCATTGGACCCGGTTCTAGATTGAACCGGGGCTAACGGGCTGGACCAATGCCCTGTTTTCTACTAGTGTTAAAGGCATAAAAGAAAGCGCTTTTGGGAGGCAGCCCATAATGAATAAAATTTTATTTTGCTTTTGTTGTGTCTTGATGTTGTTACTACAGTAGCATCATCATTGTATCTTTGCTTTTCAATTTTGTGCCAAGTGTAGCCTCTGATTGCTAGAAAGTTCAAAAGTTGTGAGGTGCTGTCCAGGAAACAGATTCTGTCCTTGGATAGAAAAATTCGTATAAAATCACCAGATCATCTTTTTGGTCTGAAATTTTCCGACAGCGTGCTCTATATAATTGTCTTTCGTGCGACTGTTCTGAGTTTTTTGATTAGAGGTGCAGAAGTGCCCCGAACAAATCAATTACTACCTGTTGTTCTTTTTTCCACAGATTCTGTCCTGTTTTGCTTTTCCTTCATTTTGCAAACCAAGAGCTCGTTTTTCCTTTGCAAAAACCTTTTGGCAATCTTGAGAAACAGTAGACCTTCAAGAATATATTTATTTCCAGCAAGGTATAATCATTTTATTATGGGTACTAACCTCGCTAATCATATTATGATGAGTTATGTATGAAGGGAGTTTTCAAGTGTGCGAGGGAAGATGATAAAAAGATTCAGGAGTGTCAAGCGCTCAAGCTTGGGGATGCCCCCATGCACCCCCAAGAAATGTTCAAGGAGACTCAAGCATCTAAGCTTGGGGATGCCCCCGTGCATCCCCTTCTCCATCAACATTATCAGTTCGTCTTTCGTTCCACTATATTTTTATCACTTCATGTGTTATGTGCTATGCTTGGAGCGTCTTGCTTTTAGTTTTCTTTAGCTTTTCATAACGAGTCGGAACTCAGCTTTCTTTATGTGGGAGAGAAACACGCTCCACTTCTACCTAGAACATAACATAGAATTTTCATGTCTATCCTTGCTGTGTGTGTTCTTTTTCTTTTAATAGCTACTATCATGTTCAGCTCTTAGCTTTCATGCTTATCTTTTCAAAGAGCTTTTGTTTAGTTGGTTGCTTGAACCCTCTTTAATTACCATGCTCACCTTATTAAGAGAGTTTGCTTCCGTTGCATTGGTTGGTATGTCTATGATAAAGATGCTACGTGCATAATGGCGCTTAGTAGTTCATGTTTTCTTATGGTTAGTCTCAAATAGCTGGGGGATTCCCAATGTGTTATTGGAGTACCAACATGATTTGTTTGCCTATGATGTGGTATGGTTTAGTAATATCTTCCTTCAAGAATTTATTTTGATTGACTTGGCGTATGCTCACGCATATTTAAGACTGTAAAGAAAGTCTGTCAAGCCTTGATGATCTTTTGTTTCTGAGTAGCGATATAACTACCATGGCTGATTCAATGTTGCTTTGTCGCTCTACATGATTATGACCGTCATTGCTCTTTTAGTTGGTCGCTCCCAGTCTTTTGCTAACCTCCACCTGTATTAAGCGGACTGACTGCTTGTGCATCCATATTCTTTTAATCCAGTTATGCCATATGAGTCCACCATACCTACCTATATGTGGTATTTCACCGCCACTCCAAGTAAATTTACATGTGCTACCTTTAAAACCTTCATTTTTGCAATACATAGCTCATGGGAAAGTAGCTTAAAAACTATTGTGGTAAAGAATATGTCGCTTATGTATCTTATTTCTTATAAGTTGCTTGCTGGGCGGTATCCATGTTTCTGGGGACGCCATCAACTGTTACACTTTTGTTGAATATCATGTGAGTTGCTATGCATGTTCGTCTTGTCCGAAGTAAGGGTGATTTGCCATGAGTTGACTGGTTTGAGTATGCATATTGTTAGAGAAGAACATTGGGCCGCCAACCAAAGCCATGTATCATGGTGGCAGTTTTAGCTTGGACATTAATCCTCAACCTCTTATGAATGCTTAAGCACTCAAGAGGAGTCCATTATCTATTTTCTATGTTGTCCCGGTATGGATGTCCTCAAGTTGAGATCTATCAAAAACGAGAAATCAAATGCGATTTATCTCCTTGGACCTTTGTACAGGTGGCATAGAGGTACCCCTTTGTGACACTTGGTTGAAACATATGTAAGGCAATGATAACCCATGGAAATCCGAGCTAATTAGGACAAGGTGCGAGCACTATTGGTATTCGATGCATGAGGCTTGCAACTTATAGGATGTCTTATGCATAACACATATGAAGTACTACTACCGTTGACAAAATTGTTTCTATGTTTTCAAAATAAAAAGCTCTAGCACATGAGTAATCCCTGCTTCCCTCTGCGAAGGGCCATTCTTTTACTTTTATGTTGAGTCTCCACCTTCTTTCTTCAAAGCACCAACTACTGAGAGCATGATTGTCATTCTGAGTGTAATGTGCATTGTCCCAAAGTAGCATTGTCTTTTGCATGATTGTGATATCGCTTATTTTGAAATCATTGTATCTAGTCATCACTTAAACCTTGAAGGTGCCCCTGCATTTATGTTTTGCTTCACTAAAGGGGGCAAGCTAGATATCACATTATCATATTTGCACACCATGTTCATTACAAATCTATTTGATGTTTCAATGTCATGTTGTAAAACTTTCAGTCCTTTGTGATTTTCTCATGAGGCAACTTAATTACTACAGATTCATTGTCTCAGTAAGCTTTTGTCATATGACTATGAAAAAGTCCTATATGGTTAATAGCATGTCACCACAGAAATTATTTTTGTTATCATTTACCTACTCGAGGACGAGCAGGAATTAAGCTTGGGGATGTTGATACGTCCAAAACGTATCTATAATTTCTGCTTGCTCCATGCCTCTTTTGGGTGATATTGCTATGATATTTATACACTTCCATACACTTTTGATCATATTTGGACTAACCTATTAACTCAGTGCACTCCAGTGCCAGTTTCTGTTTTCGGCTGTTTTTGTATTTCAGGTTTTCACATTACGAGAACTGCCAGGAAAAATCCAGAAAAAATATATAAAAAATCAGCGTTCCAGGAGCTACCGTGCGGCCAAAGTACAGCCGGGGGGGGGACCCACAGGGGATCCAGGCGGCCTGCCCACGCTGCCCCCCCCTGGGCAGCACCGGGGGGGCGCCTGGGCACCCCTGACCCCCTCTGATGACCCCCTTTGGCATATATTTAAGGTCCGTCGAGTAGACCCTGATTCCGGACCCCTTTTCTCCAGACGCGATTCCGATCTCCGCCGCCATCGCCATCAAGCTTTGGGGGACCAAAATTCCTGCGCCGGCACCCTGCCGGGACGGGGAAGTGCCCCCGGATTCATCTCCATCGACGTTGCTTCCTCCCTCCATGATGCGGGAGTAGTTCCTCCTCGGGGCTGAGGTTCTTACCAGTAGCTATGTGGTCAATTCTCTCTCCCATGATGTGATCTTCGTTGTGATCATAGGCTATGTTAATCTAGGGTGATCCCATGATATTTCCCCTTCCTCTATGTATTGGATTGATGTACTCACTTGTCTTTATCTAGTATAATCCCCGAGACCAAGGTGACAGCGGTCTATTGGACATGGATTAGAAAAGTATTTTCATGAGTGATTTCCTCTCTTGTGTGTTGATTGAAGATTGAGAGTCTCTTGGTGCTTGTCTTTGACTATCCTTTAGATATGTTGTGGTGATTGTGGGACTCTCTTTGGATGGCCGCGGTGACATTGGGAAATCCTTAGATTGAGAACTGCGAACTTTGAGGTGTGCTTTTGTAGCCCTACATAATTCTCGTCCTCTCTTGACCACGAAGGAATGACCTCCGAGTGTGTCCCCTTTGCATGTTTTATGGGAAATATCATGTGATTCGATTATGTTAATGTTGTTGGGAGTTGCCACTAGTGAAAGTATGAAGCCTAGGCCTTGTTTCCACCATTGCAATACCATTTGTGCTCACGTTTACCACTTGTTTGCTTGCTGCACTTTTTATTACAGAATTATATTACTTTGTTTTGCCATCCATATTACTTGCCATTTAACATCTCTTCGCCGAACTAGTGCACCTATACATCTAACAAGTGTATTAGGTGTGTTGGGGACACAAGAGACTTCTTGTATCTTAGTTGCAGGGTTGCTTGAGAGAGACCATCTTCAACCTCTACTTCCCTGAGTTCGATAAACCTTAGGTCATCCACTTGAGGGAAATTGCTACTGTCCTACAAACCTCTGCGCTTGGAGGCCCAACATAGTCTACAAGAGTAGAAGCGTGTGTAGACATCAGTAGCCCAAGATGAGTTCAAGGCCGATTTTCTCCGTGAATTGGTTAATCTGGCGAAAGATAATCCCTATCCCATTCTTATAGGTGGGGATTTCAATTTGCTTCGATTTCCAAATGAGAAAAGCCGCGGTAGGTTTGATAATCATTGGCCTTTCCTTTTCAACGCTGTCATCGACAGTCTAGATCTACGAGAGGTATCCATGATTGGAAGACAATTCACTTGGGCGAACAGTCTTCCGGAACCGACATATGAGAAACTAGATCGCGTTTTAATGGATACTGACTGGGAATATAACTTTCCTATGGTGTCTGTTCGTGCTCTACCTCGTATCGAGGCTATATCAGACCACGCACCCATTCTCCTAACTACTGGTTTGCCACGACCACAACATAAACGCAAGTTCAAGTTCGAACTTGGGTGGTTGCTTCGGGATGGCTTCCATGATATGGTCAAGGAGGTGTGGGAGAAACCGGTGGCCGGGCCTACCCCCATACACGGATGGAATACCAAAATGCGTGCATTACGTAAATTCCTTGGTGGTTGGGCTAGGCATACGGTAGGTATCCTCAAAAAGGAGAAGCTTAGTCTTTCATCTATCATTGATGAATTAGAAGCTTTGGCAGAGGTTAGACCTCTATTTGAGCATGAAATCGAGATCAAGAATCATTCGAATGCATAGATAGCTAACATGTTGCGTGAATTGGAACTCAAGTGGTACCAACATTCTAACTCTCAGTTTATCCTGAAAGGTGATTCGAATACTAGATATTTCCATGGAGTCGCCAATGGCAGACACCGGAAGAAAATTATTCATTCCCTACAACAGGACGAGGGCATGATTGAGGGGCATGAGCAACTTAAATCTTATATCACTAATTATTATAAAAATCTGTTCGGAGCCCCAGAGGAAGGAAACCTCTCGATGGATGAGTCCCGAACAGATGACATCCCCCAGGTCTCTGATGAGGAAAACAACCTACTAACAGCTCCATACTCCGAGGAGGAAGTTAGAAAGGCGGTTTTCCTAATGGAGCATAACAAAGCTCCGGGTCCGGATGGTTTTCCCGCAGAGTTCTATCGGAACTTCTGGGAAGTCATCAAACCGGATCTCCTACTTTTGTTTAGCGACCTTCATGCTGGCCAACTAGAATTGTTTCGCTTAAACTTCGGTGAGATTATTTTATTACCTAAGGTTAATGAGGCTGAAAGGATACAACAGTATAGACCTATTTGCTTCCTTAATGTTAGTTTTAAAATATTCACGAAGGTTGCGACTATTAGACTGAATTCGGTTGCTGAACATTGTTGGAAATATGCCCTAGAGGCAATAATAAATTGGTTATTATTATATTTCCTTGTTCATGATAATTGTTTATTATCCATGCTAGAATTGTATTGATAGGAAACTCAGATACATGTGTGGATACATAGACAAACACCATGTCCCTAGTAAGCCTCTAGATGACTAGCTCGTTGATCAATAGATGGTTACGGTTTCCTGACCATGGACATTTGATGTCGTTGATAACGGGATCACATCATTAGGAGAATGATGTGATGGACAAGACCCAATCCTAAGCCTAGCATAGATCGTATAGTTCGTATGCTAAAGCTTTTCTATATGTCAAGTATCTTTTCCTTAGACCATGAGATTGTGCAACTCCCGGATACCGTAGGAATGCTTTGCGTGTACCAAACGTCACAACGTAACTGGGTGACTATAAAGGTGCACTACAGGTATCTCCGAAAGTGTCTGTTGGGTTGGCACGAATCGAGACTGGGATTTGTCACTCCGTATGACGGAGAGGTATCTCTGGGCCCACTCAGTAGGACATCATCATAATGTGCACAATATGTGATCAAGGAGTTGATCACGGGATGATGTGTTACGGAACGAGTAAAGAGACTTGCCGGTAACGAGATTGAGCAAGGTATCGGTATACCGACGATCGAATCTCGGGCAAGTGCTATACCGATAGACAAAGGGAATCGTATACGGGATTGATTGAATCCTTGACATCGTGGTTCATCCGGTGAGATCATCGTGGAACATGTGGGAGCCAACATGGGTATCCAGATCTCGCTGTTGGTTATTGGCCGGAGAGTTGTCTCGGTCATGTCTACATGGTTCCCGAGCCCGTAGGGTCTACACACTTAAGGTTCGATGACGCTAGGGTTATAGGGAAAGTATGTACGCGGTTACCGAATGTTGTTCGGAGTCCCGGATGAGATCCCGGACGTCACGAGGAGTTCCGGAATGGTCCGGAGGTAAAGATTCATATATGGGAAGTCCCGTTTTGGTCACCGGAAAAGTTTTGGGCGCTATCGGTAGCGTACCGGGACCACCGGGAGGGTCCCGGGGGTCCACCGGGTGGGGCCACCGACCCCAGAAGGCTGCGTGGGCCAAGTGTGGGAGGGGACCAGCCCCAGGTGGGCTGGTGCGCCCCCCTAACCAGGCCCAAGGCAAAGAGAGAAGGAAAGGGGGAGAAACCCTAGGCTCAGATGGGCCTAAGGCCCACATAGTGGTGCGCCTCCCCCTCTCTCCCCCTTGGCCGCCCCCCTAGATGGGATCTAGGGCTGGCCGCACCCCTAGGGGTGGGAAACCCTAAAGGGGGCGCAGCCCTCCCTTCCCCCTATATATATGTGAGGTTTGGGTCTGCCCATAACACGTTCTGACCTCTGTCGCTTGGCGCAGCCCTACCTCTCTCCCTCCTCGTCTCCCGCAGCGCTTGGCGAAGCCCTGCTGGAGTCCCGCGCTCCTCCACCACCACCACGCCGTCGTGCTGCTGTTGGATGGAGTCTTCCCCAACCTCTCCCTCTCTCCTTGCTGGATCAAGGCGTGGGAGACGTCACCGGGCTGCACGTGTGTTGAACGCGGAGGCGCCTTTGTTCGGTGCTTAGATCGAAATCAACCGCGATCTGAATCGCGGCGAGTACGACTCCTTCATCCGCGTTCTTGCAACGCTTCCGCATCGCGATCTACAAGGGTATGTAGATCCACTCTCCTTTATGCTCGTTGCTAGATTACTCCATAGATAGATCTTGGTGACGTGTAGGAAAAAATTTTATTTTCTGCTACGATCCCCAACAGTGGCATCATGAGCTAGGTCTATGCGTAGTATCTTGCACGAGTAGAATACAAAGTAGTTGTGGGCGTGGATTTGTCAATTTACTTGCCGTTATTAGTCTTATCTTGATTCGGCGGCATCGTGGGATGAAGCGGCCCGGACCGACCTTACACGTACTCTTACGTGAGACAGGTTCCACCGACTGACATGCACTAGTTGCATATGGTGGCTAGCGGGTGTCTGTCTCTCCCACTTTAGTCGGATCGGATTCGATGAAAAGGGTCCTTATGAAGGGTAAATAGAAATTGGCATATCACGTTGTGGTTTTGGCGTAGGTAAGAAACGTTGTTGCTAGAAACCTATAGCTGCCACGTAAAAAACTTTCAACAACAATTAGAGGACGTCTAACTTGTTCTTGCAGCATGTGCCGTGTGATGTGATATGGCCAAAAGGATGTGATGAATGATATATATGTGATGTATGAGATTGATCATGTTCTTGTAATAGGAATCACGACTTGCATGTCGATGAGAATGACAACCGGCAGGAGCCATAGGAGTTGTCTTATTTATTGTATGACCTGCGTGTCACTGAATAACGCCATGTAATTACTTTACTTTATTGCTAAACGTTAGCCATAGTAGTAGAAGTAATGTTTGGCGAGATGACTTCATGGAGATCATGATGATGGAGATCATGGTGTCATGCCGGTGACAATGATGATCATGGAGCCCCGAAGATGAAGATCAAAAGGAGCAAAATGGTATTGGCCATATCATGTCACTATTTGATTGCATGTGATGTTTATCATGTTTTACATCTTATTTGCTTAGAACGACGGTAGTGAATAAGATGATCTCTCATTAAAATTTCAAGAATTGTGTTCCCCCTAACTGTGCACCGTTGCTAAGGTTCGTTGTTCCGAAGCACCACGTGATGATCGGGTGTGATAGGTTCTAACGTTCGCATACAACGGGTGTAAGCCAGATTTACACACGCGATACACTTAGGGTTGACTTGACGAGCCTAGCATGTATAGACATGGCCTCGGAACACGGAAGACCGAAAGGTCGAACATGAGTCGTATAGAAGATACGATCAACATGAAGATGTTCACCGTTGATGACTAGTCCATCTCACGTGATGATCGGACACGGCCTAGTCAATTCGGATCATGTGTCACTTAGATGACTAGGGAGATGTCTATCTGAGTGGGAGTTCATTAGATTAACTTCATTGTCATGAACAATAGTCTAAGTTGTCTTCGCAAATTATGTAGTAGACCAATAACTGCGTTGTAGCTCCCTATTTTAATACGATCCTAGAGAAAGACTAAGTTGAAAGATAATGTAAGCAATGATGCGGACTGGGTCCGTAGTCCGAGGAGTGTCCTCACTGCTGCACAGAAAGCTTACATCTTTGATGCACCGCTTGATGTGCAAACCCCTACAACGTTGTCTGTGGATGTTGAGAACACCTGACAGACACGTCCTGATGACTACTTGATAGTTTAGTGCACTATACTTTACGGCTTAGAATCGGGATTCCAATGACGTTTCGAACGCCATAGAACATATGAGATGTTCTAAGAGCTGAAATTGGGATTTCAGGCTCATGCCCGTGTTGAGAGGTATGAGACCTCTGACAAGTTCTTTTGCCAAAAAGATGGAGGAGAATGGCTCAACTAGTGAGCATGTGCTCAGAATGTCTGGGTGCTAAAATCACTTGAACCAAGTGGGAGTTAATCTTCCAGGTGAGATAGTGGTTGACATAATTCTCTAGACACTATCACCAAGCTACTAGAACTTCGTGATGAACTATGACATGCAAAGATGGAGATGATCCCGGAGCTATTAGCGGTTCTTAAGACCGCGAAAGTAGAAATCAAGAAGGAGCATCAAGTGTTGATGGTTTAACAAAGACCACTGGTTTCAGAAGGGCAAGGGCTAGAAGGGAAACTTCATGAATGGCAAACCAGTTGTCGCTCTAATGAAGGAACCCAAGGTTGAACCCAAACCTCGAGACTAAGTGCTTCGATTGTAAGGGTAACGGTCACATGGTAGCGGAACTACCCCAAATACATGGTAGATAAGAAAAGCTGGCAACTTCAACAAAGTATATTTGATATACGTGTTATTGATGTGTACCTTACTAGTACTCCTTGTAGCACCTGGGTATTGGATACCGGTTCAGTTGCTATTATTAGTGACTTGAATCAAAAGCTACGGAGTGAACGGAGACTGGCTAAGATCACCATCGCACGCTCCCTCTATTTTCGAGATTAGTGTTGAACCTAGATAAATGTTACCAGGTGTCTACGTTGAGCATGAATATGATTAGATCATGTCCATTGCAATACATTTATTCATTTAAGTCAGAGAATAATGGTTATTCTGTTTACATGAATAATACCTTTATGGTCTTGCACCCAATGGTTCGTTGAATCTCGATCATAGTAATACACATGATGATAATATTAATGCCAAAAGATGTAGAGTTAATGATGATAGTACCACTTTCTTGTGGCACTGCCGCTGGCATAAAATGCATGAAGAAACTCCATGCTGATGGATGTTTGGAGTCACTTGATTTGGAATCGCTTGACACATGCGAGCCATGCCTCTTGGGCAGGATGACTAAGATCCCGTGTTCAGGTACAATGAAACGGGAAAGTGACTTGTTGGAAATCATACATGCTGATGTGTGTGATCCAATGAGAATTAAGGCGTGTAGTGGATATCGTTATTTTCTCATCTTCACTGACAATTTGAGTAGATATGGGTATATTTACTTAATGAAGCAAAAGTCTGAAATGTTTGAAAAGTTCAAGCAATTTCAGAGTGAAGATTAAGAATCATCATAACAAGAAGATCATGTTCCTACGATCTGATCAAGGGAAGATTTTCTGAATTATGAGTTTGGCAATCACTTAATACATTGTGGAAATGTTTCACAGTTGAAGCCACCTGGAATACCATAGCATAATGGTGTGTCCGGACATCGTAATCGAACCTTATGAGATATGGTGCGATCTATGATGTATCTTACCGATCTACCGCTGTTATTTTGAGGTTATGCATTAGAGACAGCTGCATTCACTTTAGATAGGGCACCATCTAAGTCCGTTGAGACGACGTCGTATGGTTTGGCAAGAAACCGTAGTTGTCGTTTCTCAATGTTTGGGGCTACGAGGCTTATGGCTTCAGCCGGGAAAAGCTCGAACCCAAAGCGGACAAATACATCTTCATAGGATACCCAAAGGTAACAGCTGGGTATACCTCCTATCTCAGATCCAAGGGCAAAAATGTTTGTCCCTAAGAACGGGTCCTTTCTCGAGAAGGAGTTTCTCTCGAAAGAATTGAGTGGGAGGAAGATAGAACTTGATGAGGTTGTCGAACCCTCACTTCAACCGGAGAGTAGTGCAACACAGAAAGATGTTTCTGTGGAACCTACGACAGTTGAAGAGGAAACTAATGATAGTGATCATGAAGCTCCAGATCAAGTTGCTATCGAACCTCGTAGGTCGACAAGGATATGTATTACTCCTGAGTGGTACGGTGATCCTGTCTTAGAGGTCATGTTGTTGGACAACGATGAACCTACGAACTATGGAGAAACGATGGTGGGCCCATATTCCGACAAATGGTTAGAAACCGAGAAATCCGAGATAGGATCCATGTATCAAAACAAAGTATGGACTTTGGTGGACTTGCCTGATGATTGGCAAGCCATTGAGATAAATGGATCTTTAAAAAGAAGACGGACGTGGACGGTAATGTCACCGTCTATGAAGCTCGACTTGTGGCAAAGAGTTTTTCCACAAGTTCAAGGAGTTGACTACAATGAGATTTTCTCACCCGTAGCGATGCTTAAAGTCCGTCCGAATCATGTTAGCATCAGCTGCATTTATGAAATCTGACAGATGGATGACAAAACAAGTTTCCTTACCAGTTTTCGTAAGGAAAGGTTGTATGTGATACAATCAGAAAGGTTTTGTCGATCCTAAAGATGCTAAAAGGTATGCTAGCTCCAGCGATCCTTCCATGGACTAGAGAAAGCATCTCGGAGTCGGAATATACACTTTGATGGAGTGATCAAAGTTTTTGGGTATACAAAGTTTGTTAGAACCTTGTATTTGCAATAAAGTGAGTGGGAGCACTACAACATTTCTGATAAGTATATGTGAATGACATATGGTTGATCCGAAATGATGTTGAATTTCTGGAAAGCGTAAAGGGTTGTTTGAAAGGAGTTTTTCAAAGGAAGACCTGGATAAAGCTGCTTACATAATTGGGCATCAAGATCTATAGAGATAGATCAAGACGCCTGATGATACTTTCAAAAGGAACACACACCTTTGACATGATTTTGAAGGAATTCAAAATAGGTCAGTTAAAGAAGGAATTCTTACCTGAGTTATAAGGTGTGAAGTTGAGTAAGACTCAAAACTTGACCACGGTAGAAGAAAGAGGAAGGACGAAGGTCGTCCCCTATGCTTTTGTCATAGGCTCTATACGGTATGCCATGCTAAGTACCGCACCTGATGTGTGCCTTGCGACATGTCTGGCAAGAGGGTACAAAGGTGATCTAGGAGTGGATCACTAGATAGTGGTCAAAATTATCCTTAGAGGAATAAGGAAATGTTTCTCGGTTATGGAGGTGATAAAGAGTTCGACGTAAACAGTTATGTCGATGCAAGCTTAGCACCTATCCGAGTAACTCTAAGTGGAGATACCGGATACGTATAATGGAGCAACAGTTTGGAAAAGCTCCAAGTGGAACGTGGTAGCAGCATCTACGATATGACATAAAGTTTTGCGAAGTACATAGGGATCTGAATGTTGCAGACCCGTTGACTACAACCTCTCTCACAAGCATAACATGATCAAACCCAGAACTCATTGAGTGTTAATCACATGTTGATGTGAACTAGATTACTGACTCTAGTGAACTCTTTGGATGTTAGTCACATGGCGATGTGACCTATGAGTTTAATCACATGGCGATGTGAACTAGATTATTGACTCTAGTGCAAGTGGGAGACAGTTGGAAATATGCCCTAGAGGCAATAATAAATTGGTTATTATTATATTTCCTTGTTCATGATAATTGTTTATTATCCATGCTAGAATTGTATTGATAGGAAACTCAGATACATGTGTGGATACATAGACAAACACCATGTCCCTAGTAAGCCTCTAGATGACTAGCTCGTTGATCAATAGATGGTTACGGTTTCCTGACCATGGACATTTGATGTCGTTGATAACGGGATCACATCATTAGGAGAATGATGTGATGGACAAGACCCAATCCTAAGCCTAGCACAGATCGTATAGTTCGTATGCTAAAGCTTTTCTATATGTCAAGTATCTTTTCCTTAGACCATGAGATTGTGCAACTCCCAGATACCGTAGGAATGCTTTGGTTGTACCAAACGTCACAACGTAACTGGGTGACTATAAAGGTGCACTACAGGTATCTCCGAAAGTGTCTGTTGGGTTGGCACGAATCGAGACTGGGATTTGTCACTCCGTATGACGGAGAGGTATCTCTGGGCCCACTCGGTAGGACATCATCATAATGTGCACAATATGTGATCAAGGAGTTGATCACGGGATGATGTGTTACGGAACGAGTAAAGAGACTTGCCGGTAACAAGATTGAGCAAGGTATCGGTATACCGACGATCGAATCTCGGGCAAGTGCTATACCGATAGACAAAGGGAATCGTATACGGGATTGATTGAATCCTTGACATCGTGGTTCATCCGATGAGATCATCGTGGAACATGTGGGAGCCAACATGGGTATCCAGATCCCGCTGTTGGTTATTGGCCGGAGAGTTGTCTCGGTCATGTCTACATGGTTCCCGAGCCCGTAGGGTCTACACACTTAAGGTTCGATGACGCTAGGGTTATAGGGAAAGTATGTACGCGGTTACCGAATGTTGTTCGGAGTCCCGGATGAGATCCCGGACGTCACGAGGAGTTTTGGAATGGTCCGGAGGTAAAGATTCATATATGGGAAGTCCCGTTTTGGTCACCGGAAAAGTTTCGGGCGCTATCGGTAGCGTACCGGGACCACCGGGAGGGTCCCGGGGGTCCACCGGGTGGGGCCACCGACCCCAGAAGGCTGCGTGGGCCAAGTGTGGGAGGGGACCAGCCCCAGGTGGGCTGGTGCGCCCCCCTAACCAGGCCCAAGGCAAAGAGAGAAGGAAAGGGGGAGAAACCCTAGGCTCAGATGGGCCTAAGGCCCACATAGTGGTGCGCCTCCCCCTCTCTCCCCCTTGGCCGCCCCCCTAGATGGGATCTAGGGCTGGCCGCACCCCTAGGGGTGGGAAACCCTAAAGGGGGCGCAGCCCTCCCTCCCCCCTATATATATGTGAGGTTTGGGGCTGCCCATAACACGTTCTGACCTCTGTCGCTTGGCGCAGCCCTACCTCTCTCCCTCCTCGTCTCCCGCGGCGCTTGGCGAAGCCCTGCTGGAGTCCCGCGCTCCTCCACCACCACCACGCCGTCGTGCTGCTGTTGGATGGAGTCTTCCCCAACCTCTCCCTCTCTCCTTGCTGGATCAAGGCGTGGGAGACGTCACCGGGCTGCACGTGTGTTGAACGCGGAGGCGCCTTTGTTCGGCGCTTAGATCGGAATCAACCGCGATCTGAATCGCAGCGAGTACGACTCCTTCATCCGCGTTCTTGCAACGCTTCCGCATCGCGATCTACAAGGGTATGTAGATCCACTCTCCTTTATGCTCGTTGCTAGATTACTCCATAGATAGATCTTGGTGACGCGTAGGAAATTTTTTGATTTTCTGCTACGATCCCCAACAAACATGTGGTTCGCCCTTCACAGACAACTTTCATGCAAGGCAGACACATCCTAGATGGAGTTGTTGTCCTTCATGAAATAGTCCATGAATTACACCGGAAAAATTTGAATGGGGTGGTACTCAAAATAGACTTTGAAAAAGCTTATGACAAAGTCAAGTGGCCATTTCTTCAACAGACTCTTAGAATGAAAGGATTTTCTGCAGAGTGGCGTGCTATGGTCCATAGCTTCGTTTCTGGAGGTAGTGTTGCCATTAAGGTCAATGATGACGTTGGACACTATTTTCAAACAAAGAAGGGATTGCGACAAGGTGACTCGATATCGCCCATGCTATTCAATATAGTGGCAGATATGCTAGCGGTCATGATTGAGCGTGCCAAGGTTGATGGCCAAATTGATGGGTAGTAAATCATCTTGTTGATGGTGGTCTCTCTATACTTCAATATGCCGACGATACGATTCTCTTCATGGATCATGACCTTGAGAAAGCGAGAAATATGAAACTGATTTTATCAGCATTCGAGCAACTCGCGGGTCTCAAGATTAATTTTCATAAAAATGAATTGTTTTGCTTTGGCGACGCTCAAGACGAGGCCCACCTGTACGTTGAACTGTTCGGATGCGGGTTGGGCCAGTTTCCAATCACATATTTGGGGATACCGATACATTATCGGAGACTCACAAATGCTGAATGGAAACACGTCGAGGAGAGACTGCAAAAAAGACTTAGCAGTTGGAAAGGTAAACTGCTGTCTCTGGGTGGAAGATTGGTCATCATCAATTCAGTACTAAGTAATATGGTACTATATATGATTTCCTTCTTCCAGTTGCCGAAAGGAGTCTTACATAGATTGGATTATTTCTGTTCAAGATTCTGTTGGCAAGGAGATAGCGAGAGAAAGAAATATCGACTGGCCAAATGGAGTGTGGTTTGCCGTCCCAAAGACCAAGGCGGGTTGGGCATTCATGACCTTGAGGTTAAGAATAGGGCCCTCCTCGGCAAATCGTTGTTTAAATTACTGACGGAAGATGGTGTATGGCAAACCCTCCTAAGGAGGAAATATGTGGGCTCCAAGGCGTATCCCAGGTATACTGGAAGCCTGGGGATTCCCACTTTTGGGCGGGTCTAATGGCTACGAAGAAATATTTCTTCTGTTATGGATCCTTCTCAATTAAGGACGGCTCGGAAATTAGATTCTGAGAGGACAAGTGGCTAGGAGATGCCACACTCCGGGAACAATATCCGGCTCTATACAATATAGTGCGCTACAAGGGTGATACTATCGCCACAGTAATGGAATCTTTTCCGCCAAATGTGACGTTCAGAAGAGATTTAATTGGACCCAGACTCCAATCGTGGAACATCCTGCTATAGCGGTTGTCCACGGTGCAATTGTCACATGGGTCTGATGTTTTCCGATGGAACCTCCATGGGAATGGACAATTCTCAGTGGAGTCAATGTATAGAGCGTTAATACAGTCTGATGTGCCAGTTGATAATAATAAGAAGATCTGGAAGATGAAGATACCTCTTAAGAATAAAATCTTTGCATGGTATCTTCGTCGCGGAGTCATTCTTACTAAAGATAACCTTATTAAGAGGAATTGGCATGGAAGTACACAATGTGTCTTTTGTCACCATGATGAGACAATAAAACATTTATTCTTCCAATGCAAATTGGCTCGTTCTATATGGTCAGCCATCCAAATAGCTTCTGGCTTGTATCCTCCTTGTAGCGTTGCTAATGTATTTGGCAACTGGTTACATGAGATTGATCACAGGTTTAGAACTCTTCTCAGGGTGGGAGCGCTTGCCGTTATTTGGTCGCTTTGGCTATGTAGAAATGATAAGGTTTTTAATGATAAAAGTACTTCTCTGATGCAGGTTATCTACAGATGTACCGGGACTCTTCGTTTATGGTCCTCTCTACAACGCGTGGATAATCGAGAGCTGTTTACGGAGGTGTGTACACGATTGGAGGCTACGACGAGGGATACTTTTACCCAACATGGGTGGCAACATGATCTTATGATTGGCCCACCTACGCTTTAGGCGTTATACGGACTCTACATATTTCTTTGTATTTCGCCCTTTTTATTTTTTGTTTGTGTGAGAGGACCTTGTTTGGCTGTGTGCATCTTAGTTATGCAGAGGCCGGGTATAATACTTAAATCTTTTAAGTAATATAAAGCGCCCTTTTTCGAAAAAAATATCACACGCACGTTGGAGTGGCGGTCGCGGTGCACTCATGGATATCGTGGAGACCCACGGCAAGTACGTTATCCTTCTAGGCGTCCTCGGGCTCTCCAAATAGGTCATCCAGCTACGAGCTACCACGCCATGGCCGCCCGAGCTCGATTCAACATCACCACTGAACTACTTGGACGTGTACCCATTTTCCTTGACAGGTGACTCTGAAGGGCGACAACGTGTTGGTGATGAAGAGCGCCAACTGGAAGTGGAAGTGGGAGGAGGAGGAGGAGGGTGAGTGCCGCTACATTCGGCTGGAGCGACGCGCGTCGCCGCGGTCGTTAATTTGTGCGCAAGTTCCGGCAGCCGGAGCACGCGGACGCGGGCGCGGTTGGTGCACGCTGCGAGAACGACGTGCTCACCGTCACCATCACGAATCAGCCGTCGTCGGAAAAGCAGACAAGTCCCTCCAGGTCGCCATCGCCTGATCGAGCCTTCAATCACGCGAACTTTCGGTACGGCATCGGCACTTGTCATCAGTGATCAGTGTAGCAGTAGAGTATGCAAAAACTTAATTCTTGGTAGATTTGGGTGTTCTTTTGTGGTCGCATACTCTGTTCGTGATCTGGCCAGAGATTAGGTGTGCTAGTTGCCGTCGTCTTTTTTGAATCTTCCCCGCTTGATAGCTATCGTATCAACCTCTGCATGCATCTTCCCCGCTTGATAGTATCAAGGATTCATATGTGTTCCATGTAATGTGAGTGGAAAATAGAATGAGAAGTTTGTTTCGTTCAGAAATCTACACGGTTAAGATGACACGATCTTTCAACTCCTCTCTATGACTGTGAGTTCCATGATCTATCATATTAGCTTTGTTCTCTGTTCTCGTGTCATGGTCATGATCTAAATAAATCCAAACAAAGGGAATTGTCAATGTAATAATTGAAAGGAACTCAAACGAGTAAGGATGACAATTTTACCCAACGGGGCGGGTACCCGCGGATACCGTACCCGCATGGGCAGGGTATGGGCACAATTTTATACCCATGTGTAGTACCCATACCCTACCCGTTAAGTCATGGGTAGAGCACGGGTATAACCTTTTACCCATGGGTATACCCATACCCTACCCATTTATACTGACATGCGAACCTTACCCATGATCCACAAGTGTACCTATGTTAAAGTGGTGTTGTGAGTTTGTGAACTTATGTTAAAGTTGTCACCAATTGTCAATTTGAATTGAGATAACTGTCAAGTACTCATCTATCTGTTATTGAGTTGAGATCAATTTATTTATTAAATATGTTATAGATGAATGTAAAAACTATGAATAACTTGTGTACTGTTTGATCTACCCATTGGGTACCCAATGGGTATGGTACCCGTCGGGTATGAAGGGTATGAGTACGGTTAAAGTTTCATACCCATGGGTACAGGTATGGGTAGAATTTTGTACCCATTGACTACACGGGTATGGGTATGGTATTGCTCCACCCGCCCCATACCCTATCCATTGCCATCCTTACAAAAGAGTATCATCAAGGGAGCTAAAGACATCCTGGAGGCCCATGTGTGCTACTTCTATCAAGAGTAAAATGCACAGAACCGACAAGATTATATGCATAGAAGCATTGATGCATGCTTCACACCAAGCCAAGTTAATAACAACATGATTGTTGCTTGATTTTTTCCGATAAAGGGCTTTTCATTGAATTGAAATATCGAGTTGATACAATTGCATCATAGAACGTCCGGCCTCTGCATAACTAGATGCACGCAACCAACAAGTACAAAAATCGAAAAGGAAAAAGAAAAGGCTCACAGAGCCAGTACGACAATAACAAGAAAAAGCCAGCCTAAGATGTGGCCGCTCCTATCAGAAGATCAAACCGCCATCCATGGGGGTGGAAAACCTCCCTGGCTGAACGCTCCAGCCGAGTAGACGTCATCATAAAAAGGTCTCTGTCCTCCGGCCTCTGCAGGATAGACCACATACGGAGCCATCGCGAACATATATGAATAACCTGCATAGGAGATGAAACACATTTATGGTTAAAAACTATGTCATTCCTTGTGAGCTACAGAGCCCAACATAAGGCAGCTGCCCCCACTAGAATATGCGCAGAAAATTGTTTATCTATTCCCCTCAACCAATTTCTGAACAGGTTCCGTGCACTACGTGGGGGATAAAGATCCGAAGCTATTTGAACAATGGCCCATACAGACCGAGCATACTTGCACTTAAAAAATAAGTATTTAATGGACTCGTCATGATGGCAGAAAACACATTTTTTGCACCCTTGCCAGTTGCGTCGTGCCAAATTATCCCTAGTTAAGATCACCCCTCTATTGAGAAACCAGAGGAATATCTTCACTTTTAGAGGGATTTTGACCTTCCACAATTTCCTGTTATCAATCAGAACCTCATTATGGACCGGTGCATCATACATGGACTTGACTGAAAACTTGCCAATCTGATGCAATTTCCATCTAAACATACCCGGATCCTCGATAGTTGGATGGCCCCCAGACGGCTGAGCAATTCATTCTAGGCTGCTAGACGAGGTCCAAGAAGATCCCTACGAAAAGAAATAACAGGATTTTCCTGACGCAAAGCTTGTTTGATCGTGACAAACTTATGTCTAACAATCCAGTACAAGCTTGGGTATTGCACACTAAGAGGATTGGTCCCCAACCAGGCATCTGCTACCTCTTGAGCTTGCGTTGTTTTTCCCTTGAAGAGGAAAGGGTGATGCAGCACAGTAGCGTAAGTATTTCCCTCGGTTTTTGAGAACCAAGGTATCAATCCAGTAGGAGACTACGCGCGAGTCCCTCGTACCTACACAAACAAATAAGAACCTTCCAACCAACACGATAAAGGGGTTGCCAATCCCTTCTCGGCCACTTGCAAAAGTGAGATCTGATAGAGATAATAAGATAAATATTTTTGGTATTTTATTTTATAGATTGAAAGTAAAGATTGCAAAGTAAAAGTAAAGTAAAGATAAATAGTTGATGGAAGATAGACCCAGGGGCCATAGGTTTCACTAGTGGCTTGTCTCAAGATAGCAGATTTCTACGGTGGGTGAACAAATTACTGTCGAGCAATTGATAGAAAAGTGCATAGTTATGAGAATATCTAGGCAGGAGCATTGTATATAGGCATCACGTCTGTGACAAGTAGACCGAAACGATTCTGCATCTACTAATATTACTCCACACATCGACCGCTATCCAGCATGCATCTAGAGTATTAAGTTCATAAGAACAGAGTAACGCTTTAAGCAAGATGACATGATGTGGAGGGATAAACTCATGAATATGATATAAACCCTATCTTTTTATCCTCGATGGCAACAATACAATACATGCCTTGCTGCCCCTGCTGTCATTGGGAAAGGACACCGCAAGATTGAACCCAAAGCTAAGCACTTCTCCCATTGCACGAAAGATCAATCTAGTAGGCCAAACCAAACTGATAATTCAAAGAGACTTGCAAACATATTTAAATCATGCATAAAAGATTTCATAGAAGAATCAAATATTGTTCATAGATAATCTTGATCATAAACCCATAATTCATCGGATCTTGACAAACACACCGCAAAAAGAATTACATCGAATAGATCTCCAAGAAGATCGAGGAGAACTTTGTATTAAGATCCAAAGAGAGAGAAGAAGCCATCTAGCTAATAACTATGGACCCGAAGGTCTGTGGTAAACTACTCACAACTCATCGGAGAGGCTATGGTGTTGATGTAGAAGCCCTCCGTGATCGATTCCCCCTCCGGTGGAGCTCCAGAACAGGCCCCAAGATGGGATCTCACGGGTACATAAGGTTGCGGCGGCGGAATTAGGGTTTCGTGGTGCTCTCAGATGTTTTCAGGGTACAGGGATATATATATATATATATATATATATATATATATGAGGAAGGAGCATGTCGGTGCAGCTACCGGGGGGCCACAAGGGTGGGGGCGTGCCTACCCCCCTGGGCGCGCCCCCCTGCATCGTGGCCACCCCGTGGCTTCCCTGGCGTGTACTCCAAGTCTTCTGTGTTGCGTTTGTTCTAAAAAGGATCCTCCCGAAGGTTTCATTCCATTTGGACTCCGTTTGATATTCCTTTTCCGCGGAACACTGAAATAGGCAAAAAAAATAGCAATTTGCACTGGGCCTTGGGTTAGTAGGTTAGTCCCAAAAATAATATAAAAGTGTATAATAAAGCCCATTAAACATCCAAAACAGATAATATAATAGCATGGAACAATAAAAAAAATATGGATACGTTTGAGACGTATCAAGCATCCCCAGGCTTAATTCCTACTCATCCTCGAGTAGGTAAATGATAAAAACAGAATGCTACCCAACATAATTCTCAATGTAATTTACTTTATTGTGGCATGAATGTTCAGATCCGAAAGATTCAAGACAAAAGTTTAATATTGACATAAGAATAATAATACTTCAAGCATACTAACAAAGCAATTATGTCTTCTCAAAATAACATGGCCAAATAAAGTTCATCCCTACAAAATCATATTGTTTGTATATGCTCCATCTTCGTCACACAAAATACTCAAATCATGCACAACCCCGGTTTCAGCCAAGCAATTGTTTCATACTTATTTTTTTCCAAACATTTTTCAACTTTCACGCAATACATGAGTGTGAGCCATGGATATAGCACTATAGGTGGAATAGAGTGGTGGTTGTGGAGAAGACAAAAGAGGAAGATGGTCTCACATCAACTAGGCGTATCAATGGGCTATGGAGATTCCCATTAATAGATATCAATGTGAGTGAGTAGGGATTTCCATGCAATGGATGCACTAGAGCTATAAATGTATGAAAGCTCGACAAAAGAAACTAAGTGGGTGTGCACCCAACTTGCTTGCTCACGAAGACCTAGGGCATTTGAGGAAGGCCATCGTTGGAATATACAAACCAAGTTCTATAATGAAAATTCCCACTAGTATATGAAAGTGACAAAACAAGAGACTCTCTATCATGAAAATCATGATGCTACTTTGAAGCACAAGTGTGGAAAAAGATAGTAGCATTGCCCCTTTTTTCTTATTTCTTTTTTTTCTTTTTTTGGGCCTTCCCTTTTTTTTCTTTTTCTTTGGGACAATGCTCTAATAATGATGACCATCACACTTCTATTTATTTACAACTCATAGATTACAACTCGATACTAGAACAAAATATGACTCTATATGAATGCCTCCGGCGGTGTACCGGGATGTGCAATGAATCAAGAGTGACATGTATGAAAAATTATGCATGGTGGCCTTGCCACAAATACAATGTCAACTACATGATCATGCATGGCAATATGACAATGATGAAGCGTTTCATAGTAAACGGAACGTTGGAAAGTTGCATGGCAATATATCTCGGAATGCCTATGGAAATGCCATAATAGGTAGGTATGGTGGTTGTTTTGAGGAAGGTATATGGTGGGTGTATGGTACCGGCGGAAGTTGCGCGGTATAAGAGAACTAGCAATGGTGGAAGGGTGAGAGTGTGTATAATCCATGGACTCAACATTAGTTATAAAGAACTCATATACTTATTGCAAAAATCTACAATTCATCAAAACAAAGTACTACACGCATGCTCCTAGGGGAAGGGTTGGTAGGAGTTAACCATTGCGCGATCCCGACCTCCACACAAAGGATGACAATCAATGAAATACCTCATGCTTCAAATTTGTCACACAACGGTTACCATACGTGCATGCTACAGGACTTGCAAACCTCAACACAAGTATTTCTCAAATTCACAACTACTCTACTAGCATGACTCTAATATCACCATCCTCATATCTCAAAACAATCATCAAGTATCAAACTTCTCATAATATTCAATGCACTTTATATAAAAGTTTTTACCCATCTTGGATGCCTATCATATTAGGACTAAGTTTATAACCAAAGCAAATTACCATGATGTTCTAAAAGACTCTCAAAATGATATAAGTGAAGCATGAGAGATCAATAAATTCTATAAAATAAAATCACCGCCGTGCTCTAAAAGATATAAGTGAAGCACAAAGAGTATTCTAATAAATTCCGATTCGTGTGTATCTCTCTCAAAAGGTGTAATGCCCAGGATGGGATTATACCTCCTACGTGTCGAGGCACGACTTAAAGGTATAAGCCCATTCTAGAATGATCTCAAGTTTGGTATCTTTGCACGACTCATGTAAAAATAGGGATGAAATTGCAAAAGGATAGTTGGCTTACACTCACCACGTCACACAATACATTACATAAACAAAACATCATCCAATAACATCACAACCCGACTACGGGCGAAGATCCAAATGAGAGATACCAAATACCTAAAGCCACAGGTCTGAATCGCCCCTAGTAGAAACCACTACTGATCATCGGGATAGTGCACATAGTATCGACTACGTTCTTCATCGAACTCCCAGTATAGCTCTGTGCTGTCACCTGAGTAGTTCACCATGGTACCTGCATCTGGTGTGGTGTAGAAACTGTGAGCCACGGAGGACTCAGCAATCCCGTTCCCGGGTAGCAAAACTATCTAAGCCTTGGGTGTGGAACAAGGCTGAAGAAAGATAAAAGGTTGCAGCTGCACTAGCACTAGCTTACGTGTTTAGAGCGAGAAGAGAAGTGCCACGAGCATCAAAGTGATCACGAAGTGATCCTATCTAAGCACGTCAATCATAACCCCACCGTGTTCACTTCCCGGCCCCCTTTCGGAAAATGACCGTCACGGTTACTCACGCTGGTAGTGTGTTCTGAACATGGTGTCAAGTCTTCTACAACCGGATATTAACAAATTCCCATCTGCCACATAACCGCGGGCACGGCTTTCGAAAGTTCAAAACCCTGCAGGGGTGTCCCAACTTATCCCATTACAAGCTCACGATCCGCGGAGTCGCAACTCCAAGGTGGGAAGGCCCGAGTATTCTCGAAATCCCGTGCTCAAAATACTCCGACTAAGGTAAGACTAATCCCGCAAATCCTCCTGGCGTGCCGACACCCTGATAGTAGCCGCACGTATCTCATCTCAGGCCACGACCGGATGGGCGATGCTACAGGTTTTTACCAGCCCTCGGGTTTCCCCAAGGTGGCCCTGCAGGACCCCCAGTTTGGACCAACACTCATGTGGAGCACTGGCCCGGGTTGTTGATTAAGAAGAGGGTTTATAACTCCCTATGCAAGTTTTAGTTGTTTAGGCAAATGTAGTACCAATGTTGGGACTTGCTGGAAAAGCCTTAGCGCTAAGCTGTTTATCGAGGGGGTCCCATAACCCCAACCGTGTGAGGAACGCAAAATCAAGGAACATAACACCGGTTTATACGATTCCTAGGACGGCATGAGTGGAACAAATCACCAAGCAAGAGGCTTATCCTTCCACCCATTACCAATATATAGATGATTTAGTTTAAGAGTTTATATAGTGTGATATCCCAACAATAACTTCAACATGAAGCAAGAATCTTCAAATCTTCTCCTGCAACTAGCAATGCTATAAGAGGGGCTGAGCGAAGCTTATGTAGGCAAACAAAGGTTTGCTAGGTTGGGTGGTTAGACAGATTCATGGTTACAATAGGAGGCTGACAAACAAACATGGGCATCGAGGCAATGAGCTAAAGAGCGAGACATCTAGCAATAGGCAAAGATAGTAATGATATCTGGGTCAGGTCATCTTGTCTGTCGAGTCGTCGATGGGATCGTAAGACGGCTCCTCGTACTCAACCTCGGTAGTAACCTCGTTCTCGTTCTCGGTCTCGGCTTCCGGCTCTACTCAACACAAGAACACAACAAGGCACGAGAATCAAACAAGGTGCAATGCACAAGCAACATGATGCAAGTAGGATGCATGACAAGTCTATATATGATGCAATTACATGGCAAGGTAGGAAGCACAGAGAAACAACACAAGAACATGACAATATGCTCAAGCAAGTATGATGCAAGACAAGTCTATATATGATGCAAAACATGGAAAGGCAGGAAGCACTCAAAAACAACACAAGAAAACAAGTTTAAATGAGGCCGGAATCCACATTTAGCGAATCCAGTAAGTCCTCATATGCATAAGTTGAAAATGGTCCAGATCTGAACAAAACTTAAGTTAAAGTTGTTAAACAACAAGTTAACATGCACCATGATGATCTACATGAAATTCTAGTCAAGTTTCATATAAAGTGTGTTTAAAACGGAGCTACGGTCTAAAAGATATGAGCAAAACAAGTTAAACATGGCAACGGTGCTAAATGCACCCAAACATCAATCAACATACTCCAAACATGTAAACAAGATGATATTATGATTCTATATGCAAAATCACACAAGTTTCATGTAGGGCACGCTCAAAACGGAGCAACGGTTCAACACATACACTCGAAACAAGAAACAATGCAAAGCTGCAATTAACAGCCACATAGCAACTTTGGAGCAAGAAATATATACTCTACAGCACTCAAACATGGTGATAAGAAGCATGGACATGAAGTAGACATAACCTACAGCAAACAACTCCATTGGAGCAACTCCATAGGAGGCATGGATCAATAGGAACAAGCTACGACATTTTGATCATGACGTTAAAACCTAACAGTAATATTTTATAGCAAGTTGCGAGCAAGAAATAAATAAGCTACAACAAGCCATATGAGCAAGTGAGGGCATGGATGGATAGACAACAACATATACAACAAGGAATGATCAATGGCCACCCCAAAACTAACATGGATTTGCCTTGGACAGCAAGCAAACATAGCATCAGGATAAGACAGATTCCAGACTTGGCCAAAATTTCACTAAGTGTTAAAACAGTTAAGTTGGCATGGCATGTTTGCAAGCATGTTTAATTCACCTCAAGGCATATCATGGAAAATGGTTTGCACCACAGCAAAGACCACATGATGAAGATTCTAAAACATATTAACATGTGACATGGGGACAAACACATCAATAACAACAAGCTCTTCAAATCAGCATCTCATAACATATTACAAAACTTAACAGCCACATGCACTTTTGCAACAGAGATGAACATGGCAATATGAACCCTAACACGCTTGCTACAGCAACCAACATGTAGAGCATCTCATGATGAATATTTTGACATCTCATTTGCTTCATTTGGATAAACATGCACCAAGTTATCATATCTCAAACATGGCATGAAAATAACAAGTAGCAGCAGTTTATAACATGTAGCACTCTTGTCACGAAGATTAAGACATTTAGATGGACTCAAACAAGCATGACACAATGGAACAAAACGTAGAGCACATCACCACGGTCATTTTGACATATCATATGCACAATTTAGACATACACACAAAAAGATACAGCAATCACAAAATGCCATCAGACAACAAAATCAAAAGGACTTAGAGAAAAACAGGGCTACCTCGCGGATCGGGTCACGGGCGGATCGGGTGCGGGCGCGGAGCGGGTCGGAGCAGGTTGCGGGCCTCAGACCCGTTAGGGTTTCGTCGGCCCGATCTGGATCGGGCACGCTCCCGATGAAGCTTCGCGGCGGCGGCGGCTCCTCGATGCCGGCGGGAGGAAGCGGGCGGCAGCGGCGCTCGGGGCCGGCGGCGGTCGGCGCCCGGGAGGAGGAGGCAGCGGGGTGGCGCGTCCGGCCGGCGGAGGATCGGCGGCGGGAAGAGAGCGACGCGGCGGCGCACCGATCCGGCGGCGGGGACGAACCGGCGAGGCGGCGGGGATCTCCGGCGAGGCTCGCCCAGCGGGAGGAAGCGGCTCGGGCCACCGGAGGCGGCGGGGACGGAGCGCTGCGGGGCGGGGGGGGCACGGCCCGGTTGCCGGCGGCGGAGGGCCCGCGTCGGGCCTGCGGGCCGGCGCGGCGGGAGGCCGGAGGAGGACACGTGGCAGGCTTGGGTTGGTCCGGCGCATCTGGGCGGACGTGTCCGGTCCGTCCGGACGTGTCCGGCGGCGGCGGTTGCGGTGGAACTAGGGTTTGGGCGAAAAATGGACACGGGGGGACGTTTTTATAGGCACAAGGAGCTAGGAGACTCCAAATGGGGAGCGGTTTTCGGCCACGCGATCACAATTCGACGACCGAGATGATGGGAAGGGTTGGCTGGATTTCAAACGGAGCTTTGCCGACACTTTCTTGGAAACTGTTGTTGTAAGAGAACTCGGCAAACGGAAGGCAATCTTCCCACTTCATGCCAAAAGAGATGACACAAGCTCTGAGCATGTCTTCGAGGATCTGGTTCACTCTTTCGACTTGACCACTAGTTTGAGGGTGAAACGCAGTGCTGAAACGGATCTTAGTGCCCATGGCAGACTGAAAGGAGTCCCAGAACTTGGATGTGAACAAACTTCCATGGTCTGAGGAGATAACTTGAAGAATGCCATGTAAGGGAATTGTGTACAGCTCTTCCAGTTGAGCTGCATTGATGGATTCTTTGACTGGAAGGAAGTGAGCTACTTTGGTTAGCTTGTCAATCACCACAAAGATAGAATCATTCCCCTTCTTGGACTTGGGAAACCCAGTGACGAAATCCATTTCAATGTGGTCGAATTTCCACTCGGGAATAGGAAGAGGTTGGAGGAGACCGGCTGGACGTTGATGCTCTGCCTTCACTCTTCTACAGACATCACATTCATTCACGAATTGGGCAATCTCCCTTTTCATGCGAGTCCACCAGTAAGATTGCTTGAGGTCTTGGTACATCTTAGAACTTCCAGGATGAATCGAGAGGAGGGAGTCATGTGCTTCGTTCATTATGAGCTTCCTGAGATCACCCTTGGGAACCACAAGTCTGTCCTCAAAGAATAAGGTATCTCTCTCATCAACACGATAGCACTTGTATTTGGGAGTACCCTTTGCAATACCTTGTTTCACTTTCTGCACCATAGCATCACTGAGCTGGGCCTCACGGATCTGATCTTCCAAGGTAGGAGCAACTTGAAGATTTGCAAGAAAGCCTTGCGGAACAACTTGGAGGTTGAGCTTCCTGAATGCTTCACAAAGCTCAGGCCGAAACGGCTTGATAAGGAGACTGTTGCAATATGCCTTTCTGCTCAAGGCATCTGCAATGACATTGGCCTTACCAGGTGTGTATTCGATGCTTGGATCATACTCTTGGATCATCTCAACCCAACGAGTCTGGCGAAGGTTCAGATTCGGCTGTGTGAAGATGTACTTCAAGCTCTTGTGATCGGTGAAGATGTCCACTTTTCTGCCCAACAAAAGGTGTCTCCACGTGATCAAGGCGTGTACCACAGCTGCTAGCTCGAGATCATGTGTGGGGTAGTTCTTCTCACTTGGCTTCAATTGACGAGAGGTGTATGCCACAATTTTCTTGTCCTGCATTAGCACACCACCAAGTCCTTGAAGAGAAGCATCACATAATACTTCGTAGGGCTTGGACTCATCTGGAGGAGTAAGAACCAGAGCAGAGATGAGATTTTCTTTGAGAGTCTTGAATGCCACATCACAATCTGGAGACCAGTTGTACTTGACATTCTTCTGCAGCAAGTTGGAGAGAGGCTTGGCAATCTTGGAGAAGTTCTCAACGAACCTTCTGCAATAGCTAGCAAGACCAAGGAAGCTTCGGAGTTGCTTGACGTTCTGAGGAGGTTCCCAGTTGACAATGGCTTCAACTTTCTCGGGGTTGACCGCAATACCGTCAGCGGAGATGATATGGCCCAGATACAAGACCTTATCGAGCCAGAATTCGCACTTGGAGAACTTGGCATAGAACTTCTATTCACGGAGTCTGCCGAGAACCAGACGGAGGTGCTTTTCATGATCCTCTTCATTCTTGGAGAATACCAAGATGTCATCCAGATAGACGAGCACAAATTCGTTGGTGTAGGGGTTGAATATGTAGTGCATCATTCTCGAGAAGGTGGGTGGAGCATTAGCGAGGCCAAAAGACATGACTGTGTATTCATAGGAGCCGTAGCTTGTTCTGAATGCAGTCTTGTGAATATCTTCTTCACGGATATGGATCTGGTGATAACCCATCCAGAGGTCGAGCTTTGAGAACACTTTTGCTCCTTTGAGCTGCTCGAACAGTTCATTGATGTTGGGGAGCGGATACTTGTTCTTTATTGTCTTCTTGTTCAATGGCCGGTAATCAACGCAAAGGCGCTCCGTGCCATCCTTCTTCTTGACAAATAAGACACCACAACCCCAAGGAGAAGTGCTAGGCCTGATTAGACCCATATGCTCTTGCTCATCGAGTTGTTTCTTCAACTCCTTCAACTCATCAGGGGAGAGCTTGTACGGACGTCGGCATGCTGACTCAGTACCAGGCTCGAGTTCAATGACGAATTCAACTTGACGATGCGGAGGCATGCCTGGAAGCTCTTCAAGGAAAACATCTTCGTATTCATTGACCACCGGAATTTGAGAGATGGCATTAATCTCACCCTTGTCATTGAGAGAGAATAGCCTGATTGTGTTATCTCGAGAGGCGAAGATAATCACGTCTTCATCGGAATGAGTAATCTTGACTTCCTTATTTGCACAATCAATGTGAGCATCATGCTGGGAAAGCCAATCCATCCCGAGAATAAGATCAATGTCGGAGTTGCCGAGAACAACCGGAGAAGCCAGAAAGCGGCAATCACCCATGCGAATAGATACATCCAGAGCATACACACTAGAATGCGTTCGTCTCCCCGGAGAAATAACTAATAACTCCCTTGGCAAATTTTTGGTGACAATATTATGCTTGGTTGCCAGTGGACATGACATGAATGAAAGTGATGCACCAGAATCAAACAAGACCTTTGCAGGAATAGAGTTAACCAGAAGATTACCAATTATCACATCTGAAGAATTCTCTGCTTGAGCTGCATTCATCAGATTCACTCTTGCATGCTTGGGATTGTGCTTGACAATAGCAGTGCTGACAGGTGGAGGAGGCGGAAGGCACCTTGAGTTGGGGCACTTGTTTGCATAATGACCCTTCTGAGTGCACTTGTTGCAAACCACTTCTGAGAGAGGACGGTGATAAGGAGCACTTGACTTTGAAGCTTGAAGGTGGTTCTTGGACTGATTGCTTGGGTTGGGTGGGTGGGAGAAACCACGGCCACCAGAATGCCTGTTGTTGTTGTTGTTGGGAGGTCGGATCACTGGAGAAGGTGGAAGCCAAAACTTATGTTGCTTTGCGACCACTTGAGAAGAAGAGGAGGAGTGAACAGCGTCTCTGATCCTCTTTTTGGAAGCTTCCATCTTGAGTTGGGCTGCCTCTTGCTTAAGTGACATGTTATAGAATTGATCAAACTCATCAGGCTCGAACAAGGTGAGAGCTAGTTGGAGTTCATCCTTCAGACCACCGCGGAACTGATAGATCTTGCTCTTGGCATTTGGGATGTCTTTCTTGGCATAGCGGGCAAGGTTCTGGAACTTGACATTATATTGGTAGACAGTCATTGAGCCTTGCTTCAGGTTGCGGAATTGCTCATGCATACCCTCGATGACACTTGTTGGAATGTGGTGAGAACGAAAGTCCTTGCAGAAGTCAGCCCACGAGATTTCACGCCCTTCTCTGGAATCTTTGTACTGCTGCCACCAATCAGCGGCTTGGTCCTTGAGTTGGAAGGCGGCAAACTTCACATAGTCCTCGGGCCTGATGTTACTGCACTCGAAATGCTTCTTAATATATGTTATCCAGTCTTCAGCATCTAGAGGGTCCACACAATAACTGAATGCCTTTGGTTGGTTTGCCAGGAACTCGTTGAGTGTAGCAAAGTGAGGTTGGTTGAACAAATTGCCTTGGCCTTGGTTCCCATGAGCACCCTGATTTGCTTGATTTGCTTGAATGTTCTGCATCATTTGCATAAGCATCTGGGTGTTCTGGTTCGTCACTTGAATAATTTCTCTCCAGGCCTCAGACGGAGGAGGAGGGGAAGGAGGACGATCAGGAACCTCTTCACCCTCTGGGTTAGCGTTGGGAACCCTTTTAGGAGCCATCCTGAATGAGATGACAACTATTAGCCATTGATTGAGACAAATAACATATAAGCTGAATCAACGGCTGGAAATTGCAACATAAGTCTTCACAAGAACATTCGAACAAGATGAACGAATGTAATCCACAGTTTAATGATAACAACAATCTTCACGAGAAGCCACTTGGGAGAACAAAAGGTAAATAAAACAACAAGGAGCAGATAGAACAAATACAAGATAGAAGTTTCGTTCGACATATTCGTGCTGAAAGCTTATGGAACGTGTTACAAAAGGGTTTTGCAATCCCCGGATCAGCATAGCCAAGGACCCTTTAAGATGCAACTCACGGTCGGAACAACGGCCATAAAACTACTTCATTCAATGAAGAACCCAGAACTTCATATCGTGCATTCGTTGAAAGAATGCCTACGAACTACTAGATGAACCCACCTATTAATTTCCGAAAGTTTCCAGTTATGCAATCAGGTGTTGGGGATACAGGGGAAGCATCGCGCACTCAACTCTAATCCTACATCCAGCTGTATCCATCCTTCAACACATAACCAGTTATTTCCGGAAACCGTTTACCTCGGACCTTCGAAACGCATCTACTATACAAGCTATGGCAATACTCCCGAACTACCTCCCCAATACTGGGTGATGTCGGGGTTATCTTGCCACTAACCGCATAGGAGAGTTTTTTATGTCGGCCGTCTTAAGTATTCCAGAACTGCTGCGATATATTTGTGATGACAACACCTCGGAGCTCAACTCCCCGGGACACTGCCACAACCCCTAAATGACAGGAGGCATCGAGAACAATGTTCTCGTCACAAACACATCGGAACAATCCAAACAATACCCGCGTGATCCAAAAAAAAATATTGGTGAATTTTTTAGAGTAGAAGAGACAAGAGTAATCGTCAGGAGTCCTCACCAGAGTGAAAATAGATGAGGAGCAAAAGAAATCCTACTCTCCAATATATATATAGGACTCAAAAAATTTTAAGTGTGTGCCTAGACTCAACCGTCAACGATTCGATCAATCAGTGGGGGCTTCTAGGTCGGAGAAGGCTCTGAATACCAACTTGTAATGCCCAGGATGGGATTATACCTCCTACGTGTTGAGGCACGACTTAAAGGTATAAGCCCATTCTAGAATGATCTCAAGTTTGGTATCTTTGCACGACTCATGTAAAAATAGGGATGAAATTGCAAAAGGATAGTTGGCTTACACTCACCACGTCACACAATACATTACATAAGCAAAACATCATCCAATAACATCACAACCCGACTACGGGCGAAGATCCAAATGAGAGATACCAAATACATAAAGCCACAGGTCTAAATCGCCCCTAGTAGAAACCACTACTGATCATCGGGATAGTGCACATAGTATCGACTACGTTCTTCATCGAACTCCCAGTACAGCTCTGTACCGTCACCTGAGTAGTTCACCATGGTACCTGCATCTGGTGTGGTGTAGAAACTATGAGCCACGGAGGACTCAGCAATCCCGTTCCCGGGTAGTAAAACTATCTAAGCCTTGGGTGTGGAACAAGGCTGAAGAAAGATAAAAGGTTGCAGCTGCACTAGCACTAGCTTACATGTTTAGAGAGAGAAGAGAAGTGCCACGAGCGTCAAAGTGATCACGAAGTGATCCTATCTAAGCACGTCAATCATAACCCCACCGTGTTCACTTCCCGACCCCCTTTCGGAAAATGACCGTCACGGTTACTCACGCTGGTAGTGTGTTTTGAACATGGTGTCAAGTCTTCTACAACCGGATATTAACAAATTCCCATCTGCCACATAACCGCGGGCACGGCTTTCGAAAGTTCAAAACCCTGCAGGGGTGTCCCAACTTAGCCCATTACAAGCTCACGATTCGCGGAGTCGCAACTCCAAGGTGGGAAGGCCCGATTATTCTCGGAATCCCGTGCTCAAGATACTCCGACTAAGGTAAGACTAATCCAGCAAATCCTCCAGGCGTGCCGACACCCTGATAGTAGCCGCGCGTATCTCGTCTCAGGCCACGACCGGATGGGCGATGCTACAGGTTTTTACCAGCCCTCGGGTTTCCCCAAGGTGGCCCTGCAGGACCCCCAGTTTGGACCAACACTCATGTGGAGCACTGGCCCGGGTTGTTGATTAAGAAGAGGGTTTATAACTCCCTATGCAAGTTTTAGTTGTTTAGGCAAATGTAGTACCAATGTTGGGACTTGCTGGAAAAGCCTTAGCGCTAAGCGGTTTACCGAGGGGGTCCCATAACCCCAACCGTGTGAGGAACACAAAATCAAGGAACATAACACCGGTTTATACAGTTCCTAGGGCGGCATGAGTGGAATAAATCACCAAGCAAGAGGCTTAGCCTTCCACCCTTTACCAATATATAGATGATTTAGTTTAAGAGATTATATAGTGTGATATCCCAACAATAACTTCAACATGAAGCAAGAATCTTCAAATCTTCTCCTGCAACTAGCAATGCTATAAGAGGGGTTGAGCGAAGCTTACGTAGCCAAACAAAGGTTTGCTAGGTTGGGTGGTTAGACAGATTCATGGTTACAATAGGAGGCTGACAAACAAACATGGGCATCGAGGCAATGAGCTAAAGAGCGAGACATCTAGCAATAGGCAAAGATAGTAATGATATCTGGGTCAGGTCATCTTGTCTGTCGAGTCGTCGATGGGATCGTAAGACGGCTCCTCGTACTCAACCTCGGTAGTAACCTCGTTCTCGTTCTCGGTCTCGGCTTCCGGCTCTACTCCACACAAGAACACAATGAGGCACGAGAATCAAACAAAGTGCAATGCACAAGCAACATGATGCAAGTAGGATGCATGACAAGTCTATATATGATGCAATTACATGGCAAGGTAGGAAGCACAGAGAAACAACACAAGAACATGACAATATGCTCAAGCAAGTATGATGCAAAACATGGCAAGGCAGGAAGCACTCAAAAACAACACAAGACAACAAGTTTAAATGAGGCCAGAATCCACATTTAGTGAATCCGGTAAGTCCTCATATGCATAAGTTGAAAATGGTCCACATCTGAACAAACCTTAAGTTAAAGTTGTTAAACAGCAAGTTAACATGCACCATGATGATCTACATGAAATTCTAGTCAAGTTTCATATAAAGTTTGTTTAAAACGGAGCTACGGTCTAAAAGATATGTGCAAAACAAGTTAAACATGGCAACGGTGCAAAATGCACCCAAACATCAAGCAACATACTCCAAACATGTAAACAAGATGATATTATGATTCTACATGCAAAATCACACAAGTTTCATGTAGGGCACGCTCAAAACGGAGCAACGGTTCAACACATACACTCGAAACAAGAAACAATGCAAAGCTGTATTTAACAGCCACATAGCAACTTTGGAGCAAGAAATATATACTCTACAACACTCAAACATGGTGATAAGAAGCATGGACATTAAGTAGACATAACCTACAGCAAACAACTCCATTGGAGCAACTCCATAGGAGGCACGGATCAATAGCAACAAGCTACAACATTTTGATCATGACGTTAAAACCTGACAGTAATATTTTATAGCAACTTGGGAGCAAGAAATAAATAAGCTACAACAAGCCATATGAGCAAGTGAGGGCATGGATGGATATACAACAACATATACAACAAGGAATGATCAATGGCCACCCCAAAACTAACATGGATTTGCCTAGGAAAGCAAGAAAACATAGCATCAGGATAAGACAGATTACAAACTTAGCCAAAATTTTACTAAGTGTTAAAACAGTTAAGTTGGAATGGCATGTTTGCAAGCATGTTTAAGTCACCTCAAGGCATATCAATGAAAATGGTTTGCACCACAGCAAAGACCACATGATGGAGATTCTAAAACATATTAACATGTGACATGGGGACAAACACATCAATAGCAACAAGCTCTTCAAATCAGCATCTCATAACATGTTACAAAACTTAACAGCCACATGCACTTTTGCAACAGAGATTAACATGGCAATATGAACCCTAACACGCATGCTACAACAACCAACATGTAGAGCATCTCATGATGAACATTTTGATATCTCATTTGCTTCATTTGGATAAACATGCACCAAGTTATCACATCTCAAACATGGCATGAAAATAACAAGTAGCAGCAGTTTATAACATGTAGCACTCTTGTCACGAAGATTAAGACATCTAGATGGACTCAAACAAGCATGACAGAATGGAACAAAACGTAGAGCACATCACCAGGGCCATTTTGACATATCATATGCACAATTTGGACATACACACAAAAAGATACAGCCATCACAAAATGCCATCAGACAACAAAATCAAAAGGACTTAGAGAAAAAACAGGGCTACCTCGCGGATCGGGTCACGGGCGGATTGGGTGCGGGCGCGGAGCGGGTCGGAGTGGGTTGCGGGCCTCGGACCCGTTAGGGTTTCGTCGGCCCGATCTGGATCAGGCACGCTCCCGATGAAGCTTCGCGGCGGCGGCGGCTCCTCGACGCCGGCGGGAGGAAGCGGGCGGCAGCGGCGCTCGGGGCCGGCGGTGCTCGGCGCCCGGGAGGAGGAGGCAGCGGGGTGGCGCGGCTGGCTGGCGGAGGATCGACGGCGGGAAGAGAGCGACGCGGCGGCGCTCCGATCCGGCGGCGTGGATCTCCGGCGAGGCTCGCCCGGCGGGAGGAAGCGGCTCGGGCCACCGGAGGCGGCGGGGACGGAGCCCTGCGGCGCGCGGGGGGG
>LR738714.1:631308452-631361875 GCA_902687465.1 Secale cereale
CACGGCCCGGTTGGCGGCGGCGAAGGGCCCGCGTCAGGCCTGCCGGCCTGCGCGGCGGGAGGCCGGAGGAGGACACGTGGCAGGCGTGGGTTGGTCCGGCGGTGGCGGTTGCGGTGGAACTAGGGTTTGGGCGAAAAATGGACATGGGGGGACGTTTTTATAGGCACAAGGAGCTAGGAGACTCCAAATGGGGAGCGGTTTTCGGCCACGCGATCACAATTCGACGACCGAGATGATGGGAAGGGTTGGTTGGGTTGGTGGGCTGTTGTGGAGGGGGTCTTGGGCCTCAAAGAAGAGGTTCTTTTAGCCCACTAGGTTAACCATTGGAGTACCAAACGAACTCCAAACGCGACGAAACTTGACAGGTGGCCTACAGGTACCAAAACAACATCGCACGGCAAGTCTCATGTCATTTCGGAAACGTTACACGGCCACACACGAAAGAAGTACTCGGGGATGCCACGGGCACGTGTGAGAGCGTCGGATCTCGAAACGGACAACGAGAAGAGACGGGTTGGACCGGATGCAAGTGACAATACAAATGCAATGCAATGCACATGACAACATGACATGGATGAAATGCACACAGGCACATGACAAAACGAAGAACCCGAAAAGACAGAAGAGCCCGGAACGGAATTGATGAAGCCAAAGTTTATATATTGCCATATTGGGAAAGTGTTACATCTGGGGCATTACAAAAGGTGTGTTCAGCAAGGATGATTGTGGTAAACTAAAAAGCAAATACTCAAATCATACATGGCGCTCCAAGCAAAACACATATCATGTGGTGAACAAAAACATAGTCTCAAGTAAAGTTACCGATAGACGAAGACGAAAGAGGGGATGCCTTCCCGAGGCATCCCCAAACTTAGGCTTTCGGTTTTCTTTGAATTTTACCTTGGGGTGCCTTGGGCATCCCCAAGCTTAGGCTCTTGCCACTCTTTGTTCCATAGTCCATGAAATCCTTACGCAAAAACTTGAAAACTTCACAACACAAAACTTAGCAAAAATCTCGTGAGCTCCGTTAGTAAAAGAAAACAAACCACCACTTTGAGGTACTGTATTGAACTCATTATTTATTTATATTGGTGTTAAACCTACTGTATTCCAACTTTTCTATGATTCATACCCCCCGATACTACTCATAGATTCATCAAAATAAGCAAACAACACACGAAAAACAGAATCTGTCAAAAACAAAATAGTCTGTAGCAATCTGTAACTTTCGAGTACTTATGTAACTCTAATTTTTTGAAATAAATTGGTGGACATGAGGAATTTGTCTATCAATCATCTGCAAAAATAATCAACTTAAAAGCACTCTCCAGTAAACAATGGCAGCAAATCTCTTGAGCGCAAAAGTTTTTGTTTTTTACAGCAAGATCGCATAGACTTTACCCAAGTCTTCCCAAAGGTTCTACTTGGCACAAACACTAATTAAAACACAAAATCACATCTAACCAGAAGCTAGATGAATTATTTATTACTAAACAAAAGTAAAAGCAAAGAAAATAAAATTGGGTTGCCTCCCAACAAGCGCTATCGTTTAACGCCCCTAGCTAGGCATGATACAAGAATAGATCTAGGTATTGCCATCTTTGGTAGGCAATCCATAAGTAGTTCTCATAATAGATTCATAAGGTAATTTGATTTTCTTTCTAGGAAAGTGTGCCATGCATTTCCTTAACGGAAATTGGAATCTAATATTTCCTTCCTTCATGTCAATAATTGCACCAATCGTTCTAAGGAAAGGTCTACCAAGAATAATAGGACATGTAGGATTTCAATCTATATCAAGAACGATGAAATCTATGGGCACATAATTCTTATTTGCAACAATAAGAACATCATTAATCCTTCCCATAGGTTTCTTAATGGTAGAATCCGCAAGATGAAAATTTAATGAACAATCATCAAGTTCATGGAAACCTAACATATCACACAAGGTTTTTGGAATTGTGGAAACACTAGCACCCAAATCACACAAAGCATAGCATTCATGATCTTTAATCTTAAATTTAATATTAGGTTCCCACTCATCATAAAGTTTTCTAGGGATAGAAACTTCTGATTCAAGTTTTTCTTCATAACATTGCATTAAAGCATCAACTATGTGTTTGGTAAAAGCTTTATTTTGACTATAAGCATGAGGAGAATTTAGCACGGATTGCAACAAGGAAATACAATCTATCGAAGAGCAATTATCATAATTAAATCTATTGAAATCCAAAATTGTGGGTTCATTGCTATGTAAAGTTTTGACCTCTTCAATCCCACTTTTAACAGTTTTAGCATCAAGATCTAAAAACACTGAATCATTGGGACGCCTTTTAACTAAAGTTGACTCATCTCGAGTCCCATCTTTATCAAGATTCATATTAGAAAACAAGGATTTAACAGGAGACACATCAATTACTTTTAGATCTTCATCTTTATTTTCTAGATCTTACGGTTTAGCGACCATCTTATTAACTAAGGTGGCTTGCTTGTCCGAGATTTCGGCTATTAAGTTCTCAAGATGAGCAAACTGAGATTTCAAACCATAAAATTCTTTAGACATATCATCTAGCTCTTTATTCATGTACTCCATAAAACTTATCCGTTCTGTAAGCTCATTTCTGAAGAAATTATTATGCTCAAATTGCGAAGACATAAAACTTATAACATCGTTTTCAATTTCTTCCAACCTTATAAGGTGAGGATCAACACTAATAGGTAGAGCCATTGTGACAAACAACCAATCCAACACACAAGCAAACAAGAAGCAAGTGAAAAGAGGTGAACGGAAAAAGGGCGAATAAAACGGCAAAGGTGAAGTGGGGGAGAGGAAAACGAGAGGCAAATGGCAAATCATGTAATGCAAGGGATAAGAGTTTGTGATGGGTACTTGGTATATGACTTTTGCGTAGATCTCCCCGGCAACGGCGCCAGAAATTCTTCTTGCTACCTCTTGAGCTTGCGTTGTTTTTCCCTTGAAGAGGAAAGAGTGATGCAGCACAGTAGCGTAAGTATTTCCCTAAGTTTTTGAGAACCAAGGTATCAATCCAGTAGGAGACTACCCGCGAGTCCCTCGTACCTACACAACAAATAAGAACCTTGCAACCAACGCGATAAAGGGGTTGTCAATCCCTTCTCGGCCACTTGCAAAAGTGAGATCTGATAGAGATAATAAGATAAATATTTTTGGTATTTTGTTTTATAGACTGAAAGTAAAGATTGCAAAGTAAAAGTAAAGTAAAGATAAATAGTTGACGGAAGATTAATATGATGGAAGATAGACCCGGGGGGGCATAGGTTTCACTAGTGTCTTCTCTTAAGATAACAGATTTCTACGGTGGGTGAACAAATTACTGTCCATCAATTGATAGAAAAGCGCATAGTTATGAGAATATCTAGGCATGATCATTGTATATAGGCATCACATCCGTGACAAGTAGACCGAAACGATTCTACATCTACTACTATTACTCCACACATCGACCGCTATCCAGCATGCATCTAGAGTATTATGTTCATAAGAACAGAGTAACACTCTAAGCAAGATGACATGATGTAGAGGGATAAACTCATGCAATATGATATAAACCCCATCTTTTTATCCTCGATGGAAACAATACAATACGTGCCTTGCTGCTCCTACTGTCACTGGGAAAGGACACCGCAAGATTGAACCCAAATCTAAGCACTTCTCCCATTGCAAGAAAGATCAATCAAGTATGCCAAACCAAACTGATAATTTGAAGAGACTTGCAACGTTATTTAAATCATGCATAAAAGATTTCAGAGAAGAATCAAATATTGTACATAGATAATCTTGATCATAAACCCACAATTCATCGGATCTCGACAAACACACCGCAAAAAGAATTACATCGAATAGTTCTCCAAGCAGATCGAGGAGAACTTTGTATTGAGATCCAAAGAGAGAGAAGAAGCCATTTAGCTAATAACTATGGACCGGAAGGTCTGTGGTAAACTACTCACAACTCATCGGAGAGGCTATGGTATTGATGTAGAAGCCCTCCATGATCGATTCCCCCTCCGGTGGAGCTCCGGAACAGGCCCCAAGATGGGATCTCATGGGTACAGAAGGTTGCGGCGGTGGAATTGGGGTTTCGTGGTGCTCTCGGGTGTTTTCAGGGTACATGGATATATATAGGAGGAAGGAGCATGTCGGTGGAGCTATGGGGGGCCCACGAGGGTGGGGGGCACGCCTACCCCCTGGGCGCGCCCCCTGCCTTGTGGCCGCCCCGTGGCTTCCCTGGCGTGTACTCCAAGTCTTCTGTGTAGCGTTTGTTCCAAAAACTATCCTCCCGCAGGTTTCATTCCATTTGGACTCCGTTTGATATTCCTTTTCTGCAAAACACTGAAATAGGCAAAAAACAACAATTTGCACTGGGCCTTGGGTTAGTAGGTTAGTCTCAAAAATAATATAAAAGTGTATAATAAAGCCCATTAAACATCCAAAACAGATAATATAATAGCATGGAACAATAAAAAATTATAGATACGATGGAGACGTATCAGTATCTTCCCGGAAACGGACTTGGGAGCCGTCCCTGACCGAGAACGTTCCAAATTGAAAAAAGAATTCTTTAGCTTTCATCACCCCACTCCAAAAATGAGAACCATGAGGTTTCCACTACACTTGAGATATTGCTTTGGAACCAACGTATTTATTACGAATGATTTCCTGCCAAACACCATATTCAGTGAGTAGTTTATACACCCATTTGCTGAGAAGTGCGATGTTTTTGATCTCAAGGTCCTGTATTCCAAGACCCCCTTGGCTTTTAGGTCGACATAATACATTCCACCTAGCCAAATGATATTTCTTGGTTTTATTATCACTCTGCCAAAAAAATCTTGATCTAAAGTAATCTAGGCGCTGAAGCACTCTTTTTGGAAGATGGAAGAATGATAACATGTAAAGAACCATATTGGTGAGGACCGAGTTGATCAAAATTAATTGACCCCCATAGTACAAGAGTTTGGCCTTACAACTAGCCAGGCGTTTCTCCAGTCTCTCTTCTACATGCTTCCATTCACCTATAGTCAAGCGCCGATAATGAATGGGGATGCCCAAGTAACGAATCAGAAATTGCCCGAGTTGACATCCAAAGATTTCAACATAATCAGGTGCTACTTCCGCGGCCTCGCCGAAACAGAAGAGTTCACTCTATAAAAACTAATTTTGAGACCAGAAAGTTCCTCAAAAGCACATAACAGCAATTTAAGGTTTCTGGCTTTTTCTAAATCGTGATCCAAGAACAGAATGGTATCATCTGCATATTGTAAAATAGATAGTCCTCGTTCTACCAAATGAGGTATGACACCGGTGACTTGTCCAGCTATCTTGGCCCTCTCAACAATGGTAGCTACCATATCAGCCACAATGTTAAACAAAATGGGGGATGCGGGGTCCCCTTGACGAAGCCCTTCCTAGTCTGAAAGTAATTGCCCACATCATCATTTACCTTGATGGCCACACCACCTCCAGACACGAAACTCTCTACCCATCGACACCATGTATTGGAAAACCCCTTCATGTGTAATGTTTGCAACAGAAAGGGCCATTTCACTTTATCATAAGCTTTTTCGAAGTCGATTTTAAATATAACTCAATTCAACTTTTTATGATGAAGCTCGTGTACAGTTTCATGCAGAATAGCAACACCATCCAATATGTTCCATCCTTGCATGAAAGCTATTTGGGTGGGTTTGACTACATGGTCAGCCACCCTGTTCAGCCGATTAGTCGCAACCTTCGTAAAGATTTTAAAGTTTACGTTTAGTAGTCAAATTGGTCTATATTGTTGAATCCAACTAGCATATTTAGTCTTAGGTAGAAGAATGATTTCCCCAAAGTTTAAGCGGGAGATGTCAAGTTGGTGAGCATGTAGTTCATTAAACAACTGAACTAAGTCTGACTTGATCATTTCCCAAAAACATTGATAGAACTCCGCCTGAAAACCATCCGGACCCGGAGACTTGTTGTGTTCCATTTGAAACACCGCAGTACGAATTTCCTCCTCAGAGAATGGAGAGGTTAGGAATTCATTTTCCGCACCTGAAACTTGATGAATGTCATGAGTAATAGACTCATCCATCTCAAGAGTTGTATCAGCTGATGGTCCAAAAAGATCTTTGTAACACATTGTAATGAAGTTTTTTAGTGGTGCGTCCCCCTCGATCCGACCATCCTCCTGATCTAGAGCGAAGATACGTTTCTCTCTATGTCTGCCATTGGCCAACATTTGAAAGTATTTCGTATTATCATCACCTAGGATGAGCAAGTCTGTCTTACATCGCTGGTACCATTAGTTTCCTCCTCACGTAAGAGGCGGGCTAGCTGCTCATTGAGATGACTTTTTTGCCCAATCTCCATGGCAGAAAGAGGCCTCGCGTCTGCGATTTTATAGAGAGTATCAATTAAGGTAGAGGGCCGCAATTTCTCTTTCTTATAGATACCAGCAGCGTGTTTTGCCCAACCACGAAGGAATCGACGCAGAGCGCGAATACGATTATTCCATCGTTGAATTGGCGCATTACCACGAGGTTGGCGTTGCCACACTTTTTTAACCAGCTCGTAGAAACCCTCCCTAGTGAGCCATCCCTGTTCAAATTTGAACTGATGGCAATTCGCACTTGGAGCTTCCTGACCAAAATCGGTAAGCAACGGAGCGTGATCCGATAAGGCCTCGATTCTTTCTAGTGCCCGTACCGAAGCTAGGGGATATTTAAATTTCCAGTCGATGGTAACTAGTACCCGGTCAAGTTTTTCAAAGGTTGGGTTTGCTCTGTTATTGGCCCAGGTATATTGGCGACCAGACATACTGAGTTCCCGAAAATCGAGACTCTCAATAACAACATAAAAAAGAAACGGCCATCTAGTATCGAACCGGTCATTGTTTTTTTCCTACTGATATCGAAGGATATTGAAATCCCCCCGATTAACATGGGATGGGGATTCTCTCGGCATGTATTGACCAATTCTTTGAGAAAGGTCGACTTGAACTCCTCTTGAGCGGCGCCATAAATAACCACCACGCTCCAAATGAAGTTGTCGGATTTATTTCGAAGGTGGAATTTGATATGATATCCCCCCTTCGATGTAGATAGAAGTTCCAAGTATGTGGAGTGTATACCAAGTAGAAAGATGTTGTTGCTTGATAGTACTGCTTATTCAAGGGTGAGAAAGGGTGCTTCTATTTAACGAGAGAAGAAAGATGGAACATGGTCATAAAGCTGGTCCGAGCAAGGAGTAGAGTCTAGTGCTTCACACCTAGTTGGAATTGCTTTTGAAATGTTGCCGACATCCTAGGACTTGGATGCATCAGGATTTTAGAGTGCATCAACTTGAGTTTGTATATAATGTGGCATCCTTGTGATGGTTAGCTAGACACGGGCTCTTGGTCAAGTAAGTGGGTGTGTGCTTGTGACTAGACTAGCATACTCTCCACGTATTTCATTGCAACGTGGCATTGCACACAGTAGGTTGGTTCCCTCCTTAGGGAATGGGGAGAGGTGGCCCCCTGCTCTCATGACCCCGTAGTGGCTATTGGTAGACATCTTCTCCTCCTTGTTGCCCATGTGGGTGCGTTGACATTTGAGATTTGACAACCATTTCTTCTCAAGAATGGTATGATGTTCAAAGCTCTTAGCTCTATCAATAGCCATAGCTGGTGAAAACGACAGGAGAATTTGAAGTGGTGGTTGCATTTATGAGTGTGGTTAAGTTAATCCTACATCAATGAAATATCACTGGAGAGCATTTTGCACAAGGCTCTAGAATAGGGATTAGAGAGAATTTGAAAACATAAACACTAAAAAATTTAGACCACTTGTATATTACATTTGATCGACTAACGAAGCTCGATATGATTACCGAGAGCTCTCAAACAAAAATTTAATTTAGAAAATATTCACAAATTTGAAATAAAATGTTCATCTTCCGAAGAATATTTCAAAGCGTGTTCGCGAGTCTGCGAAATGTTCTTGAACTCAAAAAACATTTGCAATTTCGATTTTTTTTCTTGAATTATAAAATCATAGAACTAAAAAATATTCACAAATTTCAAAAAAAGGTCATGAATTTCAAAATTAGTTGGGGAATGCAAAAATGTCTTTGAGTTAGAACTCTTTTGCGAGTCTGAAACTTGTTCAATTTTCTTTTTAAAATAGCGGTGAATTAAAAAAATGTTTGCGAGTTAAAAAAGCTTTACATATATGAAAAATTTATGAATTTTAAAATTGCTCAGTTTTCAAAAAATTAATGAAATTAAAAATTATTTGTGATTTTCCAAACATCATGAATTTGAAAATTGTTCATGATTTAAAAAAATACACACTTTTTTTACAAAGTTCACGAGTTTGGAAAAAAAAAAGAGAAAACCAAGAAAATACATTTCGTCTGTATCTCCTGACTTGTAGGGAACAAGATCGCGTCCAACATGAGCTGCCTTTGAAGCCAATTCCTATTTGGTGCCTGTCGCGCCCCTTATAGGCTTTGCTCTTACACGACGCACACCCTTATGAGCAGTAGTGTGACGAGCCTGCTCTGTTTGTGATTTGGCTGGAGATTTGGTGAGCTAGTTGAGTAGTTATGCATTTGTGTTCGTCTTTTATGAATTTTGCCATGAATGGAACTACATAACACAAATGGTCAGTTGTTATATCTCTGTATGTATCTTCCCCGCTTGATCAAAAGCAGCCGGATGCCTGGATTCAGTACCAGATTCATATGTCTTTTACGTAATTTCAGCAGAAAATAGGAATAGAACTTTGTTTTGTTCCGCAATCAGCACGGTTCAGACATAAGAAGGCATGATGTGTGACTGTGAGTTCCGCGATCTATCAAATTAACTTTGTTCTCTATTCTCTTAAGTGTAAGAAATCCTAAACAGAGGGAATCTTCAATGTAATAATTGAAAGAAACTCGAAACGATTAAGAGGGAGCTAAAGAGGTCATGGATGCCCATGTCTGCTAATTATATATGAGGAGTAAAATGCATAGAAATCGTAAGATTAAATGCAGAGAAGCATTGATGCTTCACACCCGACCGAAGTTAATAGCAACATGGTTGTTGCTTCACAACAGATCTGACTAATGTGATAGTACTCCTATTGAAGGGTGAGAGAATAATGGGCTTGCATTTAACGCGGCAAGAAAGATGGAACATGGTCATTAGTCATTCTTCAAATTTGGGCCGAGAAAGGAGTAGAGTCGAGCGCCTCACAGCCAGATGGATTTGCTTTTGCAAAGTTGTTCACATCCTAGGACTTGGAAGGATCAGGATATCTTGGTCAAGTATGTAGATGTGTGCTAGTGACCAGACAAGCATACTCTCAGCGTATTTTAGTGCAACGTAGTGGGTTGGGTCCCTCCTTGTGGAATTGGGAGAGGTGTCGCCTCCTGCTCTCATGATCCCTTAGGTCCTATTGGCAGACATCTCCTCCTCCTTTTATCGGTGCGGGTGCGGTGACATTTGACTACCAATTTTTCTCGAGAGCTGCATGATGTACACAACTCCTAGCTCTATCCACAAGTGGTGAAGACGACGAGAGAATGTGAAGTGTTGTTTGCAAGTATAGTGTGAGTGTGGTTAATTTATGATCCGGCATCCATGAAATATCACCGGAGAGAGTGTTGCAGAAGGCTCTAGAATAGAGATTTGATAGAATTTGAAATACAAACACTACAAAATTTATATCACTCATATATTGCATTTGATCATCTAAGGAAGCCCGATATGATTACCGAAAGCTCTTAAATAAAAATTCAATTTAGAAAAAAAATTCAAAAATTTGTGAAAATGTTATGAATACAAAAGGTGATCACAAATTTCAGAAAAAAATCATGAATTTTAAAAAAGTTGGCGAATTAAAAAATCTCCATGTGATCGAAAAGTGCTTGCGAGTTCGAAACTTTTTCATTTATTAAAAGAAATATTCGTGAGTTCTACAAATGTTTAAGAATTGAAAATATTCATGAGTTCAGTATTTGTTCGCATATTTGAAGAAATACGAATTTGAAAGTTCCTCTGTTTTTAAAAGAGTTTGTGAAATTAAAAGTTATTTGTTTTTGAAAAAAAGATGAATCTGAAAATTGTTCGTGATTTTCATAAAAATTCTCATTTTTCGTAGAAAGTTTGAGGATTTGAAAAAACAAAAAAAAAACAGACAGGAAAAAGCGCCAAAATAGACTAATGGAGCAATCCATTAGTGCAGCGTGGGTGAACTTTTCATCTGTATCCCCCCGCCGCCAACAGGGAATAAGATATGTAGTCCAACAAAACCTTACGAGGGCTACCTAAGAAATGGGGCAGCCCATGTAGGTACTGTTTAACAAATCGTTCCACCACGGTTTTGTGAAGCTTCTAGGACCTTCTGGCCAGTTTTGTGAAACTTCTGGAAGCTTTTTACCCAATTTCTTTGTTTCTGCTTTCCCATTTAATTTTTTCCTTTTCTTTTCTTTTTTCAATTTTATCTCTCAAATGTGTGAACTTTTTATAATGTGCAAATAAATTTTGAAAGCATGAAATTATTTGGATTCCGTGAACCCTTTCCTTAATGGTTAAAAATTTGAAATTATTTTATAATTCTTCAACATGTTGTGAGTACGTAAAATTTTATTGATTTGTTTTTTTAATTCTTGTACTATTTTGCTTTTGCAAAAAATGAACTAATTGTGTTTTTGGAATTCTTAAATTTTTCCATGAATTGTTTTGTATTTGGGATTTTCTTCAAGTCCGTGAACATTTTAGAATTGTAAACTGGATCTGGTTAAACTATGTGTACGGCTGATAAAAAACCGGCTCTGGTTTTTTCTTGTGGAACCTGAACGGCTGTTAAGTGGGCAAACGGCCGACCGAATAAATGGCTGAGCGAGTGACACTAATGGGCCGTGACCCATTTTAGTAATCGTGCGAGCGCCAGCACCCCAACTCGCCAGGTGCCCCTATGTGAAGAGCAACTAACTCCACGTTACCCTTTGCGGGGACCTCCATGGGTCACTTTTGGTGCCTTAGGAGCACGCCAAGTGGTGCGTCCAGCCGCCACCACATATCATGTGCTTGGCGGTTCTTATGGTTTTTTTGACGCGTTTTTTGGTTTTAGTTTTTTTTTTTGCTTTTCATTTTTTGCCCGCTTTTCTATAGGTTTTGGATAAAAAATCACTATCTTTTGCACTCAAACTAAATTTTGCTTTAACGAGGAACACATATTTGCTTCTCGTGAAGGAATAGATTTGATTATGCGATAAACACATCCATGCTTCTCGAAAAAGAGAAAACAATATGTGCTTCCATGAGAAGTACATATTTGCTTCGCGTGTAAACACATATTTTCTTCCGAGACGCGCTTCTTGGAAAATAGAAAAACTATGTGTGTCCATGTGAAGCAGAAATTTGACTCTTGTGGAGGCACATATTTGCTTCCACGAGAAGCACAACTATACTTCACGAAAAGAAAAAAAAATGTGCTTTCATAAGAAGCATATATTTGTTAGATTTGGTTTCGCAAGAAGCACAACTGTCCTTCTTGAAAAAGGGAAAATATATTAACATGGGATCTAGTTTCAAAAATCTTGACGGGAGAATTCCATCGATGAAAACGAATCAGCATTTGAATGCACGGTTCAAGAAATAAAATATTTTGAATAAACGAATCTACGAAAAAAAGAAAACTACCAGATTATGACAATTGGTGCATATGCAGTGCATCACTTATCAGCGTCTGACCCTTACTAGGGGTAACCCCTAAATATTGATTTTGTCCTATGTCTCGCTTGGCGCGAGACAAAATGACGACTAACTTCACGCAGACGCCCCGATTGGGCTAGCCCAACGAATTGTATTTCCGTTTTTTTATACATTTTTTATTACGGGTTTTGTTTTATTTTTAACTTTTGCTTGTATTTAGAAATATTCTGAATATAGATATTATAAAACAAATTATGTACAAAAATTGAAAAATGTTAATCACGCATTACCAAATGTTAAACATGTATAGAAAATGATTCTAATGTATAATAAATTGTACAATTCGTATGCAAAAATATACATCTGAACATATATATGATGAAAATGTTAAACATGTATATAAAAAATGTCTTGGTGTATAAGAAATATGTACAATGTTTATTACTCCCTCCGTCCCGAAATGTAAGATGTTTTTTGATACTATGATAGTGTCAAAAAGCGTCTTATATTTTGGGACGGAGGGGGTAGAAAAGTAGAAATCATATTTTTTTTAAATGTTAATCATGTACTTGAAAAATATTAAGGTTAGATAAAAAATGTTTACAAAAAATGTCAAATGTTCATGTAAAAAAATACCAAATGTTCATATATATAGTGATACTATTTATATATATCCTGATAATGGCTAATGCACTATAGTACTTACTCTCCCGCTCAACTACGGAGACGAGTTTACCACGGTTTCCACCCCTCCCTCTATACCGCAATAACACGTATTTTTCATCCTTTTGAGAACGCGCTTTTCGCGCCACAACGCCGCCCCTAGACGCATGAGTAATGAGCAGTGAGCTAAAAATATCACAAACGTAAAAAAAAAATAAGCTAACGAGGTTAATATATATCGCGCACGTGCATTTTGTTTCCCACGAGGCGCCAAAAAATAATTAAAAAAGGGAATGCAACACGAGGACTTCCCAGGAGGTATGGTTAATCATGCATTTGGCAATGTTAAATGTGTATATATAAATTGTTACCGATCTAGAAGAAATTTGTAAAAATAGACATAATAATATAAATGGTTAATACAATATTAACCATGTATTTTAAAGTTGTTAAAAGTGTAAAAGGGAAATATATAATACGTATGGAAAAAGGTAGACATAAAAATATATAAATTTTTAATAATGTGATTTCGCGAAAGAAATTTTTTCAAAAGTGTTGATCATGTATTTGGAAATTTTTTGAACTTGTATATAAAAACTGTTCCTGGTGGATACAATATTTTTGAATGTGTATGTAAAAGGTTAACACCAAAATATATGTTTGAACAAAATGTTAATCATGTATTTGAAAGATGATCCTCGTGCACAACATAATGATTAAGATTATATGAAAAACATTCGTGTAATTGAAAATATATTGGACATATATACAAATATATCACTGTTCTATATGTAACGAGGAAGAAAAAAGCAATGAAAATCAACAAAAGAAACAATAGAACAAAAAAAAAGCAATTTAAGCTAGTGCAAAAGAATGAAAATAGTGAAAACATAAAAATAATTAAAATAAAAAAAAAAGAAAACCAATGAAAACCCAGAAAGAAATAAAGAAAATGCAAGAAAAATAGAGAATAGAAAGCAAACAAAAAAACCATTGAAACGGAGAAAGAAACAACAAATCGAAAAAAGGGAGACAAAGAAAGAAACAGAAAGCCCCGGTACGAACCGAGAAATTTATGAAAAACCTGATCAAAAATAAAGAATAATAGAAAAACGAAAAAACACGGGGAAACCAAAGCAACAATGAACTAAATGCGAGCGAGCGAGGTACACACGAATATGGGCTGGCCCAACACTGTATCTAGCAGGAAATCCTTCAGACAGTAATTTCTTCCATCTCACATTGAGTGAGATATAGGTCCCACGCTGAGCCTGAGCCTTGAAGCGCTGCTTAGGAGGTCAATGTCTAGACTTAATACCATCGAGGCGAATATACACCTACCCCCTCCATTTTTGCCTTTCAGGGACGGGGGAAAGCGCCACTCCTGCCGCTCCCCGGGACTAGATGGGAAGGTCCAACTCTAGAACGGGGACTAGATTTTTTTTAGAAATGACCGACACTACAAAAATATATGTCACATCTATACCAAATGTAATCATCGAAAGAAGTTCAAAACAATTACCAGGGAGCTCTTACAAGTAGTTTACGTATACCCATGTGCTTGTTATGATAGGATTAAAATGCATGGATGTGGCATGATTGTTGCATCACATTAGGTCAAAGTCAATGAAATATATTTAAGCATGATAAAATAGTTCTTCCATTGAAATGCGAAAAGAGGGATGAAACATGGCCATCGTGTACAAAGAAGTCATTCTCCACACGAGTTTGATAGTAACTTATTAGGGGGTGTTCTTTGAGTTCGCATGCTCTTTTCATGAGACGACTCAAAACTACGTGTGCTAGTTTTGGTTGTGTTTTGTTAATTTTTCTGTGGAATGAAAGTATCGAACCACCAATTACTAGTGGTCGTATATGTCCGCATCTCGTCTTGTTTGCACTAGTTCATGTTGTGTGCGATCATGGGACATAACATGTGGGAAGCCAGATCAAACATCTGAAAGGAGCAGCCGCACGCTTAGATTTTGCATTCTTGTCGATCATCGTTGACACCATCCTTGTCTATCATGACTCAAGTGTGAAACGCCGAGTGCGGTGTAGACAAAATGTCCAACAAATTCCATGGTAATTCTATCTGGTATTGGTTTGTTGAGTGCGGTACAAATCAAGTAATTGTATAAGATCCAATGTTTTATATAACAATTAGAATTAGCAAACAATTATAAAATGGGTGACCCAGTATATTACTTTTTACTAGCAAGCCAAGATTATCAACCTCCCTAAACAAGGTATTTTCTCTACATCATTCTAGTTGTATATTATTTACAATTATATTAAGTATTTATTATACTTAAGACCTTTTTATGGCATTTACTCGGATGGAGCATAAGGTGAGGATGGTTTTCTCCCACCATGAATGTCAGTGTATTCTTTGGATAGGGCCTCCTTAGGCCTTTTTTATGTTGTAAACCATTGTCCGTGTTCACTTTTTTTTATTGTTTCAAACATGTTGACTGTGTGCATCATGCTATATAGAGGATGGTATTCGCTTAGTGCGGTTGTATCAGCATGATATAACGATCGATGCAATATTATTTACTAAATAAATTTATCATACTTAAAATACCCAATCAACCACTCATATTTCTCTCTATTAGAAAGCACCACAAGCTATCAACTCATTTCGATGATCATATGAAGAAACTTAAAACAGTTATCAGGGAGCTCTACACTTTTTAGAATAGTACATGGTGTCCATGTGCTCTTTATGGTCGAATTAAAATGGATGGGAGCATGGTCGTTGCATCACATCACATCAAACTTAATGTAATAGTGCTCCTATATAAGGGGTGGGAAAATAGTACTATTTAAACGCGAGAGGAGAGATGAAACATGGTCATTTACCTGAGCTGAGCAAGGAGTGGAGCGAAGTGGTTGCTAGCATACGTAATGTACACAAGTTTTACACTTAGTTGGACTTGCTTCTGCAATGTTGTCAAAACCCATAGGCATTATAGGACTTGGAAGCCTCGGGATTTATGACTGCAGTGACTCAGGTATGTACACGAAGTAGCATCACCATGATCTCAGGAGCCTAGGGTGGCTGTTGGCGAACATGCTCTCCATCCCATCGTCGGTGCGGGTGTGATGACCGTGATGAGAGAGCTCCTTCTTGAACATTAGCGCATGCATGGCACATTGGTAGAACATCGTATCTCACTACGGTTATACTAAAATGTTTGGATGCAACACGGTTGTTGCTTCACATCAAATCAATGTTAATTTAATACCACTTCTATTTAAGCTTCAGAAAATAGTACTCTTATTTCGAAAACGTGTTGGTGGTGAAGAGCGCCAAGAGAAAGTGGGAGCGGGAGGAGGAGGAAGAAGACTGGCGCTACATCCGCGTGAGCATCGCTACCGTTGTTCGTGCACAAGTTCTGGTTGCTAGAGGGCGCGAATGCGGGCGGCATCAGAACGATGTGCTCACTGTCACCATCAAGAAGCATTGTCGCCAGAGAATAAGGCCAAGTCCGTCTGGGTCGCCATCACGAGCCTTCAACCACGCGCTTGCTGCTAGTCCCGTGGTGGCCACACTTCTACATCACCCGTTCCCCCGGACAGTAAGTAAGCAGTTCTAGTTTTGGCACCCAACAGATGGGCCTTTACGCGGATTCTTGACGCGAGCTCATGCAGAAAAGAGGCATAAAAAGGGCCTCAAAGCTCTGTGTTTACGCCAAGAGTTTTTCCGTTATTTTTTTTCCGACAAAGGGTGATTTATTACTTAAAAGGTTTAAGTATTACACCCGGCCTCTGCATATCTAGGATGCACACAACCGCAACAAGTTCAAACTTCAAACACGACAAGAAAAAGGCGGAATACAAGTAATCTTAATGAAACTGTATGACGCCTAAGTAGATGGAGGAAGGTTGTCAGAATCGCGATTTTGAATCGGATCGGAGCTTCGATGGTAGGATCGCAAATCGTAGAATCTTCACTATCAGGATCGTAGGAATATATATTCTAAGAACTAAAATCGTAAAATCATAGGGGTTAGTTTGGATCGTAAAGTCATAGAATCGTATAACAGAATCGTGATTCTGACAACCTTGGATGGAGGTCCAATCCTTAGATCACGCTGCCATCCATGTTGGATAAAAATATCCTTCGCCGCATCCTCCAAGCGTGTACAGACCTCTGTAAACAGGTCGCGAAACTCCACACGATGTAGAGATGACCATAAACGGAGAGTACCGGTGCACCTATAGATTACCTGCATAAGAGATGAAATTTTATCATTAAAAACCTTGTCATTTCTACGTAGCCAAAGCGACCAAATAATGGCTAGCGCTCCCACCCTAATAAGAATTCTAAACCTACGATCAACTCCATGTAGCCAATTGCCAAATATATTTGCAACGCTACACGGAGGATACAAGCCAGAAGCTACTTGGATGACTGGCCATATGTATCGAGCGAATTTGCATTCGAAGAACAAATGTTTAATTGTCTTATCTTGATGACAAAAAACATATCTCGTACTTCCTTGCCAATTCCTCTTAATAAGGTTATCTTTTGTAAGAATGACTCCTCGACGAAGATACCATGCAAATATTTTATTCTTAAGCGGTATTTTCATCTTCCAGATCTTATTATTATTATCAACTGACACAATCGGATGGACTAAGGCTTTATACATGGAATCCACGGAGAATTTACCACTCTCATGTATGTTCCAACGAAACTCATCGGCACCCTGGGACAATTGTACCATTGTCAAACGCTGCAATAAAGCGTTCCATGATGCAAGTCTAGGGCCGATTAAATCTCTCCTGAATGTCACATTTGGTGGGAAGGATTCCAACACCGTGGCGATTGTAGCGACCACGATCCGAATGGACCGAAGTCTCTGTGTTCTGTGTCATCCCTGGATCGGTATGCTGACACACACAGTACAAACAGGATTTATAACAGAGGTAAATCACATGTATTAAGTAGCGTAAGTACTATTACCTCAATCGATCATAGCGGAAGCAACAAAGGTTGTGGATTCCCATCAACACCAATGACAAAGTTGAGTGTAGAAATCGTAACCCTTAACGTATCACTTACTCGTCGTAAGATAATCCTGCAACATAAAACTTTGCAGCCCGAATACGGGTCAGCACATGGAATATGCTGGCAAATTCACACTGTAATGATAATGATGAATAAAGCCTACAACTACATGCATATTTGGCTGGTGGAGGCTGTAAGGGTAAAGTTTTTGCGTAAAGCCAATTTTTCCCTACTGCAAAGGAATGCATTTTAATTAACTATCATGGTAGTTGAAAAATTGTTGAGAAGATAGACATCCTCTCAACCCCAATTAAAAGTAATCATTAAATCCAACAAAATTAATTAAAGTAACATGATGAGATGCACATGATAATCCAAGTACTAGATACTCAAGACGTCCATAACCGGGGACACGGCTAATCATGATCAGTTTGTACACTCTGCAGAGGTTCGTGCACTTTCCCCACAAGACTCGATCGCCTCCGTTTGATTTCTCGCACTGCATGGTGTTTGAGAAACGGATGACCGAGACACAGTCTTTCCGAAGAGGTCCCCTTAACCAGATAGATAGGCCAGTACACCTACAAAACCCAACTACATCTGCTAGCCCATCATGGAAAGGTTTCCCACAACTTACTCAACTATGCCAGAGCTCATAATGGCATGTGGCTGCACACGGAAGTTTCAAGCATGAAAAATCTCATGATCCCTTTGAGCCTAGGTGGCGGTCCAAAAGAAAAACAGGCAATCCTGGAATACCCAAGTGCCTCAATCCACCCAGATGTGTATTAAAGTTGCCACCTTAAGTTGAACCATTAATTAACAACTCACATCTGTCATGGATTTCACTCAAACCCAAACCACGTCTACGAGCATAGCATGTCCTAACAGCAAACATAGAAGTAACTCCCAGGGTTTGAATGTAATGCAGGTAGTAGGTACTACCTCAATCTACTTCCCAATCCCACAAGTTAATTGATCCTACTCATGCAATGTGTGAGGGGTTTTGACTAATGCAATGAAAACTGGGTAATTGGAAATCATGATCAAAGTGTTACTTGCCTGCAAAGTTGATGAAGATGATTCGCACTCAAAACTCTTGATAGATCTACTCGTCACACTCCGGTCAATCTATCGTAAGCAAGCAATGGTAACCACACATAAGCAATCACTCAGAAAGATCAGACAGAGCGAATAAACACTTCGGAAAACTTCGAAAAACACACGAATGACTCTTGAAACATAAAACAATTTCCAACAGTACCAAAATTATGTGAATTTGGCCTTATCATAAAGTTTAGGTCAAGAGCTTCAATTTGCAAAAAGAATCAACTCAAACGGAGCTACGAAACTCAAGTTATGATCAAAACAAGTTTGAATATAAAACTAGTTGAATTCAAATTTTAAAATTTTCAAAAACATGTTTGAGTTGTATTACTGGAAAGAGGGCTTCGTAACAAAGACGTGGGCGTTGGTTTCATTGAATTTGGACCAACTGGCAAAAAGATATGGCCGTTTGAAATTTAGGGCTAATCTGTAAAATTAATAATTACAGACAAGTCCCTGGCCGAAATTAAAAGAAAAAGAAAAAGCTAAAGAGCAAACGCTCGCTATTAGGGCCTAACCAGTGAACGTTCACTGTATAGATCTAACCCTAAAAAAAACCGATCTAAACTAAAACCTAACTAAAACAGAATAAAAAACGGGGCGGTTAATACCTAACGGTTTTCCCGACGAAAACCGGGGTTCGGCGAATAAAACCGGGGAGGCGGTTGGATCGGATCTCGCCGGCGATGAACTCCGGCGAGGCTCGCGGCGGTCGACGGGGCAGGCGAGGCGCGGCTGCGGCGAGGGGAGGCGAGGCAGCAGTGGGCGGCGGCGCAGGTGCGGCAGCAGCGGCGGCGAGCAAGGGTCGCAGCGGCGGCGGTTAGGCGATGCGGCGGCGGCGGCGAAAGTGCGCGGCAGCGACGGAAGTGCGGGGAGAGAGGGGCGGCGGTGGCGGAGTATTTAAGGAGGGGGGGGGGTGATACGTTCGAAACGTATCCATAATTTTTGCTTGTGCCATGCTTGTTTTGCATCATTGTCTCATGTTTCTATCAAAGTTTTCTATCTTTTTAAGCATTTATTGAACTAACTTACTAATGCTTGCAAAAGTGCACAATGTTCTTGTTTTACATTTTATTGTGTAGGAATTACTTGAAAATTGACAAAAACGCAAAAGGAGTCGTATTGGAGTAGGACTCTGACTTTTCTGAAATCTGTCTGAGAACGTTTTTAGAAGATGGTCACGTTCCGGCCCGAAGACGACGTGAAAAGGAAAAATCCTAGTTGCGAAAGTTGTGGGGAATTTCGAGAGGATGCTTCTGGATATAAAATTCGTCCAAATCAGAGTCCGGACGGCCGAGAAAAGCCCGTTTTACTGAAGCCCAAAATCTGATGACGGGAATCCGAGAGTCTATATAAAGAGAGGAAACCTAGGTCACCAAGGGCCACGAATTTTCCTCCTCCCAAGCCGCCGTCTTGGAGGGGAGGACCAGCACCATTGCAGCACTATCCACAAGGAAGAAGGGGGGCCAAGTGTTGAATATATTAGCAATTCATCATATGGTTTAATCCGAAATATCATAAAATTAATCATGACAGAAGCAACTAAAGCGAGCATGCATATATCTAGTACAATGGGGAAACAGATCCAATCTACGGCAAGTACTAGACATAGAAATTGTAGCGAGATCTGATACAGATGAGAGAGAGATGCATACGTTGCACCAGCTGTAGTAGCGGCTGTGTTGTCCCCGGTCTGGGCCATGTCGTCGTCGAGGAAGAGGTTACCGATGTCGGGGAAGAAGTCGTCGTTGGGGAAGTGATCGCTGTCAGCAGTCGAGCGAGAGCTCTCCCCAAAAACCTGATCGCCCCTCTCCCGTACAGGATCGCAAGAGGCGGGGTTCCGGAGGCCTGCTGTCCCTTCTTCCGGTGCACGCCGGAAGGAGGGATGGAGAAGGCTTGAGTGGCGGCGCAATATTTTGGAACGGTGAGAAACCATACGAAAACAACCTACTCCCAAGGCTGGCTTGGTACGGGTTTATATAGTGTATGTTGGGAGTCAAAGCAGCCGCCATAAACGCGTCCGTTTATGATTTAGAAACTGCCGTACTTAACACGTCCGTTTATGAAATAGAAACAGTAACAATAAACGCGTTTGTTAATGAGTCAGAAACGGTCATAATAACCGCGTCTGTTAATGAAATAGAAACAGCCCCAATAAACGCGACCGTTACTAATTAATCAATGACTCATTAATTTTCCCAATTAACAAAATAATAATGTGTCAATGAGAATTTCTGAATTTATTTGGACTAGTAAATACTAGTAAATTCCAACAACCCCCCACAAAATCTCATAGACACATCTCCTCATTTTTAAGTTCCAAAGCATTGTTTATATACCGGTACTTAGTGGAGACTGTTAAGTTGAACTTCCACCTAGAATGTTATGTTACACTAATTCACAACTTGGATAGTGGACTATGCCTTGAACTACAAGTTTGCTGTGATACCAGTTTCACACAACGTCTAGACCGATACTAGGCTGCCACAAGGCTTCCCCGCGGTTGGAGCTTATGCGTCATACTCCGAAGGCCTTTCATGAGTTTATTAGAGAACACCCAATTCTCACAGATTGCGACGTTCAACAATCAAGCTCATATAGGTGAGTTCCTCAAGAGATGCTCTGTAGGGCACATTTCCACTTATATAAGTAAACCACTTGGAACACATTAAGACAAATGTCAACCTACCATACAGATTAGGAGAATATTGCATCTTCACGGAGTGGGATAAAATATAAGAACACTCTCCTCTCAGCTGACCAACAGCTTGTCTCTTACTTCTAATTCACGGGATCTCCGATCACATAGAGTAGGTTACCACTGTGGACAACTCATACCGTGGGTCTCAAACCCATCTCCCTCGATGCATTATCTATCACATTACGTGATAAACCCTTTGTGAAGGGATCTGCCAAGTTCATAGTCGTTTGGATATAATCCACTGTAATAACTCCAGAGTTTTTCAGTTTCCTGACAGATTTCAATCTCCTCTTCACATGCCTTGATGACTTCATATTATCCTTACAACTGTTCACTTTGATGATCACGGTTTGATTATCACAGTTCATTAGGATCGCGGGTATTGGTTTTTCGACCACAGGCAAGTCCATCAAAAGCTCACGAAGCCACTCTGCTTCAACAGTGGCTGTATCTAATGCTGCGAGTTCTGCTTTCATAGTTGACCTCGTTAAGATGGTCTGCTTGCAAGACTTCCAAGAAACAGCGCCACCACCAAGTGTAAATAAATAACCACTAGTGGCCTTAATCTCATCAGCATCAGATATCCAAGTAGAATCACTATAGCCTTCCAGAACCCTCGGGTTTCCGGTATAGTGAATTCCATAGCTCGCTGTGCCTTTTAAATAGCGCATAACTCTCTCAAGCGCACGCCAATGATCATCTCCCGGATTGGAAACAAACCAGCTCAATTTGCTCACAGCAAAAGAGATGTCAGGCCTCGTGGCACTCGCCAAATACATAAGCGAGCCTATAATCTGAGAATAACTCAGTTGATCTCTAGCAATCCGTCGATTCTTTCGAAGCAACACACTAGGATCATATGGAGTTGAAGAAGGCTTACAGCCGCTATACCCGAAGTGACTCAAGACCTTTTCCACATAATGAGATTGAAGCAGTGTAATCCCACCATTATCATCTCTCAGCAGCTTGATGTTCAAGATAACATCAGCCACTCCTAGATCCTTCATCTCAAAACAACGAGATAAGAAATCCTTAACTTCCTTAATTAAATCAAGATTGGTTCCAAATATCAGTATGTCGTCGACATATAGACAAAGAATAACTCCCTCGCCCCCACCATGGCGATAGTACACACATTTGTCAGCTTCGTTTACAACAAAGCCTTCAGAAGTCAAAGTCCTTTCAAACTTCTCGTGCCATTGCTTAGGAGCTTGCTTGAGGCCATATAATGACTTCAATAACTTACACACTTTTCCTTCCTGACCGGGCACTACGAAACCGTCTGGCTGCTCCATATAAATTTCCTCATCCAACTCTCCATTAAGGAAAGCTGTCTTAACGTCCATTTGATGAACGAGAAGACCATGCGAGGCAGCCAAAGACAGTAGCACTCGGATAGTAGTCAATCTAGCCACAGGTGAGTCAGTATCAAAGAAGTCTTCACCTTCTTTCTGAGTATAACCCTTGGCCACAAGCCTTGCCTTGTACTTTTCAATTGTACCATCAGGCCTAAGCTTTTTCTTGAACACCCACTTACACCCTACAGGTTTACACCCATAGGGACGATCGGTGATCTCCCAGGTTCCGTTAGCCAGGATGGAATCCATCTCGCAACGGACAGCCTCTTTCCAGTAGTCAGCATCAAGAGATGCATAGGCTTCTGAAATAGTCCTAGGTGTGTCATCCACGAGGTACACAATGAAATCATTACCAAAGGACTTTGCAATCCTCTGTCTCTTGCTCCTAACAGGAACTTTATTGTCATCCTCCAAGGGATTCTCAACGTGTTCTATTGGAATGGTGGGTTCAGGAATCTCAGTTATTTCCTGACTCGATAAAATAGGTATTTCCTGATTTGATGAGCTAGCCATATCCTTCATAGGAAATATGTTCTCAAAGAAAGTCGCATCATTCGACTCCATAATCGTACCGACATGCATGTCGGATACCTCAGATCTTACTACCAAAAATCTATAACCGATGCTATTAAAAGCATAGCCCAGAAGAACACAATCTACGGTTTTAGGTCCAAGCTTGCGCTTCTTGGGAATTGGTATATTGACTTTCGCCAAACAACCCCAAGTACGTAAGTAAGAGAGTTTCAATCTTTTCCTTTCCCATTCCTCAAATGGAGTAATGGTTTTATTCTTTGTGGGAACTCGGTTTAGGACATGACATGCAGTCATTAGCGCCTCCCCCCACCATGCCTTGGAGAGACCCGAAGTGTCTAACATGGCGTTAACCAAATCAGACAGAGTTCGGTTCTTTCTTTCAGCCACCCCATTTGACTGAGGTGAATAGGGAGGCGTCCTCTCATGGATAATACCATGTTCCGCACAAAACGAATTGAATTCATTTGAAAAATACTCTCCACCACGATCAGACCTAAGCCGTTTAATTTTACGATCAAGTTGGTTCTCTGCTTCGGCCTTATAGTTTTTGAAGTAAGTTAAAGCCTCATCTTTTGTTTTCAGAAGATACACATAACAATATCTAGTGGAGTCATCAATGAGTGTCATAAAGTATTTCTTTCCACCCTTTGTCAACACGCCATTCATCTCACAAAGATCAGAATGTATAAGCTCCAGTGGTGCTAAATTTCTTACCTCCGCAATCTTATGGGACTTGCGAGGTTGCTTAGCTTGAACACACACTTGACATTTGGAACCTTTCACAGTAGTAAATTTCGAAATTAAACTCATATTTGCTAACCGCGTCATGCAACCAAAGTTAATATGACAAAGTCGTGAATGCCAAATATCAGATTCATTATCGTGGCAAACATGATTAATAACTTTAGTGCATAAGTCTGACAAAGATAGGCGGAACAAGCCTCCGCACTCATAGCCTTTACCAACAAATTGTCCATACTTGGAAATTACAACTTTATTGGACTCGAAAACCAACTTATAACCATCTCGACATAAACGCGAACCACTGACGAGATTCTTATTGATGGAGGGCACATGATGCACGTTCTTCAGTCGCACGATCTTCCCCGAAGTAAACTTCAGATCGACCGTACCAACACCACGAACAGTGGCATGTGACCCATTCCCCATCAGCACGGGGGAAGTCCCTGTGACCTGGTAAGAAGAGAACATGGAGGCATCAGCACAAACATGTACATTGGCACCTGTGTCAATCAACCAATCAGGAGAATGACAAATTGAAAGAATGGTAGGAATTATACCGTACCCAATATCCTTCATCTCGGTGTCAGCCATGACAACATTAGCGGTCTTGCCGCTATTCTCCAGCTACTGCAGCTCATGCCGTTTGGGGCATCTCGGAGCCCAATGGCTCAGGTCGCCACAAACGTGGCATGATCCCTTCTTCTTCTTAAAGTTGGTAGAGGACGATGGCTTAAACTTGTTGTCAGGCTTGCCTTTACCCTCGTATTTCTTCTTGTTATATTTAGGCTTGTTGGGCTGGTAGTTTTTCTTCTGCACCATGTGCTCAGCAGAACCTACCTCAGCAACCCGAGCACGTGTATCCTTTGCTCTCGCCTTCTCTTCCACATTAAGAGATCCGATGAGGTCCAAAACGGAAAACTCCTGTCTCTTGTGTTTCAGAGAAGTAGCAAAGGTGCCCCACGAAGGTGGAAGCTTGGCAATGATGCCACCGGCCACAAATTTGTCCGGTAAATTACACTTAAAGTGCTCAAGTTCCTTAGCGAGTGACTGTATCTCATGAGCCTGTTGAACAACAGAACGCTCATCAGTCATCTTGTAGTCATAGAATTGCTCCATGACGTACAACTCGCTACCAGCGTCCGAGACCCCAAACTTGGCCTCGAGCGCGGCCCACATGTCCTTGCCATTATCAAACGACATATAAGGATCCATAATGGAATCATCAATAATACCGAGGAGGGCTGTCTTAAACATAATATCAACCCTTTCAAAGGCTTCCCGCTGTGCAGGTTCAAGATCGCCCTCAGGCATGCCCTTGGTGGCCGCATAGCAGTTCATGGATTGAAACCACAACACTGCTCTCGTGCGCCATCTCTTATAGTTCACACCCTTGAACCGATCGGGCTTTGTCGACGTAAGAAAAGCAGGTGTAGCAAATTGCCTATAATCAGGTTTTTGGATTGTTGAATATATTAGCAATTCATCATATGGTTTAATCCGAAATATCATAAAATTAATCATGTCAGAAGCAACTAAAGCGAGCATGCATATATCTAGTACAATGGGGAAACAGATCCAATCTACGGCAAGTACTAGACATAGAAATTGTAGCGAGATCTGATACAGATGAGAGAGAGACATGCATACGTTGCAGCAGCTGTAGTAGCGGCTGTGTTGTCCCCGGTCTGGGCCATGTCGTCGTCGAGGAAGAGGTTGCCGATGTCGGGGAAGAAGTCGTCGTTGGGGAAGTGATCGCTGTCAGGAGTCGAGCGAGAGCTCTCCCCAAAAACCTGATCGCCCCTCTCCCGTACAGGATCGCAAGAGGCGGGGTTCCGGAGGCCTGCTGTCCCTTCTTCTGGTGCACGCTGGAAGGAGGGATGGAGAAGGCTTGAGTGGCGGCGCAATATTTTGGAACGGTGAGAAACCATATGAAAACAACCTACTCCCAAGGCTGGCTTGGTACGGGTTTATATAGTGTATGTTGGGAGTCAAAGCAGCCGCCATAAACGCGTCCGTTTATGATTTAGAAACTGCCGTACTTAACACGTCCGTTTATGAAATAGAAACAGTAACAATAAACGCGTTTGTTAATGAGTCAGAAACGGTCATAATAACCGCGTCTGTTAATGAAATAGAAACAGCCCTAATAAACGCGACCGTTACTAATTAATCAATGACTCATTAATTTTCCCAATTAACAAAATAATAATGTGTCAATGAGAATTTCTGAATTTATTTGGACTAGTAAATACTAGTAAATTCCAACACCAAGGAGCCGCTGCCCCCTAGGGCCGCCGCCGCCCCGAGGGCTGCCGCCGCCGCCACGGCTGCCACCGGGCGCCTCCTCCTCTCCGGGCTGCACCTCTCCATCAACACCACCATCAATCTCTTGCTCACCATGGCTATGTGTGGGTAATCTTCTCTGGGGTTGAGGGCTTGTACGTGTAGCTATGTGGTTATCTCTCTCTCCCATGATGTGATATTCGTTGTGATCATAGGCTATGTTAATCTAGGGTGATCCCATGATATTTCCCCTTCCTCTATGTATTGAATTGATGTACTCACTTGTCTTTATCTAGTATAATCCCCGAGACCAAGGTGACAGCGGTCTATTGGACATGGATTAGAAGAATATTTTCATGAGTGATTTCCTCTTTTGTGTGTTGATTGAAGATTGAGAGTCTCTTGGTGCTTGTCTTTGACTATCCTGGAGATATGTTGTGGTGATTGTGGTACTCTCTTTGGATGGTCGCGGTGACATTGGGAAATCCATAGATTGAGAACTACGAACTTTGAGGTGTGTTTTTGTAGCCCTACATAATTCTCATCCTCTCTTGACCACAAAGGAATGACCTCCGAGTGCGTCTCCATTGTGTGTTTTATGGGAAATGTCATGTGATTAGACTATGTCAATGTTGTTGGGAGTTGCCACTAGTGAAAGTATGAAGCCTAGGCCTTGTTTCCACCATTGCAATACCATTTGTGCTCACGTTTACCACTTGTTTGCTTGCTGCACTTTTTATTACAGATTTATATTACTTTGCTTTGCCACTCCTATCATCCATATTTTACCATCTCTTCGCCGAACTAGTTCACCTATACATCTGACAAGTGTATTAGGTGTGTTGGGGACACAAGAGACTTCTTGTATCTTGATTGCAGGGTTGCTTGAAAGGGGTACGTTCAACCTCCACTTCCCTGAGTTCGATAAACCTTGGGTTACTCACTTAAGGGAAATTTACTGCTGTCCTACAAACCTCTGCTCTTGGAGGCCCAACACTGTCTACAGGAATAGAAGCGTGTAGTCGACATCAAGCTATTTCTGGCGCCGTTGCCGGGGAAGTGAGGTAAGTGAAGGTACCTTCTCTATATCTTGCAATTAAATCTTTTTGTTTCTTGTTTTTATTTCACTAGATTTCCTTAATGGAAAACAACAAAAATATGAGAGAGCTTTATAAGCTCTACCTTGCTTTGGGACATGATGTGTTTGAAGAGAAAATTAAAAAAACCTATGGAACTTTATTATTTGCATAACAATCATGATGGTGGTGATGTTATTAGTATGCTTTCTTTGAATATCAATATTGCTAATGACATGGAAAGATCTAAACTTGGGGAGGTCGGTTTTGATGAACATGATATTTTTAGTCCCCCAACTTTTGAGGAGAAAATTTACTTTGATGATACTATGCCTCCTATATATGATGATTACAATGATGAATATGATATTTTCAGTCCACCTACTATTGAGGATAAAATTTATTATGATTATGATATGCCTCCTAAATACGATGATTACCATGATGGTTATGATAGTCTTACTCTCACTATTCCTAATAAGAAAGATTTTGCTTATATGAAGAGTAATGACACTTTTATGCTTTTGGATCATGGAAATAATGCGTTATGTGATAGTTATATTGTTGAGTTCATCCATGATGCCACTGAAATTTATAATGAGAGAGGGAGACATGGTTCTAAATATCTTAATAATAAGAAGTTTCCCCTCTATATTGTGAAAGTTTTGAAGTTATACTTGTTTTCCCTTTCTATGCTAGCTGTTTTATGCTCCAATGATTTGTTTTCTTACAAGATTCCTATGCATAGGAAGCATGTTAGGCTTAAATGTGTTTGGTATTTGCTCCTTGATGCTCTCTTTTGTTCTTCAACTCTTATTCCTACGAGAGCATCATTAAAGTCTTAAGCCTATCTTTATGGCTATAAAGAAAGAGCTCTAGGGAGACAACCCTTGTTATCTTTGCTTTCAGTTTGTTCTTTCAGTTTTTAGTGGTCTTGATGTTTTTTACTACTGTAGCAACATCATTGTATCTTTTTCTTTTCAGCTTTGTGCCAAGTTTAGCCTCCGATTGCAAGAAAGTTCAAAAGTTGTGACATGCTGTCTAGAAAACAGATTCTGTCCTTGGACAGAAAAATTCGAATAAAATCACCAGATCATCTTTTTGATCTGAATTGTTTTGACAGCGTGCTCTATACAATTGGCTTTCGAGCGTCTGTTCTGAGTTTTTTGATTTGAGTTGCAGAAGTGCCCCGAAAAAATTATTTACTACCTGCTGGTCTGTTTTTCACAGATTCTGTCATGTTTTGCCTTTTCTTCGTTTTGCAAACCTTGAGCTTGCTTTTTTCTTTGCAAAAACCTTTTGGCAATCTTGAGAAACAGTAGCTCTTCAAGATTATCTTTATTTCCAGTAGGGAAAAATTATTTTATTGTGGGTACTAACCTCGCTAATCAGATTATAATGAGTTATGTATGAATGGATTTTTCAAGTGTGCGAGGGAAGATGATAAAAGAAGACTCAGGAGGGTCAAACGCTCAAGCTTGGGGATGCCCCCGTGCACCCCCAAGAAATATTCAAGAAGACTCAAGCGTCTAAGCTTGGGGATGCCCCCATGCATCTCCTTCTCCATCAACAATTATCTGTTCGTCTTTCGTTCCACTATAATTATCACTTCATGTGTTATGTGCTATGCTTGGAGCGTCTTGCTCTTAGTTTCCTTCTTAGTTTTCTTTAGCTTTGCTTGCTGGTCATAAATAAGTTGCATCTGATCATTCTTGTTTGGGAGAGAAACACGCTCCGCTTTTTCATGAAACACTCATGTTCTTCACTTATATCTTTTTGAGTGTTTTAGCTACCTTGTTATATGCTTCTAGCTCTTGTTTTTCTTTCATATCATGTTCAGAGCTATTAGTTCTTTTATAGAAAGTACTCTCTTGCTTCACTTGTATCTATTTGGGGAGTTGATTGGTTTGAATTGCTAAATAATATGTTGGATCTGAAAAATGCCAAGTGTGGCCGTGGTGCAAAGAATAAAAAGATTGCATAATTTTGAAGATCATTGAGTAACTTGATCCCTATCAATTGTTTTGAGAAATTAAGTAGTTATGCCTAAACATGTAGATCATTTAATAAAGTCTTATTAGTGAAGAAATACCTTTGAAGTTTGCAATTGTTTAGTTTTTCACCATTGGTAGTTTTAAAGTTCTTTTTCTCTTTTTAGAAGTAAGATGGTTGACAAGGAAGACAGTGTAGAAGTCTTATAATTATGCTGAAAGGATGTTATAATTCTCTTGTACCGGTTAACATGTGCTTGCTAAAAACTTGCTAAACCAAAAACTCTGTACTGAGCGGGAATGCTGCTCGTGCATCCAAATTCCATAGCCAAAATTCTGCCATATGTGTCCACCATACCTACCTATGCATGGTATTTAATAGCCATTCCAAGTAAATTGCTCATGTGCTACCTTTAAAACCTTCAAAATTTATCCTTATTTGTGTCTCTGTTTTAGCTCATGAGGAAGTGGTAGATAGTTCATTATTACTTGTGTTGGACAGAACGACCCCAGACGTGCATGAATAATGTGCATGTCCTTAATTTTGCAAAAAGAGCTGGCAAAAGGGTATGCCGAGCCCACTTTACATGTCATCAATATCCATATCAAAAACCTCCTTCACACATCGTACGTAAGAAATCAGACAAACTTTGGCTAGTGATAAACAAAGGAGAAAGGGGAGTGTTATCATTCCTCTATGGGAGCCGCTCTTAAGTTTGGTTTGGCATGAGTAGTAGTGCATTGTTTATTACCATTCATTGACATAAGCATACATCTCTCAAAATTGCTTTTATATCTCTATGTTTTCAAAAATAAAAAGCTCTAGCACATGAGTAATCCCTGCTTCCCTCTGCGAAGGGCCTTTCTTTACTTTTAAATGTTGAGTTAGTTTTCCTATATTCTAATCTTCTTCCTCCACCATAAGCAAGCATCTAGTGTTAACCCTGGGTTCAAGTTGATTATGTTCAAAATTTCTGCTTAGTTATATATAATCCTTGTGCATTGAACTTATCCATGAGATAAAATGTTGAAAAGTGGAAAGCATTGCTGAAACTTTATCTTCCTTTTGTGTTAACTAGAATGCTTTTGATGAGAGAACTCCGTTGAGGCTAACAGTTGTGCTTAACTTTATAGTTTCATGTCTTCAATTGTACTATTCATGAAAGGAATTTACTTAGATGATTTACTTGCTTATTCATTGTTTACTTGCTTTCAACTATAGACAATTGGTTTGGTTCACTTTATTTCAGTTCATATGCTTTACTATATTACTTGATAAAGATTGTGTTAGTAGCATGTCACCTCAAAAATTATCTATGTTATCATTCTACCTACTCGAGGACAAGTAGGAATTAAGCTTGGGGATGTTGATACGTTCCAAACGTATCCATAATTTTTGCTTGTGCCATGCTTGTTTTGCATCATTGTCTCATGTTTGTATCAAAGTTTTCTATCTTTTAAAGCATTTATTGGACTAACTTACTAATGGTTGCAAAAGTGCACAATGTTCTTGTTTTACATTTTATTGTGTAGGAATTACTTGGAAATTGACAAAAACACAAAAGGAGTCGTATTGGAGTAGGACTCCGACTTTCCTGAAATCTGTCTGAGAACGTTTTTAGAAGATGATCACGTTCCGGCCCGAAGGCGACGTCAAACGGAAAAAGCCTAGTTGCGAAAATTGTGGGGAATTTCGAGAGGATGCTTCTGGATATAAAATTCGTCCAAATCGGAGTCCGGACGGCCGAGAAAAGCCCGTTTTACTGAAGCCCCAAATCTGATGACGGGAATCCGAGAGTCTATATAAAGAGAGGAAACCTAGGTCACCAAGGGCCACGAATTTTCCTCCTCCCAAGCCGCCGTCTTGGAGGGGAGGACCAGCACCATTGCAGCACCATCCACAAGGAATAAGGGGGGCCAAGGAGCTGCTGCCCCCTAGGGCCGCCGCCGCCCCGGAGGGCTGCCGCCGCCGCCACGGCTGCCGCCGGCCGCCTCCTCCTCTCCGGGCTGCATCTCTCCATCAGCACCACCATCAATCTCTTGCTCACCATGGCTATGTGTGGGTAATCTTCTCCGGGGCTGAGGGCTTGTACGTGTAGCTATGTGGTTATCTCTCTCTCTCATGATGTGATCTTCGTTGTGATCATAGGCTATGTTAATCTAGGGTGATCCCATGATATTTCTCCTTCCTCTATGTATTGAATTGATGTACTCACTTGTCTTCATCTAGTATAATCCCCGAGACCAAGGTGACAGCGGTCTATTGGACATGGATTAGAAGAATATTTTCATGAGTGATTTCCTCTTTTGTGTGTTGATTGAATATTGAGAGTCTCTTGGTGCTTGTCTTTGACTATCCTGGAGATATGTTGTGGTGATTGTGGTACTCTCTTTGGATGGTCGCGGTGACATTGGGAAATCCATAGATTGAGAACTACGAACTTTGAGGTGTGTTTTTGTAGCCCTACATAATTCTCGTCCTCTCTTGACCACAAAGGAATGACCTCCGAGTGCGTCTCCATTGTGTGTTTTATGGGAAATGTCATGTGATTAGACGATGTCAATGTTGTTGGGAGTTGCCACTAGTGAAAGTATGAAGCCTAGGCCTTGTTTCCACCATTGCAATACCGTTTGTGCTCACGTTTACCACTTGTTTGCTTGCTGCACTTTTTATTACAGATTTATATTACTTTGCTTTGCCACTCCTATCATCCATATTTTACCATCTCTTCGCCGAACTAGTGCACCTATACATCTGACAAGTGTATTAGGTGTGTTGGGGACACAAGAAACTTCTTGTATCTTGATTGCAGGGTTGCTTGAAAGGGGTACGTTCAACCTCCACTTCCCTGAGTTCGATAAACCATGGGTTACTCACTTAAGGGAAATTTACTGCTGTCCTACAAACCTCTGCTCTTGGAGACCCAACACTGTCTACAGGAATAGAAGCGTGTAGTAGACATCAGGCGGCAGTTTGGCGTGGAGGAGGGGCAAGGCAGAGGCGGTGCCGTGGCGGGCGTGGACGCCGAGGTTGGCCGGCGTGCGGCGTCGGAAGTCTGTCGGGAGCTCGGGGACGAGTGGCTGGGCCGGCTGGGCCGTGGCCTGGCGACTAGCTGGGCCGGCCCAGTTCGGTCTAGGGGATGCAACTTTTTTTTTCTTTTAAACTTTTTTTAACAGACACAGAAAACAAACAAAACAAAAACAAATAGAAATATCCTATAGGCATATAATATATCAAAATTTGCAGAAAAATAAATACTACAATCTGAACATTTTCCTACTGCCAAATAAAATGCCCATAAAATCTAATATATAAAAAGGTCCTACTGTTGCGAATAAAATCCAATAAAAATCACTTTAAAATACCAAAATGATTTCAAAATTATTTCTCTCCAATTTTCTGCTGCAGGGAATCATGTTACCCTATTTTCCATGTAGTATATTTTTGGAGAAAAATAATTTGAATAAAAACCAAATAACTCAATATTGAAATTGAGTTCCAGAAAATTTCAGAAAACTCCCAACTCATATTTCCTATAATTTGAAGAAGTCATTTTATCTTCTCTCTGGAAAATCATTGAGTCGCATAAAGTTTCTGAATTCGAAATATTTCGAGGATGAATTCAAAATCCTTCCAAACCCTTTATCATTTAAAATAAATGGAAGAAGTCATATTATCTTCACTCTAGGGTTTTGTGTTGAAAAGAATTTGAATTCCCTCGGAGATCCAAAAGCAAAGTGAAAGTTTTGGGAAAGTCATTTTATTCCCTCTCATTTAACTTTCAAAAGTTTCAAATTTCACTCAATTTCACTCAGCACATCAAACAACAATCAAATCTATCTATTTATTATAACATTCCAAAATTTAGAATTTTGGGATGTTACAAACTACCACACTTAAAATGAACCTCGTCCTCGAGATTCGGAGAGGCTAGCAAGAAATAGGTTAGGGTTTGGGGGTCTCCTAACAAATCCACTGATTGGTGTGGCATAGTGTGCTACCACACTTAGGAACATGGATACGGTTCCACCAAACTCAGGTACTCCATCCTTTGGGTTGACGGCGTCGGTCTTCTCAAATCTTCAGGGTAACTCCTTCCCTGGGGCTCTTTCGGTAGTGGCAAAATTGTTGTCCTCAATTACTTGTATCCGTTCAACTTGATAAGGTTCTTCTGAGACTAGTTCTCCTTAGCTGGCAGGTCTGGTGCCAATACTAAACAAATATCGTTCTCTCATGGTGGTCATGAATCAAATTAATTGGGTCCCTGTAGAAAACGGGTCTGGGCTTCATCCTCACCGTATATCCTACGGTTGGCAACAGCATGCCGTGTACAAGGGAAAATTTTCTATACCTTTCTAAGGTTTAAACAAAGTTTTGACATCGTCGTCTCTCTACTATAGATAAGTCACTCAGATTTACCATCCCGTATAACAGAGGCGAATAATAAGAGTAAGTCGGTATGGTGATCAATCCATCCCGCACCCAAATCATTACCTTGAATCTCGCATTCTAACACTCGGTCATCCTCACAAGCATTGCATAATTTCTCTTGTCGACGAACTAAGTTCGGATAAATCCATTGATTCAGCAAGCCAAACAAGCGTTTCACAACCCTCGGGTTTAACGTAACCACCTATAAGATCGTCAGTTGATAAGGTCGTAACTTCTTCCAGGGGTTTTCCTTCGGCAAGAGTGTGCTTGCTTTCCTGACAGGTCCTGGGGCCTGTGGGTTATGGCCCATCTCACCACTAGCAACACTTGGTCTCATCATTGGGTTGCAACTGGTCATTCTTCCAACATCCAACTTCATTGGCTCTCTCTTAGATCCATCCAATTTGTTTGGTATCCCTTTCTTCTGGGTACCAAACTGAGCGTAATTACTCACACTCATCCTTGGGTAGTCCTTTCCAAGTCGGACGTATCAAATCACTAGCTAGCGTATTCGGGTAACGGTGTTGGATTCTACCACACTTAAAATGAATAACACTAGTTTTCTTCAAAATCTCCTTCCATGCATCATGTCTTTACTCATCACTATAGGGTAACAACTCAAAAAAATCCAAAATCAATACCAGGCTGCTAACTGTATTGATTCTCAACTTACTACGATCTACCACACTTCCATTGCATGCTTCACTCCAATACTTAGCACAAAACTCCTTCTTGGTACAATCTATAGCAAAATGCACTGCTTTACTACAGCAGAAACATAACACTTCTGACAAGTCTCATGGTCCCTTATAATTACGTAGCCTCCTTTAGGTCCTCGGCTAAGGGTCCACGTCAGAACTTGTATATTCCGTAACTCAATCCTTGGGGTTACTGTAGTTCCATACTCCAGCATTACACCCTCGTAAAATCCAATCATACTTCTTTCCTTCATACTCTTGGGGTAAGCTTCATATCAAAATAAACTCCAACTTATTTGTGCAACTCTACTCCTTGGAGCAACACTTTCCTTTCTATTGGTCCAGGGCTCACACACTAAGGTTCCACTAAACAAAATGCACTGGTTCATCCATAATCCGTATTCTCCTCATATCAAATCTTTTATTACTTCTTGAACCAGTATTCAATACTCCAATTTCCAAGGGTGCATCACTACAATTGCTACTATCCCGATGGTCTGGTAGGGTCACAATTTTATTCCATCTATATCCATTCGTCCTAGCTAAGGATGCTTCAGTCCCACTAGAATTGTGCAACGTGATTCTTAAAATCACCAATCTTTTGCTTCATCCTATTGGTCGTGTGCTTCATCTCCATCATCTCTGCATGCATCATACTCAGGCATCCTTGGGTATAACGAAGTCTTGCCTCGAGTATTTCTCCAATTTGACGTATGGCCTCCATAGCAGCTTCACGAACAGAATCGAAGAATGCTGTTCGCGGAACTCGGGAGATGAAAAAGTATTGACCCATAGTCTTTGGGCAAACTCCTTTCACAGGGTGGAGGTGTACCTCCACGTACCAAAGTTTAACTCCTTTCTCCATGAAGGGATAACCCTTGTAAACTGCATCTCCTTCCAGTTGAATATGCTTCATCATGTCCTTCAGGATCTTCGGATAATCCTGGTTGCTAGTCAGGGTCATGATGGTTTCCGGGCCTTTGAGAAAAGACTCGTATAGGGTCGTCATCTGTGGGTATAAGTCAAAAGGGTTCTCAGGAAAACATACGGACATCCTTGGTTAAAACGGGATCTTTTGTCCGAGAAAGGTTTGGGGTCAACTACTCCATAGGTTCTAGGTTTTGGTCGGGGTGAGATAGCAAAAGAGGCACTCATAATCATCCAACAACTCATAACACTTCCTTCTTGGATTCCAAAATATCAACTTCTATCGCTTCACGAACTATTACAATGTTATTTCCATACTCGACTCAACATTGTAAAAGGGGTTCCACTTTTAGCTACATGCTTCATTCTAATATCCAGATCTCAACTACTCTTATCAATCTTCCTCCGGTCTAGACCTTCTCTGGCAAAATGCTCTACTTCCTTGTAGTGTAAACTAATGTCATAAGACAGATCTAAGGGCTTCATGGTGACTATCCTGGTTCACTGGATTCTCCGCTTCCTGGTTGGGCAGTGGATAGCATAATGACCTAAATCCTTGCACCGGTAACATGTGATGTCACTCAGGTCCTTTTTCGCAGAGAATGGGTTCTTCTGGGGACCAATGCTCTTTCTCTTACTTGACTTCTTCGTTCCTATCAATTCTTCTATCCTTTGTGGATCAAACTCCACTTCTCCTGTCGGGAAGTCTCCCAGATACTCATGGCTTTCCTTTGTGCATTGCTGTGAAAGATGTCGTTTCTCTCCACATGAGTAGCAAGCACGGGAATAATATCTGTTTAGTCCTTCTCCATCAGGGTCTTCAATATCTTCCTCCATCGCGGATTCCCTTAGGGTTTCCTTGAGGACTTCTTTCATGGCTTCTTTCTTCTGCTGGACAGCTCGTTGCACCATGGTGTAAATGTGGCACTGAGCAGGGTAGTGGGTAGTTCCTTCACACAAGAAACAAGTAATCTGCCTAGTTGGGCATTCTTCAGCTAGGTGACTTCCTTCACAATTAGGGCATTCATCCTTATGCTTCTCCTGGGTGTGTCCTATTTCTCCATAAATCTTGCAAGCACAAGGCTTCTTCTTCGGGTTGTCACCACACTCTCGGATGAGACGGGATCCTAACAGAGTTTTCTTGAATTCCTTCCAATTTTCTGCTCTATTAGATCCTTGTATGGCTTGATGCACCTTCCACCATGTTGCAGCACTGTTTGTAAAGTACTGAAGAGCGTATTGAACCTCATACTTCCTTTCAACTAAATTCTCTCTGAAGTGATCCTCCATGCTTTGTATCCATAGTTCTGCCTCCGGTTGGGTCATTGGTCCAGAGACTACAAGGCTATCTTCAGTCATCCTCTATTGGGTCCAAAGGTTTTGGGATGAGATTCAGAAGAGATAGAGAGGGACACTCAATACAAACAATGATTTTGAAAAGACGGTTTTAGTTTGTGGCTGATACGTCTCAAACGTATCTACTTTTCCAAACACTTTTGATATTGTTTTGGCCTCATTCTTGCATGATTTGGACTAAACTAACCCGGACTGATGCTGTTTTCAGCAGAGCTGCCTGTATGGTTTATTTGTGTGCAGGAAAACGGATTTTTAGGTATCTCAGAAAAATCCATGAAAAATCATAGAAAATCCACGCACCCGAAGGAACCAGGAGCCAGAAGTGGGGCCAGAGGGGGGCCAGGGGGTGCCCAGGCGCCCTGTGGGCGCGCCCACCCTAGGCCGCGCCGGGGGGCCGCCTGGGTGGGTCCCACACCCCCTGGTGCCCTACTTTATCCCGTATTTTTACTCCAGACGCAGAAACCCGAGATCAGAAGTTCTTTCGCAGTTTTTCGTCCCGGAGCCGCCGCCACCCTCTGTTTTTCCTCGGGAGGGCTAATCTGGAGGCTGAATTGGCCTCCGGAGAGGGGAGATCGTCGCCATCGTCATCATCATCACCACTCCATCATCCCTCCATGACTTCTCCCTCCATGTGTGACTAATTCCCCCGCTGTAGGCGAAGGGGATGGTAGGGATTGGATGAGTTAGATCATGTAATAGTTTATCAGATTGTTGGGGGCATGTTGCCTATCATCTACTATGGTGTTTATCATCTTTGCTTCAACTTGTTATTCTTAATGCTTGACACTTAGGGCCCGAGTGCCATGATTTCAGATCTGAACCATATGTGTTTGCATGAATATATTTGTGTTCGTGATCCTATCTATGAGTTGTTTGCACCTGTTACGGTTCGGAACCGGCGATCCCAAAAGTGACAGCTTGGGACACCATAGGGGATGATCCGTAGTTTGAGGATTACATGTATCCATTGAGTTCATTGCTTTGTTCCGGTGCTCTTTGACAGGAGCACCTTAATATCCATAAGTTCCTTTTGGACCCATTCGTAGCGGGATGGTAGGACAAAAGATGTTGTGCAAGTTCTTATTGCAAGCACGTACAACTACCTACGGGATACATGCCTAACGTTTGATATTTGCCTAGATGATCATTACTTTTCCGTGTGTCGTGCCCCAAGTTAAATCTATCTCATCCATGCAGCGCCCAACCATCCATCTCCCTAGCCTACAGTGTTTTAAATCCTGCTTGTCACTAGTTGCTACTTTTGCCGTTTACTACTGCTATTTACTTTTGCTGTTTACTTTTACTATTACTATCATCACTATCATATCACTGTTACCACTTATCTTTTGTTGCAAGTAAGTATATTTCAGGTGCGGTTGAATTGACAACTCAACTGTCAAAGCTTATAAATACACTTTGGCTCCCCGTGTGTCGAATCAATAAATTGGGTTATTCTTACCCGCGAAGACTATCTCGATCCCTTACGGTTGAGGGTTATCAGTGGCCGTCAGAAAACATCAAACAAATGACGGCTCACAATCGTCGTATCTAACGTAAGTACATAACAGGGGTTGGTCTTCTAATGGTCATCATCTCTTCAAAGTTGTCAACTCTTCAAACCTTCGGAGTATCCATTGTAGTAGCTTCAACACTTCCAATGTATGGCAAAATCCTCTTTACTCCGAAGTGATCCAAATGGTAAGGGTATTGTCTAACTATTTAGAGTCAAAGGGAAGATTTGACAAAGCTCAGAAAAGAAGAGAGATAAGAATCTTTTTGAAAAAGATAGTTTTAGAGAAAATTTTTCCTATGGTCTGGCTAGTTTCTAGGGTCACGTCCTACAGTCAACATGTGCTCTAATACCATCTTGTAGCGACCACGATCCGAATGGACCGAAGTCTCTGTGTTCTGTGTCATCCCTGGATCGGTATGCTGACACACACAGTACAAACAGGATTTATAACAGAGGTAAATCACATGTATTAAGTAGCGTAAGTACTATTACCTCAATCGATCATAGCGGAAGCAACAAAGATTGTGGATTCCCATCAACACCAACGGCAAAGTTGAGTGTAGAAATCGTAACCCCTAACGTATCACTTACTCGTCGTAAGATAATCCTGCAACATAAAACGTTGCAGCCCGAAAACGGGTCAGCACATGGAATATGCTGGCAAATTCACACTGTAATGATAATGATGAATAAAGCCTACAACTACATGCATATTTGGCTGGTGGAGGCTGTAAGGGTAAAGTTTTTGCGTAAAGCCAATTTTTCCCTACTGCAAAGGAATGCATTTTAATTAACTATCATGGTAGTTGAAAAATTGTTGAGAAGATAGACATCCTCTCAACCCCAATTAAAAGTAATCATTAAACCCAACAAAATTAATTAAAGTAACATGATGAGATGCACATGATAATCCAAGTACTAGATACTCAAGACGTCCATAACCGGGAACACGGCTAATCATGATCAGTTTGTACACTCTGCAGAGGTTTGTGCACTTTCCCCACAAGACTCGATCGCCTCCGTTTGATTTCTCGCACTGCATGGTGTTTGAGAAACGGATGACCGAGACACAATCTTTCCGAAGAGGTCCCCTTAACCAGATAGATAGGCCGGTACACCTACAAAACACAACTACATCTGCTAGTCCATCATGGAAAGGTTTCCCACAACTTACTCAACTATGCCAGAGCCCATAATGGCATGTGGCTGCACACGGAAGTTTCTAGCATGAAAAATCTCATGATCCCTTTGAGCCTGGGTGGCGGTCCAAAAGAAAAACAGGCAATCCTTGAATACCCAAGTGCCTCAATCCACCCAGATGTATATTAAAGTTGCCACCTTAAGTTGAACCATTAATTAACAACTCACATCTGTCATGGATTTCACTCAAACCCAAACCACGTCTACGAGCATAGCATGTCCTAACAGCAAACGTAGAAGTAACTCCCAGGGTTTGAATGTAATGCAGGTAATAGGTACTACCTCAATCTACTTCCCAATCCCACAAGTTAATTGATCCTACTCATGCAATGTGTGAGGGGTTTTGACTAATGCAATGAAAACTGGGTAATTGGAAAGCATGATCAAAGTGTTACTTGCCTGCAAAGTTGATGAAGATGATTCGCACTCAAAACTCTTGATAGATCTACTCGTCACACTCCGGTCAATCTATCGTAAGCAAGCAATGGTAACCACACATAAGCAATCACTCAGAAAGATCAGACAGAGCGAATAAACACTTCGGAAAACTTCAAAAAACACACGAATGACTCTTGAAACATAAAACAATTTCCAACAGTACCAAAATTATGTGAATTTGGCCTTATCAGAAAGTTTAGGTCAAGAGCTTCGATTTGCAAAAAGAATCAACTCAAACGGAGCTACGAAACTCAAGTTATGATCAAAACAAGTTTGAATATAAAACTAGTTGAATTCAAATTTTAAAATTTTCAAAAACATGTTTGAGTTGTATTACTGGAAAGAGGGCTTCGTAACGAAGACGTGGACGTTGGTTTCGTTGAATTTGGACCAACTGGCAAAAAGATATGGCCGTTTGAAATTTAGGGCTAATCTGTAAAATTAATAATTACACACAAGTCCCTGGCCGAAATTAAAAGAAAAAGAAAAAGCTAAAGAGCGAACGCTCGCTATTAGGGCCTAACCAGTGAACGTTCACTGTATAGATCTAATCCTAAAAAAATAAACCGATCGAAACTAAAACCTAACTAAAACAGAAAAAAACGGGGCGGTTAATACCTAACGGTTTTCCTGACGAAAACCGGGGTTCGGCGAATAAAACCGGGGAGGCGGTTGGATCGGATCTCGCCGGCGATGAACTCCGGCGAGGCTCGTGGCGGTCGAGGGGCAGGCGTGGCGCGGCTGCGGCGAGAGGATGCGAGGCGCGGCTGCGGCGAGGGGAGGCGAGGCAGCAGTGGGCGGCGGCGCAGGTGCGACAGCAGCGGCGGCGAGCAAGGGTCGCGGCGGCGGCGAAAGTGCGCGGCGGCGGCGGAAGTGCGGGGAGAGAGGGGCGGTGGTGGCGGAGTATTTAAGGAGGGGGGGGGGCAGTTTGGCGTGGAGGAGGGGCAAGGCAGAGGCGGTGCCGTGGCGGGCGCGGACGCCGAGGTTGGCCGGCGTGCGGCGTCGGGAGTCTGTCGGGAGCTCGGGGACGAGTGGCTGGGCCGGCCCAGTTCGGTCTAGGGGATGCAAATTTTTTTTCTTTTAAACTTTTTTTTAACAGACACAGAAAACAAACAAAACAAAAACAAATAGAAATATCCTATAGGCATATAATATATCAAAATTTGCAGAAAAATAAATCCTACAATCTGCACATTTTCCTACTGCCAAATAAAATGCCCATAAAATCTAATAAATAAAAAGGTCCTACTGTTGCAAATAAAATCCAATAAAAATCACTTTAAAATACCAAAATGATTTCAAAATTATTTCTCTCCAATTTTCTACTGTAGGGAATCATGTTACCCTATTTTCCATGTAGTATATTTTTGGAGAAAAATAATTTGAATAAAAACCAAATAACTCAATATTGAAATTGAGTTCCAGAAAATTTCAGAAAACTCCCAACTCATATTTCCTATAATTTGAAGAAGTCATTTTATCTTCTCTCTGGAAAATCATTGAGTCGCATAAAGTTTCTGAATTCGAAATATTTCGAGGATGAATTCAAAATCCTTCCAAACCCTTTATCATTTAAAATAAATGGAAGAAGTCATATTATCTTCACTCTAGGGTTTTGTGTTGAAAAGAATTTGAATTCCCTCGGAGATCCAAAAGCAAAGTGAAAGTTTTGGGAAAGTCATTTTATTCCCTCTCATTTAACTTTCAAAAGTTTCAAATTTCACTCAATTTCACTCAGCACATCAAACAACAATCAAATCTATCTATTTATTATAGTATTCCAAAATTTATAATTTTGGGATGTTACAGCGATAGTATCGCCCTTGTGACGCACAATGTTGTATAAAGCTGGATATTGTTCTCGGAGAGTAGCATTTCCCAGCCACTTATCCTGCCAAAAACGAATTTTTGAACCATCCTTAATATGAAGCGTTCTTTCTGACCGTAGTATGAAGCGTAGAAAGCTAATCCCGTGGAATCCCTCTTTCATGTTCTTGTTTTCAAACGTGGGATGTAAATCGAACTGGCTGGCAGTTCGGGTTTGAAATGTGAACTTTTCTCTTTCAAATGACACTACTCAGTAGTAACAGTGTACGTGTAATGCATGCTGATATTAGGAAAGAAATTACTTGCACATCGATATTAGATAGGATATCAATTACATATTAATTATGTGATTAACAAGAAATTACGTGCAATGCATGCTGATATTTGGTATTTTGTTAATTGCACGCTAAACACGCTGAAAACTCACTATTGAAGGAATCTAGGTCGCTTGATTGACATTGTTTGATAGCTGAGATTAATTGGAGTTGTCCCATTGGATCATTTTATATTGGTATATATATATATATATATATATATATATATATATATATATATATATATATATATATATATATATATATATATATATATATATATATATATATATATATATATATATATATATATAGATATAGATGAAGGAAATTTTCCCTACTAAATTAATTTTCTTTGAAATTCCTACAAAAAGTATGATCCGAAGGTTAAACAATATTATTTTTCCAATAAATTCAGATATCATTTACTGATTGATTTAGTGAACTATTTTAGGGAAAAGCTAGTGGTCAACCGACCGATCTTTTATCCCACATCCGCCACGTTGTACTCTGACTATTGACAAACGTATGGACCAGCACACCGCTTCTCTCCTTCATCTCGTTTTTTGGATCTCATTTCACTCTGCGCGCTCCCATACTCCACTTCTTGCAACTGGACACTTGTTTCGAAAAGGCATACCGCAACAAACGGCCTGTTGCAGACCGACCATGAGGGAGGGCGACAAGGACGACATAAGTTTTTGCAACAAAGGTCCTGTTGCAGGAATATAGAGAAGAGAAATTTTGCAACCGGACTCTTGTTGCAGGAAATTAGAGAAGATAAGTTTTTGCAACAAAGGTCATGTTGCATGAAAATATAGAAGAGAAGTTTTTGCAACAGAGAAAATTAGAGAAGAAGAATTTTTCGTAACACGCCACTTGTTACAGAAATTTAGAGAAGAGGTTCCGCAACAATAGCATTGTTGCAGGAAATCTGGAAAGAAGATTGGATGGCTTGCTTCGCACAATCGGACGGCTCGCGGGACGGCCGACGCGTAGCAGGGCCCATTATTTTATGGCATTTAGAGAAGTATCTCATTAACCCCCCCCCCTCCCCCACCCCCCGCCCGCCCGATTGTGACGATCTAACTACTCCTCCATGTGTCATTTTTTCGTGATTTTTCTACCTTTGCATCCATTGGTCACGAAACTTATGCAAATGCTATCTTAAATGTTATCATTTAAAGAATTTCAAAGCAAGGCCATCTTAATTGTGATCAAAGAAACTTAAATAAATGACCAGGGACATCTCAGGACTGTAGATGCCCATGTACTCCATGTGGCATTCTTGCACATGAGAGAAGTTCAATCGGATTTCCACAAGCCACATTATAGGACATAACCATGTAAATTTGAGTCACATTTTTTTTTGTTTCAAAAAGGAGGATAACCCCCACCCTCTGCATCAAACAATGCAGACATCCATATATTATTCATAATGTAAAATCCAATAGCCGAATAACGTCAACACATAGAAAAAAATCTGAGGCCGCATGTCTGGCGACAGTAACTTCGCTAGATAGGCACTAACCTTATATGATACAAGAGAAAATCAAAATGAAAAATACAAAAATCCTAGGCTACGCCTTCAAGAAGGAATCACCGCACGTACGCCGATGATGACGAGTCCGACCCAAGGTTGAACTCCAGATTCTCATCCCCAAAACTAAGCTTCAATCCACCACCTTCAGCAAGGACACAACGTAGGCGTGTCGACATAATGTGATCAGAGATCTTGTGTTTCCACTCGAGTGCATAAACTCGTCGTTGAAGTCATCTGCTGAACCACATTGAACCCAGTCCATTGATGGAGGGGACGTCCCATACCGCCACCAGCCTTAGAAATGCCGTCACCACCTCGAGATCTAACCACTGACTCATCCACACGATCACCGAGGTAGTCGCCTTTGAAGAAGAGGGGTCGCCGCCTTGAATCCGAGTGCTACCTGCGAGCACCCGTCGTCGTGCCGTCCGCTGTAATCGCCCATTGAAGGAAATATACCCTAGAGGCAATAATAAAGATGTTATTTGTATTTCCTTATATCATGATAAATGTCTTTTATTCATGCTAGAATTGTATTAACCGGAAACTTAGTACATGTGTGAATACATAGACAAAACAATATGTCCCTAGTATGCCTCTACTAGACTAGCTCATTGATCAAAGATGGTTATGTTTCCTAGCCATAGACATAAGTTGTCATTTGATAAACGGGATCACATCATTAGGAGAATGATGTGATGGACAAGACCCATCCGTTAGCTTAGCGCTATGATCGTTTAGTTTTACTGCTATTGCTTTCTTCATGACTTATACATGTTCCTATGACTATGAGATTATGCAACTCCCGAATACCGGAGGAATACCTTGTGTGCTATCAAACGTCACAACGTAACTGGGTGATTATAAAGGTGCTCTACAGGTGTCTCCGAAGGTGTTCGTGGTCTTGGCATAGATCAAGAATAGGATTTGTCACTCCGAGTGTCAGAGAAGTATCTCTGGACCCTCTCGGTAATACACATCACAATAAGCCTTGCAAGCAAATGACTAATGAGTTAGTCATGGGATGATGTATTATGGAACGAGTAAAGAGACTTGCTGATAACGAGATTGAACTAGGTATTGAGATACCGACGATCGAATCTCAGGCAAGTAACATACCGATGACAAAGGGAACAACGTATGTTGTTATGCGGTTTGACCGATAAAGATCTTCGTAGAATATATAGGAGCCAATATGAGCATCTAGGTTCCACTATTGGTTATTGACCGGAGATGAGTCTCGGTCATTTCTACATAGTTCTCGAACCCGTAGGGTCCGCACGCTTAACGTTTGATGACGATCAGTATTATGAGTTTATGCGTTTTGATGTACCGAAGGTAGTTCGGAGTCCCGGATAAGACCGGGGACATGACGAGGAGTCTCGAAATGGTCGAGACGTAAAGATTGATATATTGGATGACTATATTCGGACATCGCAAAGGTTCCGAGTGATTTGGGTATTTTTCAAAGTACCGGAGAGTTACAGGAATTCACCGGGGAGTATATGGGCCTTATTGGGCTTTAGGGGAAAGAGAGAAGAGGAAGGCTGCGCCCCCAAGGCCTAGTCCGAATTGGACTAAGGGGAGGGGCTGCGCCCCCTCCTTCCTTCTTTTCTCTTTTCCCTTTCCCTCTCTCCTACTCCTACTACTTGGAAGGGCTCCTAGTTCTACTAGGAAAGGGGGAATCCTACTCCCGGTGGGAGCAGGACTCCCCTAGGGCGCGCCATAGAGAGGGCCGGCCCTCCCCCTCCCCCACTCCTTTATATACGGGGTAGAGGTACCCCATAGACACACAACTTGATCTCTCCAGCCATGTGCGGTGCCCTCCTTCACAGAAACACACCTCGGTCATACCGTTGCAGTGCATAGGCGAAGCCCTGTGCTGGTAACTTCATCATATCCGTCACCACGCCATCATGCTGACGAAACTCTCCCGTGAAGCTCAACTGGATCAAGAGCTCGTGGGACGTCATCAAGCTAAACGTGTGCTGAATGAGGAGGTGCCGTACGTTCGTTGCTTGATCGGTTGAATCGCGAAGAAGTTCGACTACATCAACCGCGTCACTTAACGCTTCCGCTTTCGGTCTACAAGGGTATGTAGACACACTCTCCCTGTCGTTGCTATGCATCCGGTAGATAGATCTTGCGTGATCGTAGGAATTTTTCGAAATACTACGTTCCCCAACAGTGGCATCAAGAGCCAGGTCTATGCGTAGATGATATGCATGAGTAGAACACAATGAGTTGTGTATGATACTAGTCATACTGCTTACCAGCATGTCATACTATGGTTCGGCGGTATTGTGAGATGAAGCGGCCCGAACCGACATTACGCGTACGCTTACGCGAGACTGGTTTCACCGTTATGAGCACTCGTTGCTTAAAGGTGACTGGCGGGTGTTTGTCTCTCTCACTTTAGCTGGATCAAGTGTGGCTACGCCCGGTCCTTGTGAAGGTTAAAACAGCACATACTTGACAAAAAATCGTTGTGGTTTTTGTATGCGTAGGTGAGAACGGTTCTTGCTAAGCCCGTAGCAGCCACGTAAAACTTGCAACAACAAAGTAGAGGGTGTCTAACTTGTTTTTGCAGGGCACGTTGTGATGTGATATGGTCAAGACATGATGAGTTCTACGTTATTGTATGAGATAATCATGTTTTGTAAAGTTATCGACAACTGGCAGGAGCCATATGGTTGTCGCTTTATTTTATGAAATACAATCGCCATGTAATTGCTTTACTTTATCACTAAGCGGTAGCGATAGTCGTGGAAGCAATAGTTGGCGAGACGATAACGATGCTACGATGGAGATCAAGGTGTCGCACCGATGACGATGGTGATCATGACGATGCTTTGGAGATGGAGATCAAAAGCACAAGATGATGATGGCCATATCATGTCACATATTTTGATTGCATGTGATGTTTATCTTATTATGCTTAGTACGGCGGTAGAATTATAAGATGATCCCTTACAAAATTTCAAGGTACAAGTGTTCTCCCTGAGTATGCACCGTTGCGAAAGTTCGTCGTGCCGAGACACCACGTGATGATCGGGTGTGATAAGATCTACGTTCAAATACAACGGGTGTAAGACAGTTTTGCACACGCAGAATACTCGGGTTAAACTTGACGAGCCTAGCATGTACAGACATGGCCTCGGAACACTGGAGACCGAAAGGTCGAGCGTGAATCATATAGTAGATATGATCAACATAAGATGTTCACCATTGAAAACTACTCCATCTCACGTGATGATCGGACATGGTTTAGTTGATTTGAATCACGTTATCATTTAGATGACTAGAGGGATGTCTATCTAAGTGGGAGTTCTTTAGTAATATGATTAAATTGAACTTTAATTTATCATGAACTTAGTCCTGATAGTATTTGCAAATTATGTACACCAATAGCTCGCGTTATAGCTCCCCTATGTTTTTGATATGTTCCTAGAGAAAACTAAGTTGAAAGATGTTAGTAGCAATGATGCGGACTTTTTCCATGATCTGAGGATTTTCCTCATTTCTGCACAGAAGAATTATGTCCTTGATGCACCGCTAGGTGACAGACCTATTGCAGGAGTAGATGCAGACGTTATGAACGTTTTGACAAAAGCTCGGTATGATGACTACTTGATAGTTTAGTGCACCATGCTTTACGGCTTGGTTCAAAAATGTTTTGAATGCCACGGAGCATATGAGATGTTCCAGGAGTTGAAATTAGTATTTCATGTTCATGCCTGTGTCGAGAGGTATAAGATCTCCGACACTACATTGCCTACAAAATGGAGGAGAATAGCTCAACCAGTGAGCATGTGCTCAGATTGTCTGGGTACTACAATTGCTTGAATTAAGTAGGAGTTAATCTTCCAGATAAGATAGTAATTGACAAAGTTCTCTAGTCACTATCACCAAGTTAGTAGAACTTCGTGATGAACTATAATATGCAAGGGATGATGAAAGTAATTCCCGAGCTCTTCGCGATGCTGAAATCGGCAAAGGTAGAAATCAATAAAGAGCATCAAGTGTTGATGGTTAACGAGACCACTTGTTTCAAGTAAAGGGCAAAAGGATAGAAAGGGCACTTCAAAAAGAATGACAAGCAAGTTTTCACTCCCATGAAGAAACCCAAAGCTAAAATCAATCCTGAAACTAAGTGCTTCTACTGCAAAGGAAATGGTCACTGGAAGTGGAACTGCCCTAGATACTTGGCGGATAAGAAAGATGGCAAAGTGAACAAAGGTATATTTGATATACAGATTATTGATGTGTACTTTACTAGTGTTCATAGCAACCCCTGGGTATTTGATACCGGTTCAGTTGCTAAAATTAGTAACTCGAAACGAGAGTTGCAGAATGAACATAGACTAGTTAAAGGTGAAGTAACAATGTGTGTTGGAAGTGGTTCCAAGATTGATATGATCATCATCGCACACTCCCTATACTTTCGGGATTAGTGTAGAACCTAAATAAATGTTATTTGGCATTTGCGTTGAGCATGAATATGATTTGATCATGTTTGTTGCAATACAATTATTCAATTAAAGTCATAGAATAATTGTTATTCTATTTACATGAATAAAGCCTTCGATTGTCATACACCCAATGAAAATAGTTTTTTGGATCTCGATCATAGTGATACACATATTCATAATATTGAAGTCAAAAGATGCAAGGTTAATAATGATAGTGCAACTTATTTGTGGCACTTCCGTTTAGGTCATATTGGTGTAAAGCGCATGAAGAAACTCCATAGTGATGAACTTTTGGAATCAATTCATTATGAATCACTTGGTGCTTGTGAACCATGCCTCATGTGCAAGATGACTAACTCCATTCTCCGGAACAATGGAGCGAGCAACAGATTTGTCGGAAATCATACATACTGATGTATGTGGACCGATGAGTGTTGAAGCTCACGGCGGGTATCGTTATTTTCTAACCTTCACTGATGATTTAAGCAGATATGGGTATATCTACTTGATGAGGCACAAGTCTGAAACATTTGAAAATTTCAAAGAATTTCAGAGTGAAGTAGAGAATCATCGTAACAAGAAAATAAAAGTTTCTACGATCTGATCGCGGAGGCGAATATTTGAGTTACGAGTTTGGTCTTCATTTAAAACAATGTGGAATAGTTTCAGAGCTGACGCCACCCGGAACACCACAGCATAATGGTGTGTCCGAACATCGTAACCGTACTTTATTAGATATGGTGCGGTCTATGATGTCTCTGACCGACTTACCACTATCGTTTTGGGGTTCTGCTTTAGAGATAGCTGCATTCACGTTAAATAGGGCACCATCTAAATCCGTTGAGACGACGCCTTATGAATTGTGGTTTGGCAAGAAACCAAAGTTGTCGTTTCTTCAAGTTTGGAGCTGCGATGCTTATGTGAAAAAGCTTCAACCTGATAAGCTCGAACCCAAGTCTTCATAGGATACCCAAAAGAGACTGTTGGGTACACCTTCTATCACAGATCCGAAGGCAAGATATTCGTTGCTAAGAATGGATCCTTTCTAGAGAAGGAGTTTCTCTCGAAAGAAGTGAGTGGGAGGAAAGTGGAACTTGATGAGGTAATTGTACCTTCTCCCGAGTTGGAAAGTAGTACATCACAGAAACTAATTCCAGTGATTCCTGCACCAATTAGTGAGGAAGCTAATGATGATGATCATGAAACTTCAGATCAAATTTCTGCTGAACTTCGTAGATCAACCAGAGTACGTTCCACACCTGAGTGGTACGGTAACCCAGTTCTAGAAGTCATGTTACTAGACCATGATGAACCTATGAACTATGAGGAAGCGATGATGAGCCCAGATTCCGCAAAATGGCTTGAGGCCATGGAATCTGAGATGGGTTCCATGTATGAGAACAAAGTATGGACTTTGGTTGACTTGCCCGATGATCGGCAAGCCATAAAAAATAAATGGATCTTTAAGAGGAAGACCGACGCAGACGGTAATGTTACTGTTTATAAAGCTCGACTTGTTGCGAAAGGGTTTTGACAAGTTCAAGGAGTTGACTACGATGAGACTTTCTCACCCGTAACGATGCTTAAGTCTGTCCGAATCCTGTTAGCTATTTCCGCATTTTATGATTATGAAATCTGGCAAATGGATGTCAAAACTGCATTCCTGAATGGATATCTCAAAGAAGAGTTGTATATGATAAAACCAGAGGGTTTTGTCGATCCAAAAGGTGCTAACAAAGTGTGCATGCTCCAGCGATCCATCTATGGACTGGTGCAAGCATCTCGGAGTTGGAATATACGCTTTTGATGAGGTGATCAAAGCATATGGTTTTATACAGACTTTTGGAGAAGCCTGTATTTACAAGAAAGTGAGTGGGAGCTCTATAGCATTTCTGATATTATATGTTGATGACATATTGTTGATTGGAAACGATATATAATTTCTGCATAGCATAAAAGGATACTTGAATAAGAATTTTTCAATGAAAGACCTCGGTGAAGCTGCTTACATATTAGGCATCAAGATCCATAGAGATAAATCAAGACGCTTAATTGGACTTTCACAAAGCACATACCTTGATAAAGTTTTGAAAAGGTTCAAAATGGATCAGTCGAAGAAAGGGTTCTTGCCTGTGTTACAAGATGTGAAGTTGAGTAAGACTCAATGCCCGACCACTGCAGAAGATAGAGAGAAAATGAAAGTCATTCCCTATGCCTCGGCCATAGGATCTATCATGTATGCAATGCTGTCTACCAGACCTGATCTATGCCTTGCTATAAGTCTAGCAGGGAGGTACCAAAGTAATCCAGGAGTGGATCACTGGACATCGGTCAAGAACATCCTGAAATACCTGAAAAGGACAAAGGATATGTTTCTCGTGTATGGAGGTGACAAAGAGCTCGTCGTAAACGTTTACGTCGATTCAAGCTTTGACACTGATCCGGATGACTCTAAGTCACAAACCGGATATGTGTTTTTATTAAACGATGGAGCTGTCAGTTAGTGCAGTTCCAAGCAGAGCGTCGTGGCGGGATCTACCTGTGAAGCGGAATACATAGCTGCTTCGGAAGCAGCAAATGAAGGAGTCTGGATGAAGGAGATCATATCCGATCTAGGTGTAATACCTAGTGCATCGGGTCCAATGAAAATGTTTGGTGACAACACTGGAGCAATAGCCTTGGCGAAGGAATCTAGGTTTCGCAAGAGAACAAAGCACATCAAAAGACGCTTCAATTCCATCCGCGATCTAGTCAAGGAGGGAGACATAGAGATTTGCAAGATACATACAGATCTGAATGTTGCAGACCCGTTGACTAAGCCTCTTCCACGGGCAAAACATGATCAGCACCAAGACTCCATGGGTGTTAGGGTCATTACTTTGTAATCTAGATTATTGACTCTAGTTCAAGTGGGAGACTGAAGGAAATATGCCCTAGAGGCAATAATAAAGATGTTATTTGTATTTCCTTATATCATGATAAATGTATTTTATTCATGCTAGAATTGTATTAACCGGGAACTTAGTACATGTGTGAATACATAGACAAAACAATATGTCCCTAGTATGCCTCTACTAGACTAGCTCATTGATCAAAGATGGTTATGTTTCCTAGCCATAGACATGAGTTGTCATTTGATCAACGGGATCACACCATTAGGAGAATGATGTGATGGACAAGACCCATCCGTTAGCTTAGCACTATGATCGTTTAGTTTTACTGCTATTGCTTTCTTCATGACTTATACATGTTCATATGACTATGAGATTATGCAACTCCTGAATACTGGAGGAACACCTTGTGTGCTATCAAACATCACAACGTAACTGGGTGATTATAAAGATGCTCTACAGGTGTCTCTGAAGGTGTTCGTGGTGTTGGCATAGATCAAGAATATGATTTGTCGCTCGGAGTGTCGGAGAAGTATCTCTAGGCCCTCTCGGTAATACACATCACAATAAGCCTTGCAAGCAAATGACTAATGAGTTAGTCACGGGATGATGTATTATGGAATGAGTAAAGAGACTTGCCAGTAACGAGATTGAACTAGGTATTGAGATACCAACGACCGAATCTCGGGCAAGTAACATACCGATGACAAAGGGAACAACGTATGTTGTTATGCGGTTTGACCGATAAAGATCTTCATAGAATATGTAGGAGCCAATATGAGCATCCAGGTTCCGCTATTGGTTATTGACGGGAGATGAGTCTCGGTCATGTCTACATAGTTCTCGAACCCGTAGGGTCCGCACGCTTAACGTTTGATGACGATCGGTATTATGAGTTTATGTGTTTTGATGTACCGAAGGTAGTTCGGAGTCCTGGATGAGATCGGGGACATGAAGAGGAGTCTCGAAATGGTCGAGACGTAAATATCGATATATTGGACGACTATATTCGGACATCAGAAAGGTTCCGAGTGATTCGGGTATTTTTCGGAGTACCGGAGAGTTACGGGAATTCGCTTGGGAGTATATGGGCCTTATTGGGCTTTAGGGGAAAGAGAGAAGAGGGAAGGCTGCGCCCCCCAAGGCCTAGTCCGAATTGGACTAAGGGGAGCAGCTGCGCCCCCTCCTTCCTTCTGTTCTCTTTTCCCTTTCCCTCTCTCCTACTCCTACTTCTTGGAAGGGCTCATAGTTCTACTAGGAAAGGGGGAATCCTACTCCCGGTGGGAGTAGGACTCCCCTAGGGCGCGCCATTGAGAGGGCCGGCCCTCCCCCTCCTCCACTCCTTTATATACGGGGTAGAGGCACCCCATAGACACACAAGTTGATCTCTCCAGCTGTGTGCGGTGCCCCCTCCACAGAAACACACCTCGGTCATACCGTTGCAGTGCTTAGGCGAAGCCCTGCGCCGGTAACTTCATCATATCCGTCACCACGCCGTCGTGCTGACGAAACTCTCCCTTGAAGCTCAACTGGATCAAGAGCTCGTGGGATGTCATCAAGCCGAACGTGTGCTGAACGCGGAGGTGCCGTACTTTCGGTGCTTGATCGGTTGAATCGCGAAGAAGTTCCACTACATCAACCGCGTCACATAACGCTTCCGCTTTCGGTCTACAAGGGTATGTAGACACACTCTCCCCCTCGTTGCTATGCATCTGGTAGATAGATCTTGCGTGATCTAAGGATTTTTTTTTTGAAATACTACGTTCCCCAACACCCATAACAACAACATCTGTCGCCGCGACCGTCAGATCCAGGCACAAGTGCTCGAATCCCTTGTGCGATGCCATATGGTCATCCGTGCTCGACCTGCCATCACACTGAAGAGCTGGCCACCACAGACCCGCCGCACGCTGCAGCCAACCCTGCTCCAAAAATCCGCCGGCCCGAGGAACGGAGCTGCCACACCATCGGCACTGCCACCGGGCCAGCACTGACTGTCCAACAACCACTGCTACTAGCCACCACCGAGGATCCTGGGGTCGCCACCTCAGCATCCGCGCGTGCCATCCAGGGCCGATGGATGTGCATTAGCTAAAGGCTTCCTATCGCGAGAGAAGGCAGGAGGCAGGGACAAATAGACTTCAGAAAGATGATGCTATAGCTTTGAACTAGAACAAAAATGAGAAAGAAAAATTAAATACCAATTCATTGGAGTAAGAAAGGTAGGAAGAGTTGAAGAATAGAAGAGTCTTGAACAAATCATAAGTGTTTTGTGCATACAACATAAGTAATAGTAAAACATATTGTGCTTAAGTCCAGGTATTGAATCTTCTGAATAGTACATGTGGGAGAATGCGGTGTAGTGAAGCGATATTCAATGCCCAACACTACTCGGATTTGCCGCTTCTCAATCATTGGATCAGTTTCATCCAACAACCATTATTAAAAGTTATTAACATACTATATGGTATACATGCGTAGATGCATGAATGGTTGGGAAAAGGCTCCTTCGCGGCCGCGCGTCGCAATGCGCGATTAGCCTCAGGCCAGGCATGCTTTCGGACAAGGACAAGAGTCTTTAACATCATAAAATCCCCCCCTTCCAACTGGTGGGGCCAGGGTGTGCCCTT
>LR738714.1:631371229-631398989 GCA_902687465.1 Secale cereale
GTGGGGGCCACCTCCCTCTTTGCCGTCAGCCAGCTGACGGCAAAGATTCTTTGTCGTCCGCTGGCAGACGGCAAAGAGTCGGCAGATGGCAAAGGCCTGTTTTGCCGTCTGCCGTTTCTTTGTCGTCCGCTTTTCAGTAGCTGATGGCAAAGAGCTAGCAGCTGACAAAGTAGCTGATTACAGTAGTGATTGTAGAACTTGGCTTGTATATTCTGACGATGGGCTTCCTCAAATGCCCTAGGTCTTCCTGAGCAAGGAAGTTGGATGCACACCCACTAGTTTCTTTTGTTGAGCTTTCATTCATACTTAGCTCTAGTGAATACGTTGCATGGCAATCCCTACTCACTCACATTGATATCTATTGATGGGCATCTCCATAGCCCGTTGATACGCCTAGTTGATGTGAGACTATCTCCCTCTTTTTTGTCTTCTCCACAACCACCTCTATTCCACCCATAGTGCTATATCCATAGCTCACGCTCATGTATTGCATGAAAGTTGAAAGGTTTGAAAAGATAGAGTATGAAAACAAATGCTTGGATGAAATTGGGGTTGTGCATGATATGAATATTTAGTGTGATAACAAGGGAGCATAGCCAACATTATATGATTTTGTAGGGATAACTTTCTTTTGCCATAGTATTTTGAGAAGACATTATTGCTTTGTTAGTATGCTTGAAGTATTATTATTTATTATGTCAATATAGACTTTTATCTTGAATCTTTCAGATCTGAACATTCGTGCCACAATTAAGAGAATTACATTGAAAAACTATATTGGTTAGCATTCCACATCAAAAATTCTTTCTTTATCATTTACCTACTCGAGGACGAGCAGGAATTAAGCTTGGGGATGCTTGATACGTCTCCAACGTATCTATAATTTTTTATTGTTCCATGATATTATTTATGAAGTCTTGAATGTTTAATGGGCTTTATCATTCACTTTTATATCACTTTTGGGACTAACCTACTAACCCAAAGGCCCAGTCCAGATTGCTGTTTTTTGCCTGTTTCAGGGTTTTGCAGAAAAAGAATATGAAACGGAGTCCAAACGGAATGAAACCTTGGCGAGAGATATTTTTGGAGAAAATCACGCACGCGGAGCTTGAGAACCACGTCAGGGGACCAAGGGCTAGCCCACGAGGGTGGGGGGGGGCCTGCCTCGTGGCCCCCTCGAGCGTCCCCCGGTGCCCTCCTTCTTCCTATATAAGTCCACATACCCCAGAAACTCCGTGAACAGATAGAAAACCCTAATTCCACCGCCGTACCTTCTGTTCCCGTGGAGATCCCATCTTGGAGCCTGTTCCGGAGCTCCACCGGAGGGGGATCCATCATGGAGGCCTTCATCATCATCATCATCGCCCTCACCATGAGTTGTGAGTAGTTTATCACAGACCTTCGGGTCCATAGCTAGTATCTAGATGGCTTCTTCTCTCTCTCTGGATCTCAATATAAAGTTCTCCTCGGTCTTCGAGGAGATCTATTCGATGTAATCTCTTTTTGCGGTGTGTTGGTCGAGATCCGATGAATTGTGAGTTTATGATCAAGGTTATCTATGAAAGATATTTGGTTCTTCTCTGAACTTTTTATGCGTGCTCATAATATCCTTGCAAGTCTCTTCGAATTATTGGTTTGGTTTGGCCTACTAGATCTATAGTTCTTGCAATGGGAGAAGTGCTTGGCTTTGGGTTCAATCTTGTGGTGTCCTTTCCCAGTGACAGTAGGGGCAGCAAGGCACGTATTGTATTGGTGCCATCAAGGATAATAAGATGGGGTTTATATCATATTGCTTGAGTTTATCCCTCTACACCATGTCATCTTCCTTAAGGCGTTACTCTGTTCTTATGAACTCAATACAGTAGATGCATGCTGGATAGTGGTCGATGTGTGGAGTAATAGTAGTAGATGCAGAATCGTTTCGGTCTACTTGTCTCGGACGTGATGCCTATATACAATGATCATGCCTAGATAGTCTCATAATTATTCGCTTTTCTATCAAAATTGCTCGACAGTAATTTGTTTACCCGCTGTAGAATATCGCTATCATGAGAGAAGCCACTAGAGAAAACTATGGTCCCCGGGTGTATTCTACATATCAATCTACATCTACTTTACTTTTACCGCTTTTATTTGCTGTTCTTATAAACTAAAAATACCAAAAATGTAAACTATCATCTCTATCAGATCTCACTTTCGTAAGTGACCGTAACGGGATTGACAACCCCTTATCGCGTTGGCTGCGAAGTTCTTATTTGTTTGTTGCAGGTGCGAGGGACTCGCGCGTGGTCTCCTGTTGGATTGATACATTGGTTCTCAAAAACTGAGGGAAATACTTACGCTATTGTGCTGCATCTCCCTTTCCTCCTCGAGGGAATACAACACAAGCTTAAGAGGTAGCAAGAAGAATTTCTGGCGCTGTTGCCGGGGAGGCTTATGCAAAAGTTATATACCAAGTACCTATCACAAACCCTTATCCTTCGCATTACATTTATTTGCCTCTCGTTTTCCTCTCCCCCATTTCACCCTTGCCGTTTTATTTTCCCTTCTTCCGACGTGTGTTTACCGTTCGCTTGCCTCTCGTTTGCTTGTGTTGCTATGTGCCCTCAATTAGCTTGCATCTTCGCTTGCTAAAGTATGAATCCTCATCCACTTACTAATCTCTTTAAGAGATCCAATTATGTTGAACCTATTGCTAGTGAGCTGCGTGCACTAGATTATCTTTATGCGGTTTTGCTTGAAATTTATGAATCTGAAAATTGTGAGGAATTGTTAAAAGAGAAAGTGATTCATGTTAGCTCCTTAAATAAAAAGCATGATTGCAATGATGTTACTATAAATTCTATTGATGTCAATTGTGCTAATAATATGCAAAACCCTAAGCTTGGGGATGCTAGTTTTTCTATGTCTACTACTTGTTACAATGATCATGATTGGGGTGATTCTTCTTATGATCTTGAAAATTTATTTAATCCATATTATGAATATAAGATTGATAATAATCTTTGCATTAATATTGAAAGTGGGTTTGGAAGAGTGTCAACTTTAGATCCCACTATTCTGGAAGAGTATGAACTTTGCATGCATGTGGATCGTGTTGAGAATATGTTATGTGATAGCTATTTTGTTGAATTTGATCACGATCCTACATGCAATTATTATGAGAGAGGGAAATATGGTTGTAGAAATTTCCATGTTACTAAATTACCTCTCGTTATGTTGAGATTGCTATTGTTTCTTTCTCCTTCCTTACATGTGCTAGATTTTGCTTGTCATGCTAATTCGTTTTCCTATAAGATGCCTATGCATAGGAAGTATGTTAGACTTAGATGTGTTTGTCACATGTCTTATGATGCTCTCCTTCTGCTTCAATTCTTGTCTTTCATGAGAGCATCACTAAACTTGTGTCTAGCTAGGGGCGTAAAACGATAGCGCTTGTTGGGAGGCAACCCAATTTTTTGTTTTTTGTTTTTGCTGCTGTTAGGGAATAAATATTGCATCTAGCCTCTGATTAGATGTGGTTCCATATTTTGTTTAGTGTTTGTGCCAAGTAGAACCTTTGGGAAGACTTGTGTGAAGTTTATGTGATCTTGCTGTGAAAAATAGAATCGTTAGCGCTCGCTAAAGTAGTCTTCAGATTTTACTGCAGCGTGATTTTTAGTTGATTCTTTTTGCAGATGATTGATAAACAAATTCCATAAATTTACCAATTTAGTTTTAATTTTTTGGAGTTTCAGAAGTAGGCGAAACCTGCAGATTGCTACAGATTGTTCTGTTTTTGACAGATTCCGTTTTTCCGTGTGTTGTTTGCTTATTCCGATGCATCTATGAGTAGTATTGGAGGATATGAACCATAGAGAAGTTGGAATACAGTAGGTTTAACACCAATATAAACAAAGAATAAATTCATTGCTGCACTTTTGAATAGTGGTTTGCTTTCTTATACTAACAGAGTTCACGAGAATTTTTGTCTAAGTTTTGTGTTGTGAAGTTTTCAAGTTTTGAGTATTTCTTTGATGGACTATGGAACAAGGAGTAGCAAAGGACTAAGCTTGGGGATGACCATGGCACCCTAAGTAAATTCAAGATAATCAAAATCCTAAGCTTGGGGATGCCCTGGGAAGGCATCCCCTCTTTCGTTTTCATCCATCGGTAACTATACTTGGAGCTATATTTTTATTCGCAACATGATATGTGTTTTGCTTGGAGCGTATGGTATAATTTGAGTCCTTGCTTGTTAGTTTTTCACAATCATCCTTTCTGTACAAACCTATTTGAGAGAGTTAAATATGGCCTAGAAATTGTTAGAAAACTCTATATGCTCCACTTATATCTTTTGAGTTGAATAGTTTTTGCTCTAGTACTTCACTCATATCTTTTAGAGCACACTGGTGGTAATATTTTGTAGAAATTGTTGAACTAGCATGCTTCACTAATATCCTTTAGAGAGTCTATTAAAACAGCATGGTAATGTGTTTAGGCTAAAGAAACTAGTCTTCACATGATAGACATCCAATGTCAATGTAGTAAAATTTTCACACTAAGTGCATTGAATATGATGAGACGTTGGATGCTTGATAATTGTTTTGAGATATGAGGATATTGATATTAGAGTCATGCTAGTGGAGTTATTATGAAATTGAGAAATACTTGTGTTAAGGTTTGTGATTCCCGTATCATGCACGTATGGTGAACCGCTACGTGACAAAGTTAGAGTATGCGGTATTTGTAGAGTGCCAACCTTTGTGTGGAGGTCGGGGGCGCGCGATGGTTAACGCCTACCAACCTCCCCCCTAGGAGCATGCGTTGATTGCTTTGTTTTGATGACTCATAGATTTTTGCAATAAGTATAGGGGTTCTTATTACTAATGTTGAGTCCATGGATTATACGCACTCTCACCCTTCCACCATTGCTAGCCTCTCTTGTACCGCGCAACTTTCGCCGGTACCATAAACCCACTATATATCCCTCCTCAAAACAACCACCATATTGTTCCTCAAAACAGCCACCATACCTACATATCATGGCATTTCCATAGCCATTCCGAGATATATTGCCATAAAACTTTCCACCGTTCCGTTCATATGACACACATCATATTGTCATATTGCCTTTGCATGATCATGTAGTTGACATCGTATTTGTGGCAAGTCCACCATGCATAATTTTTATACATGTCACTCTTGTTTCTTTGCACATACCGGTACACCGCCGGAGGCATTCATATAGAGTCATACTTTGTTGTTGTAATATCGAGTTGTAATGAAAGTGTGATGATCATCATTATTAGAGCATTGTCCCATGGGAGGAAAGGCTAAATCTATAAAGCCCTTCGGCAAAAAAAAGATAAGAAAAGATAAAAAAAGGAAAGGCCCAAAAAAAGAAAAGAAAAAGGGACAATTGCTAGTATCTTTTTCCACACTTGTGCTTCAAAGTAGCACCATGTTCTTCATTGTAGAGAGTCTCATGCTTAGTCACTTTCATATACTAGTGGGAATTTTCATTATTGAACTTGGCTTGTATATTCCAACGATGGGCTTCCTCAAATGCCCTAGGTCTTCGTGAGCAAGGAAGTTGGATGCACACCCACTAGTTTCTTTTGGTGAGCTTTCATTCATACTTAGCTCTAGTGAATCCGTTGCATGGCAATCCCTACTCACTCACATTGATATCCATTGATGGGCATCTCCATAGCCCATTGATACGCCTAGTTGATGTGAGACTATCTCCCTCTTTTTTGTGTTCTCCAAAACCACCTCTATTCCACCCATAGTGATATATTCATGGCTCACGCTCATGTATTGCGTGAAACTTGAAAGGTTTGAAAAGATAGAGTATGAAAATAAATGCTTGGCTGAAATCGGGGTTGTGCATGATATGAATATTTAGTGTGATAACAAGGGAGCATAGCCAACATTATATGATTTTGTAGGGATAACTTTCTTTAGCCATAGTATTTTGAGAAGACATTATTGCTTTGTTAGTATGCTTGAAGTATTATTATTTCTTATGTCAATATAGACTTTTATCTTGAATCTTTCAGATCAGAACATTCGTGCCACAATTAAGAGAATTACATTGAAAAACTATATTGGTTAGCATTCCACATCAAAAATTCTTTCTTTATCATTTACCTCCTCGAGGACGAGGAGGAATTAAGCTTGGGATGCTTGATACGTCTCCAACGTATCTATAATTTTTTATTGTTCCATGCTATTATTTATGAAGTCTTGGATGTTTAATGGGCTTTATCATTCACTTTTATATCATTTTTGGGACTAAACTACTAACCCAAAGGCCCAGTCCAGATTGCTGTTTTTTGCCCGTTTCAGGGTTTTGCAGAAAAAGAATATGAAACGAAGTCCAAACGGAATGAAACCTTCGCGAGAGATATTTTTGGAGAAAATCATGCACGCGGAGCTTGAGAACCACGTCAGGGGACCGAGGGCTGGCCCATGAGGGTGGGGGCGTGCTCCCTGCCTCGTGCCCCCCTCGAGCGTCCCCTGGTGCCCTCCTTCTTCCTATATAAGTCCACGTACCCCAGAAACTCCGTGAACAAAGAGAAAACCCTAATTCCACCGCCGTACCTTCTGTTCCCATGGATATCCCATCTTGGAGCCTGTTCCGGAGCTCCACCGGAGGGGGATCCATCACGGAGGCCTTCTTTATCATCATCATCACCCTCACCATGAGTTATGAGTAGTTTACCACATACCTTCGGGTCCATAGCTAGTATCTAGATGGCTTCTTCTCTCTCTCTGGATCTTAACACAAAGTTCTCCTTGGTCTTCGAGGAGATCTATTCGATGTAATCTCTTTTTGCGATGTGTTTGTCGAGATCCGATGAATTGTGAGTTTATTATCAAGGTTATCTATGCAAGATATTTGGTTCTTCTCTGAACTTTTTATGTGTGCTCATAATATCCTTGCAAATCTCTTCGAATTATTGGTTTGGTTTGGCCTACTAGATCTATAGTTCTTGCAATGGGAGAAGTGCTTGGCTTTGGGTTCAATCTTGTGGTGTCCGTTCCCAGTGACAGTAGGGGCAGCAAGGCACGTATTGTATTGTTGCCATCGAGGATAAAAAGATGGGGTTTATATCATATTGCTTGAGTGTATCCCTCTACATCATGTCATCTTTCTTAAGGCGTTACTCTGTTCTTATGAACTCAATACGTACACTAGATGCATGCTGGATAGCGGTCGATGTGTGGAGTAATAGTAGTAGATGCAGAATCGTTTCGGTCTACTTGTCTCGGATGTGATGCCTATATACAATGATCATGCCTAGATAGTCTCATAATTATTCGCTTTTCTATCAATTGCTCGACAATAATTTGTTTACCCGCCGTAGAATATCACTATCATGAGAGAAGCCACTAGAGAAAACTATGGCCCCCGGGTCTATTCTCAACATATCAATCTACATCTACTTTACTTTTACCGCTTTTATTTGTTGTTCTTATAAACTAAAAATGCCATAAATATAAACTATCATCTCTATCAGATCTCACTTTCGTAAGTGAGCGTAACGGGATTGACAACCCCTTATCGCATTGGCTGCGAAGTTCTTATTTGTTTGTTGTAGGTGCGAGGGACTCGCGCGTGGTCTCCTACTGGATTGATACCTCGGTTCTCAAAAACTGAGGGAAATACTTACGCTACTGTGCTGCATCTCCCTTTCCTCTTCGAGGAAATACAACGCAAGCTCAAGAGGTAGCACATGTGTGCATATGACGGCGAGTCTATAGTAAGGTTAAACTCCAAATTATCATCTCCAAAGCCAAGCTTCAATCCATCACCTTTAGCAAGGACACGTTGCTGGCGCGCGACGACATAGTCTGATTAGAGATCTTGTGTTTCCACCTAAGTACATAAACTCGTCGATGAAGCCGTCTGTACCATCCGCCCTTATCCGTCTACCGACACCTCGATAGCCGGATACCTCTGGAGGAGACAACGGAAGACAAAGACGTCCCATACCGTCTGCCTCCCGCTACTATCGCACCACCTTCGATCCAACAACAACAGGCTAAACATGACACCCCCCGCCAAAGCCATCGTGCATCACCTGCCAGTAGCAGGCATAATTTGATGTCTCCATATAAGACGGCGTGCGTAGCATCCGCCGGTAGCTTATCCATCGGTGGCTTCACCTGCCGGTGACATGCACTGCCTGACAACTCTGAAAGAGGCACATGTGTCACCTGTCGAGCCGCATCGAACCTGATCTGTTGGTGGAGGGGACGTTCCATACCACCACCAGCCTCACAAGGCCGTCACCACCTCGAGATCCAGACTTCAAATCGCCCACACGATCCTGGAGTCCGCCGTCGTTGATGAAGAGGGCCCGCCGTTGATGAAGAGGGGCCGCCGCCCGATTCCGGGCGCTACAGGGAGCACCCACTATCGCGCCAGCCGTTATCGTCGCCCATACAACAACAACCATCGCCGCGATCCCACATCGTGTGTCGTCGACGCTGGAGGAAGCTCCGTCCACCACGCGCGTGCTGCAACGTCCCCGAGTGTGGGATCCCAAGATCGGCCGCCATCGGTGCCCCCACAAGGACCCACCATCTGGCCCGTCATCCCGGCGGAGGGGACGCCGCGGCCACATGTTCAGATTCGGGCCGGATTGCCGCCGCGTCAGCCAAGACCGGATCCGGGCCGGCCACCGTCGCCGCCGATGCCGCCACCAGCCACACCCAGCCCCACCTCCATCCTCTGTCCATCTCACCCCGCATCACCAGAAACGCCTCCCGCAGGAGCCACCATGCCGCCATGGATGGAGGAAGAGGCCGCACCTCAACGAATCTGGCGCCCTCGCTGCCGTCTGGGAAGGAGGAGCAGCCCTTCGCCGCTGCCGTCAAACGCACGGGCTGTGCCCGACACTGTCACCCGGCGCCCGGCGGAGGCGGAGAGGAAGGATGGATGGAATCGAAGCGGCCTGGGGTTGCCCCCGCCCCTCCGAGGGGGCACGAGGGCCTCCGGTGAACTAACAATGAGCCGTTTACTCATTTTCGAAAACAACTAACAATGGGCGTTTACTCATTTTCGTCCACAGAAGTCTCTGGAGGAGGACAACGTGCTAGTGATGAAGAGCGCCAACCGGAAGGGAGGCGGGAGGAGGAGGCGGCGGACTGCCGCTACATCCGGCTGGAGAGCCGCCCGTCACCATGGTCGTTCGTGCGCAAGTTCCGACTACCGGAGAAGGCAGACACATGCGCCGTGGCCCCGCGCTGCGAGAGCGGCGTGCTCACCGTCAGCCTCAAGGAGCAGCAGCCGCCCGAGAGGAAGACCAAGTCCGTCCAGTTCGCCATCGCCTGAGCCTCCTTTAGCCCCGCGCTCGCGTGATTGCTAGGGAACAACATTCAGTATCGGCGCCATCAGTCAGTGTAGCGGTAGATCAGTCTGCTGGCAGAGTTTGCTAGCTTTGGGTGTTACTCCCCTCCCTGTTCTTTTGTGGCCGAATGCTCTGTTCAGTGTTGTCTTTTGTGAGAGTTGGCGTGGAATGGAACTATGGAGAACGAATTGTTGGCGATCGTACATATCTCTATCTGCATTATCTTCGATCGAACCAATGAACGGAAGCAGCAGCGTGCCTGGACCGTGTCAGTGTACATACAGAACCGTGCGTTCTACTATCAGGATCCATACGTGATTCACGTAATCTTAGTGGAAAATGGAATATGCAACTCTATTTCGTTAAGCAATCAGCCCGGTTTGAGCGGCACAACCGCACGATCTGTCAAACTCCTGGGCGTCTCTCTCTTACTGCCTCTGTCCTCCGCAGGTTCCACGGGTTGGCAAGGCAAGCAACGAGGAAGGCGAAGGCTATCTTAATTGTGATGGTCTAAAGAAATTTAAAAGGCATGTTCAATGTATTATTCAACACTTAAAAGGTTTATCAGGGAGCCATCAGGGCTGTACACATGGGGTCATGGATGACCATGTGCTCATTATGCCAGGATAAATGCATAGAAGCAATAACCAAAATGGTTGTTGCTTCACATGAGATCCAAGTTATTGATGAGAAAATAGTGCTTCTATTTAAAGGGGAGAAGAGAGATGGAGCATGGTCATCATTCATAAAAAGAAGTTACACTTCAAACCAATGAAACGAATAGCGCGCTATTTCGGCGTTTAAACTTCGCTATAGCATATTTGAGGGTGTCACGTTACGTTTTAGGCATTTTACATGCTATGCCGCTATTCACGTTATAGCGTGCTATAACGACGCTAAACGCAAAAACGTTTTAGCGTTTTTAGCGTGGAGCGATAGAAACACGGTAGGCACGCAGCCCATAGCAACCCATCGGGCATCGGCCCAATGCAATGCAACAATAGGCCCATCTAGGATGGAAATATTGCATTTTTCTGGACGAAAACAAGAAGAATTCTCTTAACTGCATCTAATGTCATAATGTGTACACCAGCGGTATGCATGTATAGCTCCTAGACAAAATTTTAGACGTTGAAATCCTTAATTTCTATGATATATTTGGCATTTTTTTCCAAAACGCTATTTTGAATATAGCACACAAATAGCACGCAATAACTTGTATAGCATTTGGAGAAGGGTCACACTATTTTACATAGCGCGCTATTATTTTCGTTGCTTCAAACCTGAGCCGAGCAAGGAGTAGAGTCCAGCACATTACACTTAGTTGGAATTGCTTTTACAATGTTGTCGACATCCTAGGCCTTGGAAGCATCAAGATTTGTGAGTGCATCTACTCGGATTTGTACACAACTTGATGAAATTGTAGGGCTGTGTGCATCAAGCTATGCAGAGACCGGGGGCACGCCTCCTTTTCGAAGAAAAAACTTGATGAAATTGTGAAGGTCAACTACTTGGGACAAATGTGTGGCTGTGTATTTGTGACTGGACTAGCATAGTCTCCGCATTTTTCACTGCGGCATGACACTATGCACAATAGGTTGGGTTTCTCCTCGGGGAAGAGGTGGCCTCCACAACATGTCCTCATTGCAGATACTCCGGATCAGTACCCTTGAAGATATAGTAGCATGACGTCCTAATGCTATCCACGGGCAGTGAAGACGATGACGGAATATGAAGTGTTTCTCATGTGTATAGTGTGAGGCTGGTTATCTTACGATCCAACATTAATGACATAGCATCGATGGTATGATGCAGAAGGCTCTAGAATAGGGATTAGCTAAAATTTGAAAATTAAAACACTATTTTTCTATGATGATTATTAAATTCGATCATCTAGTGAAGCTCATAATGATTAACAAGGAGCGCTCACAATAGTGTATGAGTATCCACATGCTCATTATGGCAGATTAAAATACATGGATGCAATGAAATAAATGGTTAATGTAGTAGTACTCCTATTTAAGCGTGAGATCATAATCCTCCTATTAGAAGGCGAGAAGAAAGATGAAACATTACCATTAATCAAAAAGATGCATGAGTTGAGCAAGGAGTATACCTCATTGGTTCCTAGCGTACGTAATGTTTGCAAGGTTTGCACTCAGTTGGAATTGCTTTGCAGTGTCACTGAAACCCATAGCTATCTTAGGATTAAGAGGCATCAAAGTGTATTTCCAATTTAGAGTGGTTCTTATAATAATGGTGTTTGATTAATATAGATATTCTTCTCCTTAAAAAAACGAACACTCCCATATGAGCATGAGAAACAATCTCCTATTAAAATTTTAATAGACAGATGGACCAACATATAACTATTATTCACAAAGCCACTCTTTGCACCCGAGCTGAGCAAGGGATAGAGCTCGGTAGTTGCTAGCATATTTAATGCAGGTTTTTCACTCAGTTGGTTTGCCATTTTAGTTGGGACCATGGATATCCTAGGATTTGGAAGTGTCGGGATTTATGACTACAAATAGTTGGGTTTGTACATAAAGTAGCATGCTAGTAGGATCAATCACATCCGATAAACTAGACTTATCTAGTTGCATATGAAGCAAACACATGTACTAACAATGATACAATTGACACATACTCCCTCCGTCCGGAAATACTTGTCATCAAAATGAATAAAAGATGATGTATCTAGATGTAATTTAATTTTAGATACATCATTTTTTATCCATTTTGATGACAAGTATTTTTGGACGAAGGGAGTACATGCTACCGAGGAAGGAAACAGAGGTATTCATTATTGTCTATGGTGGTGAAATAATCGTAGCCAAATTAGTAAGTAGTTACACTTGGACGCTCCTAGAAAATATTATTGTGCCTTGCATGTTCTCAAGGGATGTGGTTCAAAGCCACATGTCAACTGTGATGGGATAAACGGTGAAGCTACGCATCAAAAGAAAAAATTGGCAGTGTGCAAAAAGAGTACATAGATTGTTGTGGTGCATACTTCTCGTCTGCGTACGTTCTCATGTATGGCACACGAGAGCGTGACGGAGGGGGTTCTGCCAAAACCTTGCATGCTGAAGTGCTAGACTCCCGTAAATGAGTTGGCGTACGGCTGCCTGGCACCCGCCCTTCAACCAAGGTTTTGTCTTGCCCCTTGACAGGCAACCTATTCACTTTACATTTCTTTTGTAATCATCACAGAGAGTACCATCATATAATAAAGGCAAAAAACATATCACAACTCTAGGAGTATGCCTCCCCGTTTGACGCCCCAGACTGTCCAAGCCTAAGAGCATCTCCGGCTGTTGCGCCTTCAAGACGCGCCAAAAATCGCCGCTTGGGGACGTGTCGGCGTTTTTTCGGCGTGGGGGCGAGCACGTCCCCAACCGTCGTCCCCAGGTCGGGCCCCAGACGTCCCCACAGTTCGGCCAAATTTCAGCAAACACGGTCAAATTTGAACAAACACGGTTAAATTTTGGCGAAATTTAGGTGTTTTTTACACGAATGAAAGGGACGAAAAAAAACCTTAAACTACGGCCGATGCTTCTCCTCCTTGACACGGCCGCTGCTCGACCCCTCGCCCCGGCGCGCTGCTTGACTTGAGCGGCGGGTCGTTGACGCCCTCGACGTGCGCGAGGACGCCGCTGAGCGTGCGGCCAGGGACGCCCCACCACAGGCGGTGGCCCTCGCTGTTGTTGCGGCCGCGCGGCATCGGCGCGTTGTTGGTCGAGACGAGCCGCTCCTCCTGCCGGCGTTCGTAGTACGCCGACCACACCGCGTGGTTGTCGGCGGCGTACTCCGGGAGCGCCCGCTCCGCGTTCGTCAGGGATGCCCGCGCACGCTCGATCTCGGCGTGGAAATAGGGCGTCTCGGGGACGGGCAGAGGGGGGACTGGGACCCCGCCGGCACTGAGCCTCCACCGCGACGGAGCGCGTACGTCGGGCGGCGCGGGGTAGTTGGCCTCGTGGAGGAGGTAGGCCTCCCGCTCATGCAACGAGCGGCAGCCGAAACCGTTGGCCGCCGCCGCGTCGCCGGGGTACCTAGCGCTCATGGTTGCCGGGGGGAGAGATAGGGGCTCGAACGGCGGAGAGAGGGGAGGAAGTGCGGCGGCGAGGAGGGGGGACTGCCGATGGATGGGTGCCTCACCGGCGCGGCCAGGGGTGCCTTTTATAGCGGCTCGGGTGGCGGACGCGTAGTGCGAACGCGTGGCGGAAGGCGGGGCGGCGTCGCTGCACTGCGCCGCCCGTGAATCAATGGCAGGCTGACCGGCGGCAGCCTTGGCATTAATTCCCCGCGGGAAAACCTAGACGATGAGGACGACCAGCCTTCGTCTCGCTGACGCGCCGGTCCCGCCACTCTTTCGCGCCAAAACGTTCGCGCCGGCGCCCCCGGGCGCCCTCCAGCACGCCGGGTTCGGGTTGGGAGTGCCGGCGCCAATTTCCGCCCAATCCGACGAAAAACAGGCTCGTAGGGACGCGACTGAGCCGATTTTTCAGCGCCGGCGCTAAAAAACGGCTTTGGGGGGCCTGTTGGAGGCGCGGCTGGAGATGCTCTAACATTAGGGAGGGGGGGATTGTAGCACGCAGGTGCAGGGGCACCGACACTATTATTCTTTTGGCTTGTGATGTTGTGTCTATCTCGACCTAGCAGCCGTCAGCCAACGAGTGAACGATGGCTACTGCCAGCCAGCGCACAGGATGATGGCGACTACCATCCAATACCATGGCCTGAGCAGGTTGAAGCAGCCACATCGGTGGCCTGTGCAGGGGCAAGGGGTGGCAATGGCAAGAGGTTGGATAACCAACGGCTGCAACCACAAAACCCGCAGCGGACCAGCTGCGCTGTCACCGAGGCAATTGCAGAGATGGAAACAATATTTGATAAAGGTGAATTAGAGGATAAATGACTTAATTGCTTTGAGATTCGATTTGTCGTGTCAGCAAGGGAGGTGGGTCTAGCGATCTAGGCTGTATGATCCGGTTGTTTAGGATTTTTGTCCTCCAAGTGACGGTGATGAAGACATCTCTTACTCAAGAATGACGTGTTGCATGCATGTATAGTGTGAATGTGGTTAGGTATCAATCCAACAATAAAGATAAATGAATGGAGAGCATGATGGAGACGAATGCAGAATGAGAACTACTCCCTCCGTTCCTAAATATTTGTCTTTCTAGACATTTCAAATGGTTACAACATACGGATGCATGTAGACATGTTTTAGAGTGTAGATTCACTCATTTTACTTCGTATGTAGTCACTTGCTGAAATACCTAGAAAGACAAATATTTAGGAACGGAGGGAGTAGATAAAAAATTAAAATAAACAATACAAAATTTAGGTTACGATTTATCTTAAATATGATCACCTGAAGAAACTCAAAACGATTACCAGGGAGCTCTTAGAACAGTGTATGGATGCACATATGCTCATAGGAATTAGAAAGGTAAAGATGTTAGCTGCAGTTTTTGTGATCATAATGAAACTGCAGAGCACATATTTTGTACTTGTGTGGTTGCCAAGTTTGTTTGAGGAGTGGTTGGAAGTGTAACTGGGTTGGCTAATATTCCTTGCAAGATTGAAGAGTTTAGTGGATGGATAGAGAGCTTTCCTAATAAGAATCAGAGACAGGTGTTAGCAGTGGGTGTTGCGGCGGTGTTTTAGTCCCTGTGGAAAGCCAGAAACTCGGCCACTTTTCATCATGTTTACCCGCATGAGCCTAGTGTTTTGTTCTTCCAAATATGTTACTGGATATCGCATTGGGCTAGTCTGCAGAGAAACGAAAAAAAAGATGGACGCTTCATGCCGTGGCATCATTGCTAGTTGATGTGGCGAATGGTTTCTTCAACAAAAGAAACAGGTCGGTACCAATGACAAGAAGGATTGGAGTAGGGTAGTCTTGCTTGTGGGCATGTTTTTTTTTTTTTTTCTGTTCCTTTTAGTAATGAAGTGATGGTTCCTGCTCTGCGAGTTCTGGAGAATGTTTTTGTGCACATGAGTGAACCCTGCGCGGCCACACTGTTGGTTTTGTTTACCTGTTGCTTAGCTGAGTATACTTTCATTCCCCTTGGTGCCATGATAGGGTGCGTGGGGCCTCAAGACTTCTCGTATTTAACCTGTTTATCGGTTTCTTTTCATCTAATGAAATGAAATCAGGGGTGCACCTCTCAATTCGAAAAAAAAATGCTCGTAGGATATGCTTGGAGGCGGTACACATTGTTATATCACATCAAATCAAAGATAATGTGATAAAAATCCTATAAACATGTGATAAAAGTACTTTTATTTAAACATGAGAAGAGAGATGGGAACATAATCCTAGGGTCTGCGCCTACTAACTCAAGCGTCAACGGGGAGCGGAAATCGGACACGGGGAGACACTACCGCTAGAAGCTTTGGGGCGTGTTTTACCGCGGTTGTTTGTGCACGGCAAGTTCCAGTTGCCGGAGGACGTGGACACATGCGGCCTTTCACAGTGGGCTGTGAGAACGGTGTCCTCACAGTCACTGTCAAGAAGCAACCACTGTCGGAGTAGAAGGCCAAGCCCGTCTACGATAAAGGCTTGATCATCGGACAATGAAGACCTTTTTTTTTTCTTGAGCTGAAGCGAAAATGAAAAGGTCTCCGAAGCTAAAAAAATGGTCTCCGTCGATGATCATCAAGCCTTTATCCATGGGCGCTTGCAAGGGAACATTTGGTGCCGCATCGGCTTCATCATTGTATAGTGTGGCGAACATGTGGTAGCTTTGGGTGCTTGTTTATGGTCGCATGTTCTGCTTCTGATTGAGCCGGAGAGTAGGCGTGTGCTACTTATGGTCGTATTCTGCGAAAATGTTGTTGTGGAATGGAACTATGGAGGCATGAATTACTAGTGATTGTATTTGTAACACGCCGCACATAGAAGAAGTGGCAGAAACCCAATGCTCATGTAGCAGCAAAACAAGGTAGACACAGAGAAGGTTTAGGCGGAGCAGAGTATTGAAGAGGAAGCGGTCGCGGAAGGACGAAGAAGGCGTACGGGTTACCATGAGACCCACCAGCCATCCGATTTGCCAGCGTGGGTTGGGTCAAGCCCTGATGATGCATGTGGCCGGGTAACGGACCAGAACGGGGAGTACCCTGGCAAGGGCGAATGTATTATCTTCCTTCTCCGATCCACCATACTCAAGTAATTGGTGCCTAGACTCTGGTCTGTAAGTGGTGCTTGTAGTCTAGTCTGTTACAGTATCTGTCTGTACCTCGTTATATTTTGGCTGGTTCATGCTGTGTGGGTGGAAAACCCAATCAAACAGGTGAATGGGAGGAGACATGCCTGGAGCACAATCTTTTTGTTCAGCACGAAACAAATTAGAGTAACAAATTCCCAACGATTATGTGACGGGCGATCCTATATAGAATGAGTAGTAGTATTACTCTGTCAGTAGTGAAAGAAAGGTCACCACAAAAGATCACTTGTAGGAGGAAGTTTTGGTTCCCACATGCACATGCACCTAGATGAAAAATAAATTAAGACAAAATAGCAATAAAATTCAAAAAAGATCTGAATTTTTTTTGTGTCTTAATGAGTGTTTCACCCGTGTGCAATGATTTATTAAGGAAAAGGGGTTTGTAATGCTCTGGACAAAAAAAAAAAAAAACGATGCACCAAAAATATTAGGACTATATTTAAAGCACTTCGGAGCACTACATTTTATTCCTAGACGTCCATCTCATTCCATAATAAAAATTTGCACGCTCGTAGAAAACAAAGCAAATTTTTGAATTTTGTTGTGCATAGAAGGAGCACAGATCGGGATCACTACCGGAATTACCCCCAATCCCGGCGGCCTATCTTATGCCGACGGCCCCCGTCGGCATACATGGAGGTATGCTGATGCCTAGGGCAAGCCGTCGGTGTAGAAATGCCGTTGGCATACCTCCACATATGCCTACTATTGTCGTCGGCACAGTAAGGCTATCGGCGCTATGCCGGTATACCTCCACATAGGCTTCTATGCCGACGGCTTTTCTACGCCGACGACCCAGCCCAGGTACGTAGACGTAAAAGTTGCCGACAGGCCTATGCCGACGTTTGCCATCGGCATAGGCCTATCCCGACGGGCTTTGGGTCTATGCTGACGGCCGTGAATGTCATTCCGGTAGTGGATTAGAATGACACATCACATCTAGAAGTTAAGAAAATTTTGGCATACCTCCACATATGCCTACTGTGGTCGTCGGCATAGTAAGGCTGTCGGCGCTATGCCGGTATGCCTCCACATAGGCTTCTATGCCGACGGCTTTTCTACGCCGACGACCCAGCGCAGGTACGTAGACGTAAAAGTTGCCGACAGGCCTATGCCGACGGTTGCCATCGGCATAGGCCTATCCCGATGGGGTTTGGGTCTATGCCGACGGCTGTGAATGCCATTCCGGTAGTGGATTAGAATGACACATCACATCTAGAAGTTAAGATAACAAAATGTTCCAAACAATGTTATTTTTTCACATCTACTAAGATATCATGCATGGACTAATCTAACTATTTATTGCACATACACCAAACTAAATTTTAAATAAGTGGCTATGGCAACTAGGGAAAGACGCGTTAGCGCACTAAATTGACACTATAGCGTATTAAATAGCTTAGTGTGGCGTCCCTCCAAACCTATATTGCTGCTATAGCATGGAGATAGGGCGCACTTTAAACGATTCACCAAACCAATAGCTCTCCCCCCACCCCCGCCCCAACTGCAGGACTATCAATTCCTCTGTGTCTTCTCCTACCTCCGACAAACTCCTTTCTGTGTCTTTTCTAACTCCGTCTCAGTCAATTCCATCATTTGGCCAGGCAACATCTAAATAAATATAAAACAAGGCCATCTTAACCGTGATCATCTAAAAAACTTTTTAAAAATATAGTATATTGATGTCCACGTGCTCCTCAAGGCAGGAATAAAAGGCATAGAACCGGAATGGTGGTTGCATCACATCACGTCAAAGTTAATGTCGTATCACTCCTATCCGAGGGTGAGAAAATAATACTCCTATTAAAACCCGAGACGGGAGATGGAACATGATCATTATCCACAAACAAGCCATTATTCGCACCTGAGCCAAGCAAGGAGTAGAGACCAGTGGTTGCTACCATACGTAATGCATAGAAATTTACACTTAGTTGGCGTTGCTTTTGCAATGCTTTCGAAACCCATAGACATCATAGGAGTTGGAAGCATCAGAATTTGTTGCTCCTTGTTGTGGGGATGTTGGGGTGTTGGCCCTGTATGCAGTGAGTGTGCAATCTTGTTTGGAAATGACGGCCGTGGTGGGCGGTGACGAGTCACGACTAAATTTTGGTAGTCAATTTCTTCCGGCATATCCAAGAGCCCCTCGTGTCACACCATATCTTCGTGGAGTCGGAGCTGTCCAGGAGGAGAGTAGGGGGTTTACAATGGCATAAGATGGGTGATCGATTGCAGGGGGGCATGATCAACGCGGGCTTATCAATTATATGTATTGCTAGTCGCTGGAGTTGGAGGTACCGCCAACTTGTGTTGGTCCATTGTTTGGCATGGGTTTCGCTGACGTTTTCTTCTCGATGGCGTGTGTGGATTTTGTGTGGGTAGTCAGGTTGGCCGGTGTCCTCATGTGTGGTCATGTACCATGAGGATACTTGTGGGCGTTTCTGAAGAATTTTGTCCAGCTTTTCACTTTTCTTAACACAGTGCAATCACAGATGCCCACATATACGCACATAGACTCACCCATATTTTTTTATGAATAATTCTTGCATTAATCAAAATCAAATATAACAATCTCGTCTAACAAGTTCCAAGGCCTCATTTGGATACATTCACCCATATAAATGCATGCACGCACACGCTCTACCCCTGTGAGCACGAAAGCCTCTAATAAATTCAAGAAAATGCTACCATCAGTGTCAAGCCTGGGACTTGAACCCTAGTGGACTGGTCCCACCACAACGAACCTGACAAGCTGAGCTATGCCCAGTTCATCTGTTTTTCACTAATTACTTGGTAATTGTACGCATTTGAGAAAATATCAACATATGTTTTGAGATAGCAATGTTATATGCTCGTCGTGTTTGTTTCCTGCAGCTGCACCAACAAGTTCACGCATCCATGTACTCACCAACCAGAAAATTTCTCAAAAATCAAATTACTGTGTTTACTTAGTGTATTGCAATAACTCTTTATTTGTGATATAAAAATAGAATATCATCTAGATGGCTTCTCCGAGTCAACGAAGAAAACAATATGTATCCAATTGAAAGATCAGATTTGATGCTGCCTCCATGGCTCTACCATCAACCTTCCATTAGGGATGGATTCATCTTTCTTTCTTTTTGTGAAAAGGGAAAAAGATTTGCCACATTCATTAACTAAGAACGATTTTAGAACAAGCTTGGCCTCCCGAGAGCAATAAGCTGGTACAACTAAAGACTACTCTCACGGCAACACAAGTGAGTTGCACCCGCCAACCCCCAATTCTTTGCTTCGCACTGGATTTTGGTAATGATTACCGTCGACATAGCGAACTTGTTGTTGAAGACCCTTCCAGTTGTGCTCGTTCCACAACTCCCAAGACACAAGCATTGTAATAGAAGCGGTCGCCTTACGATGGCCAAAGCCATCATGGACCATGGTGAACCACCAAGATTTGACGTCCTCGAACTCATGCCAAGCATTCGGGGTATAAACCTTTCAATTGAAGCCAGTCATGTGCCATGTACCACACCCAAATGGAGAATCTACAATGGAAGAGGAGGTGAAGCTCCGTCTCCGGAACTTGGTTGCACAGCAAACATTGGCAACCATTTTTCCATCCGCGCTTAATTAGTTAGGCGGACGGCCATCCATACTCGGTTCTGGGTAATCAACCATGCAAAGAACTTGCATTTTGGTGGTGCCCGGTTCTTCCGAAACATGCTCTTGAAGTTAGTTGCAATGATGCCGCAAAACTGTGCCTTGTATGCTGATGCTGTCGAATAGTGCACTGATTTGGTGAGCTTCCAAATGAAGGTATCCTGCTGATTGTCATAAAAGATGCACTTGAGACACCATAGTACAAAGCGAGACTAACTCTTGGATGTGTGCCACTGTTAGGCCATTCGAGAACCTAATTTGATCAACCCAAGCACCATTCTGAACAACCTATCTTACACTCAACCTCTTGCTTCTGGAAATGTCAAAGTTTAATTATGCAATCTGCTTGGGACTAATCCATTTAGCCAGGCCGACACCCAGAAGCTCGCCTTGTTTCCATCCCCGTGACCTTCGTGAGAGTGTGAAATAGGTTCATGTCTTCCTCGCCGCATGGGTTCCCAGTGCTTACCCAAGGCCGCTCCGACGAACACCACTCAAGCCAATGCCACGTTAGGCGTACCGCGTGTGAAAGCTTTGCCAGGTAAAGGATACCAAGGCCTCTAAGGTTCATGGGGCAACACACGGCCGTCGAGTTAATCTTGCATTCGCCCCAAGAGACCTTGTCGGATCCCGCCCAAAGAAAGCCCTTTGGATTTTGTCCATGGCTTGCAGAAGCTCAACCAGAATGTCTAACGACGTGATGCGGTAAATCATGATGGCGGTGAGTACTGACTTGACCAAGGCGATTATGCCCGAAGATGTGTAGTGCTTGCCCTTCCAAGGTGGTAATTGCCAGTGACTTGGTCCCCCAGGTGTTGGAAGTGGATTCGCTTTAAACGCTTAACCTACATTGGTAGCCCAAGATAACGCAAGGGAAATGCCGATCGCCGCACCGGCAGGCTTTGCAAGATATCATCAAGGTCCAATCCCTCACACCGGATGGGGGGCACTAGAGTCTTTTGGAATTTTGTAACCAACCGAGTGACCTCCCCAAAGCTATTCGGGATGTTGGAGATGGCTTGGACGTCCTCCTTGATTGGCGCAACAAAGATTGTGACTTCGTCTGCATAGAGAGATGTTCGGAATCGTGTCCCTCGACAACCCAAGTCACGTAGAAGGCTCCACTAGGTAGCCAGCCGAAGCACACGTTGTAGGGGGTCGATGGCAAGCACAAAAAGGAGCGAAGAGAGCGGATCTCCCTGCCGAAGGCCGCAAAAATTCCTAATGGGATCCCCGAAGATGCCGTTGAGGAGTACCCTAGAGGTGGACGTTGAAAGGAGGGAGGGCATCAAATTAGGCCAGGACCGCCATCAACAATGTCCCCTCCCATAAGGCGCTAGGGCCTGAGGGTTTTACAGCCGATTTCTTCAAGAGTTGCTAGGAGGTGGTTAAGGATGATGTGATGGCGGTCATCAAAAACTTCTCAAACCTTCAAACGGCCCACCTGCAATGGCTCAACTCGACGAACATTGTGTTGTTACCAAAAACGGAGGGCGCTGAAAGCATCCTAGACTTTAGGCCAATTAGCCTGATTCATGCCATTGCAAAGATTATCGCCAAAATCTTGGACTCGAGGCTTGCCCCTCACAAGAACAACTTGGACGCGAACGCGTATAGTGCGTTCATAAAATTGAGAAGTACACATGATAACTTCATGTTCGTCAGAAATTATGCACGTTGGCTCCACCAACGGCGGAAGCCGTCCCTGCTCCTCAAGCTTGATATTAAAAAGGCGTTCGAGAGTGTCCAATGAGATTACATCTTTGAAATCCTCCAAAAGCACGGATTTCATGGATTCTTCTATGGGACCATCATGCAGATCCATAGTGAATGGCCTCCTCCTCAACCATCCCGGCTTATCCAAGTCTGATATCCATGTACGTACACTGTTCAGCTCCTTTTTCCGCATTTCTCCAACTGGACTTAAGTCCATGGAGGCGCGATAAACTAACATTGTGTGCATAGATGACTCTGGAGGATGACAATGTGCTGATGATGACACCAACGGTGGCGCCGCTGGGGAGCCGGATCATGAGGACGAGGAGAGGGATTGCCTCTACTAGCTCCACCGGCGCACTTCCCTGTGGTAGTTAGTGCGCAAGTTCGGGCTGTCAGAGGATACGGACGAAGGCGCCGTGCCGCGCGCTGTGCTACTTGATGGGCGTGTTCATTGCCATCGTCAAGAAGCTACCTCTGCTGGAGAAGACAACCAAGTTTGTCCAAGTCGCCATTCACTGAGCCTTCGGCCACGTGATTATTGCTAGGAATTTTTTTGGTATCACGGTCATCAGTGTAGTGGTAGATCAGTGTGGCGAGTCTGGTAGCTTTGGGTGTTCATTTATGGTCGCATGTTGTGTTCATGGTTGCCTTTTGTGAATGTGAATCCTTATGTGAAAGGGTGCTATGGAGCACAGATTGTTAGTGACCGCATATCGATCTGTATCTTCCTGCTGGATCAAACAAGTTAACGAAAGCATGTGTTTATGGATTGTGTTCGTGCCGTGTATATATAGAACCATGAAATTTGCTCGAGCTTCTCGAACAACATTTGGCTTATTAGGACTCACACATGAAACACCATGTAATGTTAGCGTAAAACTGTCCAAATGGCACCATCCATCGTCTATGTGTCTTTTTCTGCCTGGATCCTCTATGAGTTCCACTGTTCCGCCAGGAAGTGGTGGTCTCGAATCCAATCATGTGTGACCAATTATACATGGTGTGGTTAGATGTATACATGATTTCTTGCATTCCTTTTCCTTCTTGTATGACATTTTTTTTTGTTTGCAAAAAGCTGTGTAGCATTGACCTCATCACTACTAGAAAAAAGGCTATAGATGGGATTGACACTAATGGCGCACCAGACATGCGGTGCGTCATTAGTATATACTAATGGCGCACCACCTTCTGGTACGCCATTAGAGTTGAATACACTAATGGCGCACCTGGATCAGGGTGCGCCATTAGTATCAATTTTTTTTCTTTTTCCAAACATACTAATGGCGCATCCAGACACAGTGCGCCATTACTAGTTGTAACTAGTAATGGCGCACCAGCCACAGAGTGCGTCACTACTGTTGTTTTTTTATTATATTTTTTTTTGCAAAACTACTAATGGCGCACTGTTTCAGAGTGCGTCATTACTAGTTTAAACTAGTAATGGCGCACTTTGGCACAGTGCGCCATTAGTATGTTTATTTTATTTTATTTTTTTGCAAAACTACTAATGACGCACCACCTGCTGGTGCGCCATTAGTAACCTGGGTTACTAATGGCGCATTTTGAGGTGATGCGCCATTAGTAAGTGAGCACTAACAAGATATTTTGGACAGCCACTCCTACCCACTCACTTTCTCCCCACTTCATTCTCTCCACCTCCTCCTCCAAAGCTTGTCTCGGGTGCCTCCTCTTTGTCACCTCATTTCCACCATAGATTCATTCAAATTAAGTGGTTAAATTACCTTGTTTTGATAGGTAAGTAAGGGGGAAGCTATATTTATGTTGTTCTCCCTACAACAATGTGCACATGCACTTTTTATGGCCTAGCTAGATCTATGTATGTTCGTGGTGTTGCATATGTTTGTGGTGTTGCATATGTGTTTGTGTTTGGAGGTGTACCGGTATTTAAAATGCGATAGTTGCCAATATTTTGCCGGAATGTTGATTCATTTCCGTTTCGGCGAGAACTTTGGCATTAAGCATTCTTTTTGGTCCTATTTTTAGGGAAAGTCATGCCAAATTTTTTCTTGGTTCTAAAATATCGTTTTGCTCTACCCCGCAGGCGACCATGGTCCGCACGATGACTGAAGGCATCGTGAATAGGTTTTTGAGCTCCGCGAAGGCCGAGATGCTTCAAAAGAACGAGACGGAGATAAGATGTCCGTGTCGAAGATGCAAGCTGAAGAGCCTTATTGCGGACCCGGATTCCGGGCAGGTGCGGGACCACCTGCTCTTGCGTGGTTTCATGGATGGCTATCGGTGGCAAGGTGATGAAGATGACTACGAAGTCGTCGATGGGGGCCGGGCAAGAAATGAGGAAGGGCAGCAAGACAACCACCGCGGCTCGGGCGGGCGAGAAGACAAAAAATCCCCAGGAGATGATCACGACGGTGATGCTGTACATAATCATCATGTAGAAGATGCAAGACATGATGATGAGGAAGATGCCGGAGCAGACGACGGGCATGATCATGAAGATGATGATGCCAGCGGAGCAGACGACGCTGGGCCATCGATGGGCTGGGTGCAGGACCCTCATATTCAAGAGCTGCTTCTCAAGCAGACGGATAACGCAAGAGCTGCCGCCCGAGAGAAAGCCAAGATGGATCAACTGGAGTTAGAGGCGGTTACTCCATTGTATGAAGGATGCAGGCCCGAGAATACCCGCCTGAAAGTAACGCTCATGGCTCTGGAGATGAAGGTAAAACACAAAATGACCGACGCATGCTTCGACGAGAACATGTCATTCTGGCACGAACGTCTTCCCATGGGGAACAAGTGCCCGACCAGTTTCGAGCAGGCGAAGAAAACCGTGTGTCCTCTGGATTTACCGCACGTGAAATATCATGTGTGCATGAACAATTGCATCATTTATCGGGACGAGCACGCGGAGTCTACCATATGTCCGGTGTGCGGCGTCACTCGATACAAGAAGAGGAAGAAAGCTCCTCGAAAAGTGGTGTGGTACTTTCCGATCACTCCTCGTCTGCAGCGGTATTTCGCGGACCCTAAGGTAGCAAAGCTCCTGCGTTGGCACGCGGATAGGGAGGAGAAGAAGCGAGAAGATGACGCAAATGATCCGGAGATATATAAAAAAGACAAGATGCTGAGTCACCCTAAGGATGCGAGCCAGTGGCAAGCGTTGAACTTCGAAGACCTAGAATTTGGGAATGATCCAAGGAACATCGTGCTGGGCGCGAGCACCGATGGAGCCAATCCGTTTGACAGCCAGAGAAGCACACATAGCACCTGGCCTGTGTTTGTGTGGATGTACAACCTTCCCCCCTGGTTGTGCATGAAGAGGAAGTACATTCACATGAGTATGCTAATTGAAGGACCGAAACAACCAGGGAACGACATCAATCTGTATCTGGGGCTGCTGAAAGAGGAGCTTGACACGCTGTGGAAAACGCCAGCCAATACGTGGGACGCCGCAGAGAAAGAATATTTCCCTATGAGAGCCGCACTGCTCACGACGGTGCACGACTATCTCGGTTACGGATATGTCGCGGGGCAGGTGGTCCACGGATTTTCTGGATGCGTCAGGTGCATGGATGACACAACGTATCGCCAGCTAGATAGAGATCCCGGGTCTTCGAAAACCGTGTTCATGGGACATCGAAGGTGGCTTCGCGACGATGACCTGTGGAGAAAACGCAAGGATCTGTTCGATGGTGAAACCGAACCCCGAGGACGCCCGCGTACGAGGAGCGGCGAGGAAATAGACGAGCTGTTGAAAAATTGGAAAGATTGCCCACTGTCGGGAAAGAAGCAAAAGGCGCCAGAGCCGGGAAAGAAGCGAAAGGCGCCAGAGCCGCTGCTGAAGGTATGGAAAACGAGGTCTGTTTTCTGGGACTTGCCGTACTGGAAGATCCACCGTGTGCCTCACAGCCTTGATGTCATGCATATCACGAAGAACGTGTGCGAGAGTCTGCTTGGTACCCTGCTCAACATGCCAGAGAGGACCAAAGATGGGCCGAAAGCAAGGGCAGACTTGAAATCAATGGGCATCAGGCAGGAGCTTCACGCTAATGATGATGATGATGATGAGGCGAAGCAGGACACGGAAAGTCGTCACAAAGGAAAAAAGGCCAAAAAGACCGAAAATGACTACCCTCCCGCGTGCTTCACTCTAAGTCAGGAGGAGATCGAGCAGTTTTTCACCTGCCTCGTAGGAGTAAAACTTCCTTACGGTTACGCGGGGAAGATAAGCAGATACCTAGACCCAGCGAAGCTGAAGTTCAGCGGGATGAAGTCTCACGATTGTCACGTGCTGATGACGCAGAGTACTTCCAGTTGCAATCCGTGGGATCATGGACGCGCACGTCCGTGAAACGCTATTTGGCCTATGCAACTTTTTCGACGTCATCTCTCGGAAGTCGGTTGGCGTGAGGCAACTCAGAAGGCTACAGGAAGAGATCGTGGTGATACTATGCGAGCTTGAGATGTACTTCCCGCCCGCATTCTTCGACGTTATGGTGCATCTGCTGGTCCATATCGTGGACGATATCATCCAACTCGGGCCGACGTTCCTGCACAGCATGATGCCGTTCGAAAGGATGAATGGTGTCATCAAAGGATACGTTCGCAACATGTCACGTCCAGAGGGAAGCATAGCCAGGGGCTTTCTGACCGAAGAGTGCATCTCCTACTGCACGAATTATCTAGGCATCGATAACCCCGTTGGTCTGCCCGTCAACAGGCACCTCGGCATGCTCGCTGGATGGGGTCACCGTGAGGGTCGCCATGAAATGCATGTCGACTTCGAGGGTCGACTCGCCGACTTTGAAAGAGCAAACCTAGCCGCGCTACAACACATAGACGTGGTCGATCCTTGGGTGGTAGAGCACAAAACCTTTATTGAGAAGACGTACAATGACCGAGGCCAACAGAGGACGGACGGAGATATAATCAAAGAGCACAACTCATGTTTCACGCGTTGGTTCAAGCAGAAGCTTCTGTCGTACCCTTTACACAAGGATTCTTCCGCGGAAGAACAACTCATATTCGCCTTGTCACAGGGCGCCGAGCACAACCTGATGACCTATGAGGCGTACGATATCAACGGCTAGACATTCTACACCGAGGCCAAGGACATGAAGAGCGATGGTTATCCGAACTCCGGGGTAACGATGGAATCCTACACCGGTAACGACAAGGACATATACTACGGAAGGATCGAGGAGATCTGGGAGCTGAGCTACGCTGGAGAGAAGGTCCCGATATTCCGTGTCAGATGGGCCAAGAGCATCCCAAAAGAAGACCGGTATTTCACCACCATGGTTATACCCGAAGCCAAATCCAAGACCGCGGGCGCAAACGTCACCGCGAAAAATGAGCCATGGGTACTGGCTTCCCAAGTTGACCAATGCTTCTTCATTACTGACCCGTCAAAGCCCAGTCGTGTTGTCATGAGGAGAGGCAAAAGGAAGATCATCGGAATGGATGAAGTAGCCAATGAGCAAGACTTCGACAAGTACGGCGACCCGAGGATCGAACATGACGACGATGATGAAGTAGCAGCATACACCACAAGAAGAAGCAGGACCACCCTACCTAAAGGACGTTCGTTCCACAGAAGAACTCCATTTGCGAAAAGGAAGGGCAAGAAGATTGTAAACATATAGCTAGCTAAGATCGATTGTATTTAAATCGTAGCCTTCATTTCTCGATTGTATTTCATGGGCACTTTTTGAACTCTTGAATGTTTTTAAATTTCATGGACACTCGATCTCGATCCCCCTCCATCTCGATCGCTATCCCACCTCGCCAGATCCGGTCCCCCTCGCTGTCGAGCACCCCCCACTCCATCGGCCGCCG
>LR738714.1:631399088-631436432 GCA_902687465.1 Secale cereale
CGGCCGCCGCCGCCGACCCCCCGCACCCTCCCCTACTCAACCGCCGCCGACGACCCACCGCACCCTCCCCCACTCCACCGGCCGCCGCCGCCGACCCATGAACTCATGATATATTCAAAATAATAAATTTGATGATATTTTTTCATATTCATAAATATTTTCAAATAACAAATTTGATGATATTTTTTAAAAAAATATTACTGTTTTATAAAAAAAATATTACTGTTATGATTTAAACAAGTTTGAACATATTTAAACACAAATAAGTGTCAAACATCATTTTAAATGCATAAAAAAAATTGGGGATCCTGGGAATCAAACCCAGGACCTCCTGGTGGGTGTGCTGCGTGTTGACCAATCGGGCTAGTGGGTGTGTTCTGATGAGGATTGGGTTAGGTGGGATATAACCTGACCAGTCGGGCTAGTAACTAAAACACAATACTAATGGCGCACCAAGGGGAGGTGCGCCATTAGAATCTCCGTACTTATGGCGCACTAGTGGGAGGTGCGCCATTAGTAATCTCCCCCATCCATATCGTCCCCCACCGCACCCTCCCTCTCTCCCTCGCCAGATCAATCCCCTTCCCTCTCCCTCCCTCCAGCGCCCCGACGCCGCCGCCCCCGCGCCACCCCCGCCGAGCCGAGCGCCGCCTCCCTCGCCGCCCCCGCGCCACCTTCCTGAGCCGAGCGCCGCCTCCCTCGCCGTCCCCCCTCTGCCCGCGCCCGCGCCCTCGACGTCCTCCCCCAACGCCCGCGCCCCCGACGCCCTCGCGGTGCCCTAGCACTGCCGCGGCCTCGCCACCGACGCCTCCCCACCCCCCCGGACGAGCCCCTCGCCTCTGCCGCGGCCTCGCCACCTTCGTCGAGCAGCAACGCCGCCGCCCGGAGGTACGCCGGCGACCAGTCCCAGGTGCTCTTCACAAGGAAATTTCTTCATCACCTCTCACTTTCTGTTGTTGCTAGGAGTAATATTGTGTCATGTTTTCTGACTGCTATAATAGAATGATATGGTTTGGAATCATCACCAGCCAAGTTGGTCTCCATCTGTGCTTGCTAGTCCCACCCCATCTTCCCAGTTTTTTCTTACACTCTGTTTCAAATGCAATGTAGACCTACCTTGTTTCAAATATTGTCAGGTCAATTCAAACTGAACCTCAATGGAATGTCCTACCATACACTGCCCAATGTCGTAAATTGTTTGTCTGAAGTTATTGATTTGTCAGATTACTTGTGCTATCCATGATGATGCAAAGAACATGCTCTGGATGCCGCATCTTATATTAACTGAATATAGAAGGAAAAACATTCTTTTTATTGCTGTGACAGTGGATATGATGCACACGTAGGGCTGCAAGAAAAGCTCGAGTATGACAACAGAAGCATCATTATTGTAGTGATAAATAGAAAGACCTGTAGTTTATAATCATGGAGTATATTGCTGGAGTATTATTCAGATTAAATGCAGCATAGTTTGTTAACTGAATTTGTTACTACTCCATGCAGTCTAGTTTTTTCTGTTTTCTAGTTTGTTAATTAAATTCAGTTAACTACTGGGTAAAAATTCAATTAACCACTGTGTCAAAATTCAGTTAACTAATGTGTCAAATAAAATGGAATAGCATGACATTTACCAAAACATTAGTGTACAGTAAAAACATTCAGTCTAAATTATCAGTAGTACACTTCTCAGTTTCAAAATGAAAATGACTCGAGGAGTACACTTCTCAGTTTTACAAATTGCACGGAGTATGACAGCACAAGCAGTACTCCAATTTTCTCAGCACAAGCACAACCCAGTGGCAAAGTGCCATCATTTCATTATATTGTACATCCCCAAATCCTTCCTGACAGTAAGGCAAAGAAAAGACAGCCAGCTAGCTGTCTTCCCCTAAAAAGCACGAACACGGGGACGGAAAGACGGGGATACACATAGGCATTTTTCAAAAACAGCCGGAAAGACGGGGATACACATAGGCATTTTTCAAAAACAGCCATTCGGGGAAAGATGAGTATGTTGATTATCCAGGGCTAAATCTTAATTACAAGTAAATATAGAGTTTAATTTGTGTTTGGGGTTGGAGTTGGGAAAGAGAGAGAGAGGGATAGGAGGGGGGAGGGGAAAGAGAAATGTTTATTTTAGGGTTTAATTAGGGCAGTGGCATGGTGCCCAGCCCAGGTGATATGACTGTCATTGCATGTTCATGTTCATGTTGAGAACCTGTCACAATGCTTGACTTGAGTATGTTTAATCCTCATTTTCTATGCATGCAGAACATCTTATTTAAGTAGTAGTGCTCTTTTATTTATCTGTCCATTTATATATTTATTTATTTATGTAGCGCTAATCCTAGCACTGCAAACATGGCAACATCCTAGCACTGCAATGTGGCATGTTGGCTCAACAATCACCAATGTACACTACACAGAACAATGTAGCTGTTAATCTTGTTGTGGTTATGCCTTTAGCAGCAGAGAAGTAAGAGCAGAAGCATCATTGATGCATGTGCTGGTTAATTAGCTTTTACTATATGATGATGATGAGGAGTATCTGTCTTATTTGGCATGACTAGTAGAGTAATTAACTGGTAGTAACTGACAGTGACCTGCATGAACATGGGCTGAAAAAGCAAAGGCAAGTAGTAGATGCCAACTTTTGACATGCATGCACTCATTCTTGTAAACTAAACTAAACATGCTTATCTATCTATCTATCTTTCTGCTTTAGTATGTATGTATGTATGCATTGTATTTTTATTTGCTCCAGGCCAGCTTAATTTTCTGGCTGGCTGGCATGATGGCTGATGGATCCCTCAGCTGGAGCTCAGTGTGATCTTCATTTGGATAGTCTAAAGTGGAGTTGAAAGCCCGATGCACTCCATCCAGATTTTTGCTGGGTTTTGTCTCCGACCATCGTGTCGTGATGATTTTGCAGGTACCCCGAGAGGCCCTTGAGTTGGAATGTCAATTAACTTCCGTTCCGGCAAATTCGGGTACTCCATATGTCCTATTTTCAGCAAAGGTCATGCTGAAATTTTCCGTGAATTTTAGCATGACTTTGCTAAAAATAGGACATATGGGGTACTTGTGACTAATGCATGGGCCGGGGTATCTTAGTAGTTAATTAAGTAGGATCGACTGCCCCTTTATTCTTGCTGCATTAAACCATAGGCGGCAATAGAGCCAAGTGATTAGGCCCAACTTAGAATTCTCCTTCCCAGCTTAGCTTTTAGGATGCCTCGGTGTCGACAAACCATAAATTATAAAACCTTGGCTTTTAGGGTGCCTCGGTGTCGATAAAAACCTAAATGATGAAAGCTTAGGCTTTTAGGGTGCCTCGGCGTCGAAAAACCCTCAATGATAAAAGCTTAGCTTTTAAGATGCCTCGGTGTCGACAAACCCTAAATGATGAGTCCATGATCTTGTTCCTTGACAATAACCAACTTTTTAACCAAACTTTTTTCCTATTTAGAGAGAAACATGGCCAACAACGATGAGGCCAGGGGTTCGGGCGGGAAGGCATTCTGGGAGCTGTCCCAGGAGATGGAGGAACAACCTCACTTGTATGAGGACGCGCCTTCCCCACCGATCCTGACACTACCATTGATGGTGCCGCCGAGGATGACCCCACTGATGGTGCCGTCGGGGATGACACCACTGATGGTGCCGCCGAGGATGCCACCACTGATGGTGCCGCCGAGGATGCCACCACTGATGATGGCGGCGCACGCATAGATGGCAGCCAACCGAAGAGGCAACGGAAGGACCGGCGCCCGACCGTGCTCCGCACCGTCAAGGAGGAATAGTCAAGGGGTACTCGCTTCAGCTCGGGTGCATTCTCCGGAGCACCGTCTCGATCAACACCGAGAACCTGAGGCATCCTGACCGAGGGAATTTGCGCAACCTCCTCTTCACGAAGCTGCACGAATGATACAAGTTCCCCGCTGAATTTGAAAACACAAGCCTCAAAGGGAATAAAGTGAACAATACTGCCCTCACGAGGATGAGCACGGCCATGTCTACTTGGAGAAGCAATGTGAAGAGAATGATCGAGAAAGGTGAGAGTTATGAGAAGATCAAGGAGAAAAATCCTTCGATCACCGAAGATGACTACAATGACTTCAAGTTCAAGTGCTCGAGCACCGCAACCTCCGAATCAAGTCAGTGGGGGAAAGAAATGTGGGAGCTGAACTTAGGGGAACACACACTCGGTCCCGGCGGTTACAGAGTGGCGGAGCCTATATGGGACAAGGAGGAGGCGGACCGTGTTGAGCAAGGCCTACCGCCCCTCTTCGATAAATACGGTGACAAGCAGACCAGGAACTTTGTCAGGGCCCGGTACAAGAAGGACCCGCAAACAAAGGAGCTTACCACGGATCCGAAGACCAGGGCGCTTGAGCTTGTTCTGGTAAGGAATACACCCCCGCGTAATTAGCTCCATATGGTTGCATTCTAATTAATGAAGCCAAATTTCTAAATGGTTCGCATTCCTTCCACTGGCGACTGAAAGCAGTAGCGCGGGGTCGACTAAGAGCAACCCTTGGGACACCACTCTAAATAGGGCATTGAATGTAATGAAGAAAAAGGATAAGCTCAGTAAGCCGTCATTAGCTGGTCGTGTGGCCGGCAAAGGCTTGTCCACAAAATGGTCGTCATACTATAACGCTGGTGGGCGAAAGGAGAAAAAGACCAGCTCGGAAAGCCAGTCGCGCGAGGTTCAAGAACTCAAGGCACAAGTGGCGCGGATTCCGGAGATTGTCCAAGAGCAAGTGCAACAACAACTTGGAGCGACGATCACCGCCATTGTGCCTACATTGATCGAGGGGTTGCAGGCGTGGATTGCGGGCGGCCAACAGGGGCCGCCCCTGATTCCCAGCTTCACGGCCAGCAACTGATACGTCCAAAACGTATCTATAATTTCTGCTTGCTCCATGCCTCTTTTGTGTGATATTGCTATGATATTTATGCACTTCCATACACTTTTGATCATATTTGGACTAACCTATTAACTCAGTGCACCCCAGTGCCAGTTTCTATTTTCTGCTGTTTTTGTATTTCAGGTTTTCCCATTACTTAAATTGCCAGAAAAATTCCGGGAAAATATATAAAAAATCAGCGCTCCAGAAGCTTCCATGCGGTAGAAGTAGGGCCAGAGGGGGGCCACAAGGGCTCCAGGCGCCCTGAGGGGGCGCCCCCCTCCTGGCCGCCTCGCCAGGCCGCCTGGGCCCCCCTTACCTCCTCTGGTGACCCCCTTTGGCATATATTTACACCGCGTCCCGAAACCCTCGAGGACGGAACCCTTTTTCGCCATCTCATCTCTGCTCCGCCGCCGCCGCGCTTCCAAGATCGGGAGCACCAGGAGAACTCTTCCCGGCACCCTGCCGGAGGGGAGAACCACCACCGGGAGCTTCTTCACCACCATGGACGCCTCCCGGATGAGTTGTGAGTAGTCCCCCTTGGACCATGGGTCCATGACCAGTAGCTATGTGATGTTCTCCTCCCCTCTTTGTTCTTCACCGATTAGACCTCGTGAGCTGCCCTACATGATCAGGGCACATATGTAATCCTTATGCTGTTGCTATGATGAGTTTGCTGGGATCCGATGGATTATGAGATTATGTTCAGATTATGTGTGAGTAATATATTTGATTCACCTATTTTATATTTATGTTCTTGAGTAATTCTTGCATGTTCTCCGTTTCTGTTTATTGCTTTGGCCGAGTAGTAGGTAGTAACTCCAAGAGGGAACGTTATGCTTGATTGTGGGTTCATGCCCCTCGATGACTAGCTTGAGTGACAGAAACATGAGTCTAGGGGATGTGCTGTTGCCACAAGGGGGAAAACAACGGTGCTTGTACTTGCGGGTGCAAGGATTGTTTACTTTACGCAAAGTTCTTTTAGTGCAGTTGTCTGTTGCTTTGAGTTTACACTATGGGTGGGACTCGCAACTTAATACCAGCGAGATGTTCTGGATAGATATCTCAAGGTGGATGATTAGTAGTAGATGCAGATGGATTTCAGTCTACTTTCCTTGGCGTACCGCCCATGCTTTTGAGCCTCTACCTTTCTTTGCAGCATAGTTAGCATAGGTTTGCGCACATAATCCTGTCAATTGCCCAGCTGTAATTTGTTTACCTCGCTTAGCTGTTTTATCGTCTTTTGGGAGAGAGACATCACTAGTGAACATCATGGGACCCCGGTCCATATTACCATCACTGATCACACCCGCTATTTACTTCCTGTTCTTATTTACTAGTTGCAGTCATACCTATCACTATTATCTCTTGCGTTTGATCCTTTGTAAACGACAAGGCCGGAGGGATTGACAACCTCTCTGTACTCGTTGGGAGCAAAGTTATTTGTATCTGTGTGCATGTCCTGTCAAGCAAAAGTCTCTGGCGCTATTGACACCTTCTTGTTGCCCTCGGAGTCTCACGGGATTCGATCCTTGGTATCTTTGCCAAGGGAAAACTACCGCTACGCTACATCTCAAACCTTCCACTTGGGGTAACCAACGAGGGGCGAGAAGCCATCAAGCAAAGTTTTCTGGCGCCGTTGTCGGGGACTCCACTCTTCAAGATAGGGGAGTTGCACGCTATCTTTTATCTTTGCTTTTTAGTCTTGTTAGTTTACCTTTCAGTTTTTGCTTTAGTTCCCTTTATCAAAAATCACAAAAATAGTTATCTTGCTTGCTGCTGCTATGGGTTCCACCGAGAACACCAAGTTGTGTGACTTCACTAGTCATAACAACGATGACTTTATCTGCACGCCTATTACTACACCTGCCACTTCAGCACCTTCTTATGAAATTAAACCTGCTTTACTGAACCTAGTTATGAAAGATCAATTCTCCGGTGCTGGAGATGATGCTGCTTTGCACTTAAATAATTGTGTTGAACTCTGTGATATGCATAAGTACCAAGAAATAGATGGTAATATTGTTAAGCTTAAGCTTTTTCCTTTCCCCTTGAGAGGAGGAGCTAAAATTTGGTTTCAATCTTTGCCTAGAAATAGCATAGATTCTTGGGACAAGTGCAAGGATGCCTTTATTGGGAAGTATTATCCCCCTGCTAAAATTATCCAACTAAGGAGTAACATAATGAATTTAAACAATTGGATAATGAACACGTTGCCCAAGCTTGGGAACGCATGAAATCTCTTGTCAAGAACTGCCCTACTCATGGTTTGCCTACTTGGATGGTTATCCAAACTTTTTATGCAGGCTTGAACTTTACCTCGCGGAACTTGTTAGATTCGGCCGCGGGAGGAACCTTTATGTCAACTACACTTGGTGCTGCCACGGAGCTTCTCGATGAGATGATGACCAATTATTCCCAATGGCACACCGAACGCGCTCCAACAGGTAGGAAGGTAAACTATGTCGAGGAGATTTCCTCCCTAAATGAAAAAGTTGACTTGATCATGTCTCTACTTTCCAAGCAATCTTCTATTGATCCTCGTGATGTTCCTTTAAATTCTTTGATTGCTCAAGATCAAGTAGATGTGAACTTTATCTCTAGAAACAATTTCAATAACAATGCTTATAGGAGTAATTTTGGTAGCAAACCTAGACCGTTCCCCTCTAATTCCTATGGGAACAACAATGCTTATCCTAGCACCAAGAACTCCACTTCTGAACTAGAGATTATGCTTAAAGACTTCATCACTACCCAAAAAGCCTTCAATAAGAATGTAGAAGAAAAACTAAACAAACTAGATGATCTCTCTTCGAAGGTAGACAATTTAGCCCATGAGGTAGAGTTGCTTAAAATTAGAACTTCCCCTCTTGAGGAGAGGAAGACCACTCCTATGAATGCTATTCAAGTGCAAATTAATGAAAACATTAGGATGTTGGCTAAACTTAAAGAGAGATGGGCTAGAGAAAAGGAGGAAGAAGATAGAATTAAGAGCCTTCCTACCCACCACATTGTTGCTACTATCCAAGTTGTTGAGGATATCCAAACTCTTAGCACCCAATGCACTCCTGGTCCCATTGGACCTATTAATGGTGATACTATGACCTCAACCGTAGAAACTCCTATGACCATAGAAGCTACCAAACAAGTGAGCCTAAAGGACACCACTACCACTTTACTTGATAGTAGTGACCTTGATTTTGATAATTGCACCTTTTCTGAAGTTATTGATTTTCTTCACAAGATGTCTAGAGATCCCCACACTAGCACGCCTAACCTTGCCTTCACAGAGCATATCACTAATGCTCTCATCAAAGCTAGGGAGGAGAAACTTAGGGTAGAAGCCTCACTACCTAGAAAGCTAGAAGATGCTTGGGATCCTATGATTAAAATTAAGTTGAATAACTTCTCTTGCTATGCTTTATGTGATGTTGGAGCTAGTACCTCCGTTATGCCCAAAAGAATATATGATATGCTTAAATTGAAACCTTTTGATTCTTGTTCTTTTGGTGTTCGTCTTGTTGATTCTTCCATAAAGAAACCTTTGGGGAGAATCGACGATGTTCTTATCATTGTTAATGACAATTATGTTCCCGTTGATTTTACTATTATGGATATTGAATGCGAACCTTCTTGTCCAATTATTTTGGGACGTCCTTTTCTTCGCACCGTTGGTGCTATCATTGACATGAAAGAGGGGAATACAAAATTCCAATTTCCTCTCAATAAAGGGATGGAACACTTCCCTAGAAAGAAGATTAAGTTACCTTTTGAGTCCGTTATACAGGCTAGCTATTCTTTTACTCTTGATAAAACTTGATCTCTTTGCATTATGCCTAGCTTAAAGGCATAAAAGAAAGCGCTTTTGGGAGGTAGCCCACAACGAATAAAATTTTATTTTGCTTTTGTTGTGTCTTGATGTTTGTTACTACAGTAGCATCATCATTGTATCTTTACTTTTCAGCTTTGTGCCAAGTTTAGCCTCTGATTGCAAGAAAGTTCAAAAGTTGTGACGTGCTCTCCAGGAAACAGATTCTGTCCTTGGACAGAAAAATTCGTATAAAATCACCAGATCATCTTTTTGGTCTGAATTTTTTCGACAGTGTGCTCTATACAATTGGCTTTCAGGCGTCTGTTCTGAGTTTTTTGATTTGAGTTGCAGAAGTGCCCCGAAAAAATTATTTACTACCTGCTGGTCTGTTTTTCACAGATTCTGTCCTGTTTTGCCTTTCCTTCGTTTTGCAAACCTTGAGCTTGCCTTTTCTTTGCAAAAACCTTTTGGCAATCTTGAGAAACAGTAGCCCTTCAAGATTATCCTTATTTCCAGCAAGGAAAAGTTATTTTATTATGGGTACTAACCTCGCTAATCAGATTATGATGAGTTATGTATGAAGGGAGTTTTCAAGTGTGCGAGGGAAGATGATAAAAAGATCCAGGAGGGTCAAACGCTCAAGCTTGGGGATGCCTCCGTGCATCCCCAATAAATATTCAAGAAGGCTCAAGCGTCTAAGCTTGGGGATGCCCCCGTGCATCCCCTTCTCCATCAACAATTATCAGTTCGTCTTTCGTTCCACTATATTTTAATCACTTCATGTGTTATGTGCTATGCTTGGAGCGTCTTGCTTTTAGTTTCCTTTTTAGTTTTCTTTAGCTTTGCTTGCTGTTCATAACGAGTTAGAACCCAGATTTCTTTGTGTGGGAGAGAAACACGCTCCACTTCAACCTAGAACACAACATAGGATTTTCATGCTTATCTTTGCTGTGTATGTTCTTTGTCTTTCAATAGCTACTGTCATGTTTAGCTCTTAGTTTTCATGCTTTTCTTTTTAAAGAGCTTTTGTTTAGTTGGTTGCTGAACTCTCTTGAGTGTTCATGTTTATCTTGTTAAGAGAGTTTGTCTGTTGCACTGAGTTGTGTGTCTTAACTTAAAGTAGGTAATTGAGGTTGCTATATAATTTTAGTAGTAACTTGCAATAGTTTTGAGGTATTGCCATGAGTAATGTTTGAACTTTTGGTGTCAAGAGCTTTAGCCTATTAGTGATAAATGTCGTATTTTGGGCAATCCGTGTTTATTTTCGAAAACCTACAAAATAGTTGAGAACTTTAGCTACTAAATGGATCACTAATCTTTGGAGGGATCGAATATTAGAGTACACTCACGTACCATGGGTCGAGGATGAGCAAGGGTAACCAAACCCCCATACACACCTCCTCGGGGTACTTGTCTCTTTGTGAACCTCCCAATTAGATTGAGAGTTACCGATAATAAGTGCATGAGTTCTTCGGACTATTGTGAGTATACGAAGGTTGACACTTCCACCTACCCATATTTTTCTACCCTCTTCGGTACCGTGCATTGCCCTTTATCACCTCGAGAGTTGGCGCAAACTTCGCCGGTGCATCCAAATCCTTGGCACGATACGCTCTGTCATCATAAGCCTCATTATATCCTTCCTCAAAACAGCCACCATACCTACCTTTTAAGGCATTTCCATAGCCTTTCCGAGATACATTGCCATGCAACATCCATCCTCTCATGACTTGATCTTCATGTCATACATGCTTTTTGCTTGATCGATGAGCCGCATGCTAGTTGGGCCTTGCCCTAATCATTGCTACATGACGCGCTAGTATCATTGCATATCCTGCTACACTGGCAGAGGCATACATTTGCATACATCATGATAGTTTCATTTTCTTTATGTTGAGTACTTTTGTAAAGTGTGAAAGATCTTCTATACTTCTTGTAATACATAGAGTGTTGCCCCTAAAGTGAGGAAAAGATCCCAAAGAGGACAAATCAAAAGATCCCAAAGAGGACAAAATAAAAAGATCCCAAAGAGGACAAATGAGAGATAAAAAGAAAGAGCCATTGAGGCCACCAAAAAAAAAGAGAAAGAGAAAGAGAAATAAAAAGAGAGAAGGGGGCACACTACTATTTCTTTTGAGAGATCCACACTCGTACTCCATCTTATACCTTGTACTCCATAGAGATTATCATTTATGCATATAGCTATGTGGGGACCTTTACACTATAGAACTTGGCTTGTATATTCCAATGATGAGCCTCCTCAAAAGAGCTCTAGGTTTTCTTGAGCAAGCAAGTTGGATGCACCCCCACTAGTTCCATTGGAGAGCTTACGTTAGCTCATATGTGCATCCGTTGCATGGCAATCCCTACTCCTCGCATCATATCTATCATTTGGCTTTCTCTCGCCGATGATTGTCCTTATTGATGTGAGCCTTTCACACCTTTTTTGTCTTCCCCCTCTATCATCCTTCTCTATTTGCCATCCTAAGTGTCGACTTTCTTGCTTACGCTCATCCATTGCATGAGTGCTCAACATATCGAAAGGGAGTGGATCATTTTGACTTGTACCTGGCTGACGGTCTGGGGATGAGTCAAGATAAGATTCCAAAGAAGACCAAGTGAGAAACTTTAGTAGATTAAGTTCTCAACAATACAAAAACTATGTTTTACTCTCATATATCCATATCCCCTTTCTTGCACGCAAACGCCATTTGGAGACATTCGAGTCACGGACAGCGAGAGCTCTTGCACCTTTATGTTCTTATGTTACTTGTTACAATGCTAATATAGACTCTTGCTTGTTATGACTTGAATTGGATTACATGCCTTGATTACTTTACTTAAAAGTTCTTATATGGTTAATAACATGTCACCACAGAAATTATGCTTGTTATCATTTACCTACTCGACGACGAGCAGGCATTAAGCTTGGGGATGTTGATACGTCCAAAACGTATCTATAATTTCTGCTTGCTCCATGCCTCTTTTGTGTGATATTGCTATGATATTTATCAACTTCCATACACTTTTGATCATATTTCGACTAACCTATTAACTCAGTGCACCCCAGTGCCAGTTTCTGTTTTCTGCTATTTTTGTATTTCAGGTTTTCCCAATACTTAAATTGCCAGAAAAATTCCGGGAAAAATATATAAAAAATCAGCGCTCCAGAAGCTTCCATGCGGCAGAAGTAGGGCCAGAGGGGGGCCACAAGGGCTCCAGGCGCCCTGAGGGGGCGGCCCCCCCTCCTGGCCGCCTCGCCAGGCCGCCTGGGCCCCCCTTACCTCCTCTGGTGACCCCCTTTGGCATATATTTACACCGCGTCCCGAAACCCTCGAGGACGGAACCCTTTTTCGTGATCTCATCTCTGTTCCGCCGCCGCCGCGCTTCCAAGATCGGGAGCACCAGGAGAACTCTTCCCGGTGATGGCTTCTCGTCCCTCGTTGGTTACCCCAAGTGGAAGGTTTGAGATGCAGTGTAGCGGAAGTTTTCCCTTAGCAAAGATACCAAGGATCGATTTCCCCTGAGACTCCCAGTTTCAACAAGAAGGTGTCAACTGCTAACGGCGCCAGATATTAGCAATCAACGTGGACCTGCACACAGATACAAATAACTTTGCTCCCAACGAGTACAGAGAGGTTGTCAATCCCTCCGGCCTTGTCGTTTACAAAGGATCAAACGCAAGTGATAATAGTGATAGGTAATGCTGCAAATAGTAAGTAAAAGCGGAAAGTAAATAGCGGATGTGATCAGTGATGGTAATATGGACCGGGGTCCCATGATGTTCACTAGTGATGTCTCTCTCCCAAGAGACGATAAAACAGCTATGTGAGGTAAACGAATTACAGCTGGGCAATTGACAGGACCATGTGCGCAAACCAATGCTGACTATGTTGCAAGAAAGGTAGAGGTTCAAAGCATGGGCGGTACACCAAGGCAAGTAGACCGAAATCCATCTGCATCTACTACTAATCATCCACCTTGAGATATCTATCTAGAACATCTCGCTGGTATTAAGTTGCGAGTCCCACCCATAGTGTAAACTCAAAGCAACAGACAACTGCATTAAAAGAACTTCGCGTAAAGTAAACAATCCTTGCACCCGCGGGCACAAGCACCGTTGTTTTCCCCCTTGTGGCAAGAACACATCCCCTAGACTCATGTTTCTGTCACTCAAGCTAGTCATCGAGGGGCATGAACCCACAATCGAGCATAACGTTCCCTCTTGGGGTCACTACCTACTACTTGGCCAAAGCAATAAATAGCAACGAATAACATGCAAGAATTACTTACGAACATAAATATAAAAGAGGTAAATCAAATATATTACTCAAACACAATCTGAACATAATCTCACAATCCATCGGATCCCAGCAAACTCATCATAGCAACAGCATAAGGATTACATATGTGCCTCGATCATGTAGGGCAGCTCACGAGGTCTAATTAGTGAAGCACAAGAACGGGAGGAGGACATCACATAGCTACTGGTCATGGACCCATGGTCCAAGGGAGACTACTCACACTCATCCGAGAGGCGTCCATGGTGGTGGAGAGGCTCCCGGTGGTGATCCTCCCCTCCGGCAGGGTGCCGGGAAGAGTTCTCCTGGTGCTCCCGATCTTGGAAGCGCGGCGGCGGCGGAACAGAGATGAGATCGCGAAAAAGGGTTTTCCGTCTCGAGGGTTTCGGGACACGATATAAATATATGCCAAAGGGGGGCATCAGCGGAGGCTTGGGGGGCCGCGCCACCAGGGCGCCTGGAGCCCTGGTGGCCCCCCTCCGGCTCTACTTTGGGTGCCGGGAAGCTTCTGGAACGCTGATTTTTTATATAATTTTTCCGGGATTTTTCTGGCAGTTTTCGTAATGGGAAAACCTGAAATATAGAAACAGCAGAAAACAGAAACTGGCACTGGGGTGCACTGAGTTAATAGGTTAGTCCAAATATGATCAAAAGTGTATGGAAGTGTATAAATATCATAGCAATACCACCCAAAAGAGGCATGGAGCAAGCAGAAATTATAGATACGTTTTGGACGTATCAACATCCCTAAGCTTAATTCCTGCTCGTCCTCGAGTAGGTAAATGATAACAAGAATAATTTCTGTGGTGACATGCTATTAACCATATAGGACTTTTCATAGTCATATGACAAAAGCTTACTGAGACAATGAATCTGTAGTAATTAAGTTGCCTCATGAGAAAATCACAAAGAACTGAAAGTTTTACAATATGATACTGAAACATCAAAAAGATTTGTAATGAGCATGGTGTGCAAATATGATAAAGTGATATCTCGCTTGCCCCCTTACTGAGGCAAAACATAAATGCAGGGGCACCTCCAAGGTTTAAGTGATGACTAGATACAATGATTTCAGAATAAACAATATCACAATCATGCAAAAGACAATGCTACTTTGGGACAATGCACATTACACTCAGAATGACAATCATGCTCTCAGTAGTTGGTGCTTTAAAAGAAGGTGGAGACTCTCGAACCGTGGCTTTTGTTGGCAAGGTTGAAACCCCGTAATTGGAAACAAAGACAAAACATGTACCAGAGCTCTTGGTTTTAAAAACAGAAGTAACAATATATTTTTTAGATTATGCATGTTCCGTCAACGAATGCTAGCAGACAACTCAATCACTTCTTGAGATGGACAAGTTTCGAGGAACGGCTCCCGAATGAGGATGATCACATCCTCTTAATCTCCTTTGTTTATCACTGCCAAAGTTTTCTGATTTCTCATGAACAAAGCGTGAAGGAGGGTTTGTTTGTTATATTATTTTTGAGCCGGGCGCACTCTTTGCCAGTTCCTTCTCGTATTATGGGTTTGCACATTAGACATGCAATCCCGGGGTGAAGCTTGTCCAACTTAAAAAGACCATGAATTAACTACTACTTCCTCATGAACTAAAATAGAGGCACAAAATAGGAATGCATTTTTTTGAATAATTTCGAGATGGTACATGAAAGTCTCCGTTAGGAATGACAGGTAAATACCATGTATAGGAAGGTATGGTGGACTCATATGGCATAACTGGTTTAAAGGATTTGGATGCACAAGCAGTCAGTCCGCTTAGTACAGGTGGAGGTTAGCAAAAGACTGGGAGCGACCAACTAAGAGAGCAATGACGGTCATAATCATGCAGAGCGACAAAGCAACATTGAATCAGGCATGGAAGTTATATCGCTACTCAGAAACAAAAGATCATCAAGGCTTGACAGACTTTCTTTACAGTCTTAAATATGCGTGAGCATACGCCAAGTCAATCAAAATAAATTCTTGAAGGAAGATATTACTAAACCATACCACATCATAGGCAAACAAATCATGTTGGTACTCCAATAACACATTGGGAACCCGCCAGCTATTTGAGACTAACCATAAGAAAACATGAACTACTAAGCACCATTATGCACGTAGCATTTTTATCATAGACATATCAACCAATGCAACAGAAGCAAACTCTCTTAATAAGATAAGCATGATAACTAAAGAGAGTTCAAGCAACCAACTAAACAAAAGCTCTTTAAAAAGATAAGCATGAAAACTAAGAGCTAAGCATGATAGTAGCTATTGAAAGACAAAGAACACACACAGCAAAGATAGACATGAAAATTCTATGTTATGTTCTAGGTAGAAGTGGAGCGTGTTACTCTCCCACACAAAGAAAGCTGAGTTCCGACTCGTTATGAAAAGCTAAAGAAAACTAAAAAGGAAACTAAAAGCAAGACGCTCCAAGCATAGCACATAACACATGAAGTGATAAAAATATAGTGGAACGAAAGACGAACTGATAATGTGGATGGAGAAGGGGATGCACGGGGGCATCCCCAAGCTTAGACGCTTGAGTCTCCTTGAATATTTCTTGGGGGTGCATGGGGGCATCCCCAAGCTTGAGCGTTTGACACTCCTGAATCTTTTTATCATCTTCCCTCGCACACTTGAAAACTCCCTTCATACATAACTCATCATAATCTGATTAGCGAGGTTAGTACCCTTAATAAAATAATTGTTCCTTGCTGGAAATAAGGATATTCTTGAAGGTTTACTGTTTCTCAAGATTTCCAAAAGATTTTTGCAAAGAAAAAGCAAGCTCAAGGTTTGCAAAATGAAGGAAAGGCAAAACAGGACAGAATCTGTGAAAAACAGAACAGCAGGTAGTAAATGATTTTTTCGGGGCACTTCTGCAACTGTAATAAAAAAACTCAAAACAGACGCACGAAAGACAATTATATAGAGCACGCTGTCGAAAAAATTCAGACCAAAAAGATGATCTGATGATTTTATACGAATTTTTCTATCCAAGGACAGAATCTGTTTCGTGGACAGCACATCACAACTCTTGAACTTTCTTGCAATCAGAGACTACACTTGGCACAAAGTTGAAAAGTAAAGATACAATGTTGATGCTACTGTAGTAACAAACATCAAGACCACTAAAACTGAAAGAACAAACTGAAAGCAAAGATAACAAGGGTTGTCTCCCTAGAGCTCTTTCTTTATAGCCATAAAGATAGGCTTAAGACTTTAATGATGCTCTCGTAGGAATAAGAGTTGAAGAACAAAAGAGAGCATCAAGAAGCAAATACCAAACACATTTAAGCCTAACATGCTTCCTATGCATAGGAATATTGCAATATAATAATTCATTGAAGCACAAAGCAATAAGCATAGGAAGACAAAACAAGTGCAGCTTCAAAAGTTCAACATCAAGAGAGGGAACTTGATATTATTGAAATATCTATAAGCATATGTTCCCTTCTCATAATAATTTTCAGTGGGATCACGAATAAACTCAACAATATAAGCATCACATAAAGCATTGTTACCATGATCCACATGCAAAAAGGTATCATTACTCTTAATATAAGCAAAATCTTTCTTATTAGGAATAGTGAGAGTAAAGCAATCATAACCATCATGGTAATCATTGTATTTAGGAGGCATATCATAATCATAATAAATTTTATCCTCAATAGTAGGTGGACTGAAAACATCATATTCATCATTGTAATCATATATAGGAAGCAAAGTATCATCAAAGTAAATTTTCTCTTCAAAAGTTAGGGGACTAAAAATATCATGTTCATCAAACGTGTCATCCCCAAGCTTAGAGCTTTCCATGTCATTAGCAATATTGATATTCAAAGAAAACATACTAATAACATCACCACCATCATGATTGTTATGCAAATAATAAAATTCCATAGGTTTTTTAATTTTCTCTTCAAACACATCATGTCCCAAAGCAAGGTAGAGCTTATAAAGCTCTCTCATATTTTTGTTGTTTTCCATTAAGCAAAACTTGTGAAATGACATAAAGAAAACTGAAAGGTAAACTAACAAGACTAAAAAGCAAAGATAAAAGATAGCGTGCAACTCCCCTATCTTGAAGAGTGGAGTCCCCGGCAATGGCGCCAGAAAACTTTGCTTGATGGCTTCTCACCCCTCGTTGGTTACCCCAAGTGGAAGGTTTGAGATGCAGTGTAGCGGAAGTTTTCCCTTGGCAAAGATACCAAGGATCGATTTCCCCTGAGACTCCCAGTTTCAACAAGAAGGTGTCAACTGCTAACGGCGCCAGATATTAGCAATAAACGTGGACCTGCACACAGATACAAATAACTTTGCTCCCAACGAGTACAGAGAGGTTGTCAATCCCTCCGGCCTTGTCGTTTACAAAGGATCAAACGCAAGTGATAATAGTGATAGATATAATTGCAATAGTAAATAAAAGCAGAAAAGTAAATAGCGGATGTGATCAATGATGGTAATATGGACCGGAGTCTCATGATGTTCACTAGTGATGTCTCTCTCCCAAAAGACGATAAAACAACTATGTGAGGTAAACGAATTACAGCTGGGCAATTGACAGGACCATGTGCGCAAACCAATGCTGACTACATTGCAAGAAAGGTTGAGGTTCAAAGCATGGGCGGTACGCCGAGGTAAGTAGACCGAAATCCATCTGCATCTACTAGTAATCATCCACCTTGAGATATCTATCCAGAACATCTCGCTGGTATTAAGTTGCGAGTCCCACCCATAGTGTAAACTCAAAGCAACAGACAACTGCATTAAAAGAACTTTGCGTAAAGTAAACAATCCTTGCACCCGTGGGCACAAGCACCGTTGTTTTCCCCCTTGTGGCAACAGCACATCCCCTAGACTCATGTTTCTGTCACTCAAGCTAGTCATCGAGGGGCATGAACCCACAATCGAGCATAACGTTCCCTCTTGGGGTCACTACCTACTACTTGGCCAAAGCAATAAATAGCAACAGAGAACATGCAAGAATTACTTACGAACAAAAATATAAAAGAGGTAAATCAAATATATTACTCAAACACAATCTGAACATAATCTCACAATCCATCGGATCCCAGCAAACTCATCATAGCAACAGCATAAGGATTACATATGTGCCTCGATCATGTAGGGCAGCTCACGAGGTCTAATTAGTGAAGCACAAGAACGGGAGGAGAACATCACATAGCTACTGGTCATGGACCCATGGTCCAATGGAGACTACTCACAACTCATCCGGGAGGCGTCCATGGTGGTGGAGAGGCTCCCGGTGGTGATCCTCCCCTCCGGCAGGGTGCCGGGAAGAGTTCTCCTGGTTCTCCCGATCTTGGAAGCGCGGCGGCGGCGGAACAGAGATGAGATCGCGAAAAAGGGTTTTCCGTCTCGAGGGTTTCGGGACACGATATAAATATATGCCAAAGGGGGGCATCAGCGGAGGCCTGGGGGGCCCAGGCACCCCCCGGCGCGGCCAGGAGGGGGGCCGCGCCACCAGGGTGCCTGAAGCCCTGGTGGCCCCCCTCCGGCTCTACTTCGGGTGCCGGGAAGCTTCTGGAACGCTGATTTTTTATATAATTTTTCAGGGATTTTTCTGGCAGTTTTCGTAATGGGAAAACCTGAAATACAAAAACAGCAGAAAACAGAAACTGGCACTGGGGTGCACTGAGTTAATAGGTTAGTCCAAATATGATCAAAAGTGTATGGAAGTGTATAAATATCATAGCAATATCACCCAAAAGAGGCATGGAGCAAGCAGAAATTATAGATACGTTTTGGACGTATCACCCGGCACCCTGCCGGAGGGGAGAACCACCACCGGGAGCTTCTCCACCACTATGGACGCCTCCCGGATGAGTTGTGAGTAGTCCCCCTTGGACCATGGGTCCATGACCAGTAGCTATGTGATGTTCTCCTCCCCTCTTTGTTCTTCACCGATTAGACCTCGTGAGCTGCCCTACATGATCGGGGCACATATGTAATCCTTATGCTGTTGCTATGATGAGTTTGCTGGGATCCGATGGATTATGAGATTATGTTCAGATTGTGTGTGAGTAATATATTTGATTCACCTCTTTTATATTTATGTTCTTGAGTAATTCTTCCATGTTCTCCGTTGTTGTTTATTGCTTTGGCCGAGTAGTAGGTAGTAACTCCAAGAGGGAACGTTATGCTTGATTGTGGGTTCATGCCCCTCGATGACTAGCTTGAGTGACAGAAACATGAGTCTAGGGGATGTGCTGTTGCCACAAGGGGGGAAAACAACGGTGCTTGTACTTGCGGGTGCAAGGATTGTTTACTTTACGCAAAGTTCTTTTAATGCAGTTGTTTGTTGCTTTGAGTTTACACTATGGGTGGGACTCGTAACTTAATACCAGCGAGATGTTCTGGATAGATATCTCAAGGTGGATGATTAGTAGTAGATGCAGATGGATTTCGGTCTACTTACCTCGGCGTACCGCCCATGCTTTTGAGCCTCTACCTTTCTTTGCAGCATAGTTAGCATTGGTTTACGCACATAATCCTGTCAACTGCCCAGCTGTAATTTGTTTACCTCGCTTAGCTGTTTTATCGTCTTTTGGGAGAGAGACATCACTAGTGAACATCATGGGACCCCGGTCCATATTACCATCACTGATCACACCCGCTATTTACTTCCTGTTCTTATTTACTAGTTGAAGTCATACCTATCACTATTATCTCTTGCGTTTGATCCTTTGTAAACGACAAGGCCGGATGGATTGACAACCTCTCTGTACTCGTTAGGAGCAAAGTTATTTGTATCTGTGTGCAGGTCCTGTCAAGCAAAAGTCTCTGGCGCTATTGATACCTTCTTGTTGACCCTCGGAGTCTCACGGGATTCGATCCTTGGTATCTTTGCCAAGGGAAAACTACCGCTACGCTACATCTCAAATCTTCCACTTGGGGTAACCAACGAGGGGCGAGAAGCCATCAGCAACTCGCAGAACGCGATGGCGGGGCCATTGGTGTCTCCAGCGGAGGCGGCATTGGTGTCTCCGACGCCGGCACGGGAGCTTAATGCACCCGGGTGTACGCCGACCGGCACCTCTGCAGCAAGCGGCCCCTCCGTCAACTGCACGCCCGCCATTGGCGGTGCCTCAACATTAGCTGAGCTCGACGCCATCATCAAGGTAACTAATTAAGCCTCTCTCGGCCAAGGACTTCATCTCCTTGCCTTTGACTGGGCATCCCTGACGCCCTACATGTTTTCGCAGGGCGCCGCCGATGTTCCGTGCACTCTCCTGCACTTCGTGAACAACGAGTTGGTCGATGTCGCCAAGGGCAAAATCGTTCAACCGGGCAACCCCATGTTCCACGGTACTAGGATGCCACCCAACTTGTTTAGGGTTCAACTGGTTCGGGTGCTGCCAGGCTGCGACGAGTTGTTACCTCCGATTCGACCCGTCGGGGCCGACGAAGATGACGTGATGACCCTCAATGCCTGCCTGAGCTGGCCCCTTCTTTGGCCGAAGAGCCTGATTCGTTTGGGGGCGGGGGACACCACCCCAAAGACAACACCGCCAGTCGTGCCGGCGCCAAGTCGGCCCCATGGCAAGACCGCCGCAACGGTGCCGGACATCCCTATGCCACTGGATCCAAACATGCATATGGCACAGGATCCGAACGACGACGATACATTTGCCAACATCGATCAGTACTTTGCCGATCATGGGTACGGTGGCGACTTCATGGGGCCTCCTTCTCAAGAACCCAACCCTACAAAAGACGTGCGCGATCTAGCTGGTACCGCGGAGAAACCAAGTTGCAACAGGCGTCGTCTGCCGTTCAGTTCTCAGGAGACGCCTCCAGCTGCCGACTTCACCGAGCCTCAGATAGGGGAGGTGTGAAATATTATCAGCCCCAACACACTGAAGAAGGCGGTCTGTGAGCAGAACTCGGTCCCATTACAGGAGAAGAAGAAGGCACGGAAAAAAAAGACTAACAAGGGTGCGAGCCAGCCAGCACCGAGTACGATCCGTGCTCAGGACGGGCCACCTTCACCTGAGGATGTAATGAGGAGGGTGCATGTGGCGGGTAGGCCGATGCTACCGAGAAATATGCTCGATGCTGCAACCGGTGCTATGCGGAGTCTGCATGACAGTGTTCTTTCTTTGGAGAAGCGGCGTCTCGGAGAGAAGGATGTGGCATACCCGGTTTTCACGGCCAAGGTGCCAGAGGGTAAGGGCTTTGTGGATAACTCCATCGGGGGTACGATCGTCCTGCGGTTTGATGACATCTACGCTATGTTGAACCTTCATCCGCTGCACTACACCTTCGTTCGGCTATTTTCGCTGAGTATGGAGATGCGGATCATTCGCGATAAGACCCCGGAAATCGTGATAGTCGATCCCTTCTACATGCGTGCCAAGATCTTGGGCAGCGCTGGGGACCGGCTGATACGTCCAAAACGTATCTATAATTTCTGCTTGCTCCATGCCTCTTTTGTGTGATATTTCTATGATATTTATACACTTCCATACACTTTTGATCATATTTGGACTAACCTATTAACTCAGTGCACCCCAGTGCCAGTTTCTGTTTTCTGCTGTTTTTGTATTTCAGGTTTTCCCATTACGTAAACTGCCAGAAAAATCCCGGAAAAATTATATAAAAAATCAGCGTTCCAGAATCTTCCTTGCGGCCAAAGTAGGGCCGGAGGGGGGCCACCAGGGCTCCAGGCGCCCTGGTGGCGCGGTCCCCCTCCTGGTCGTGCCGGGGGGCGCCTGGGCCCCCCAGGTCTCCGCTGATGCCCCCCTTTGGCATATATTTACACCGCGTCCCGAAACCCTCGAGGAAGGAACCCTTTTTCACGATCTCATCTCTGTTCCGCCGCCGCCGCGCTTCCAAGATCGGGAGCACCAGGAGAACTCTTCCCGTCACCCTGCCGGAGGGGAGAACCACCACCGGGAGCCTCACCACCACCATGGACGCCTCCCGGATGAGCTGTGAGTAGTCTCCCTTGGACCATGGGTCCATGACCAGTAGCTATGTGATGTTCTCCTCCCCTCTTTGTTCTTCACTAATTAGACCTCGTGAGCTGCCCTACATGATCGAGACACATATGTAATCCTTATGCTGTTGCTATGTTGAGTTTGCTGGGATCCGATGGATTGTGAGATTATGTTCAGATTCTGTGTGAGTAATATATTTGATTTACCTCTTTTATATTTATGTTCTTGAGTAATTCTTGCATGTTTTCCGTTGCAGTTTATTGCTTTGGCCAAGTAGTAGGTAGTAACTCCAAGAGGGAACGTTATGCTTGATTGTGGGTTCATGCCCCTCGATGACTAGCTTGAGTGACAGAAACATGAGTCTAGGGGATGTGATGTTGCCACAAGGGGGAAAACAACGGTGCTTGTACTCGCGGGTGCAAGGATTGTTTACTTTACGCAAAGTTCTTTTAATGCAGTTGTCTGTTGCTTTGAGTTTACACTATGGGTGGGACTCGCAACTTAATACCAGCGAGATGTTCTGGATAGATATCTCAAGGTGGATGATTAGTAGTAGATGCAGATGGATTTTGGTCTACTTACCTTGGCGTACCGCCCATGCTTTTGAGCCTCAACCTTTCTTGCAGCATAGTTAGCATTGGTTTGCGCACATAATCCTGTCAATTGCCCAGCTGTAATTCGTTTACCTCACATAGCTGTTTTATCGTCTTTTGGGAGAGAGACATCACTAGTGAACATCATGGGACCCCGGTCCATATTACCATCACTGATCACATCCGCTATTTACTTTCTGCTTTTACTTACTAGTTGCAATTATACCTATCACTATTATCTCTTGCGTTTGATCCTTTGTAAACGACAAGTCCGGAGGGATTGACAACCTCTCTGTACTCGTTGGGAGCAAAGTTATTTGTATCTGTGTGCAGGTCCAGTTAATTGCTAAGTATCTGGCGCCGTTAGCAGTTGACACCTTCTTGTTGAACCTTGGAGTCTCAGGGGAATTCGATCCTTGGTATCTTTGCCAAGGGAAAACTACCGCTACACTTCATCTCAAACCTTCCACTTGGGGTAACCAACGAGGGGCCAGAAGCCATCACCGGCATGTCGCGAGTTCTTACCTTGAAGGCGTCATTCTGGCGAACCGAGATAAGGATAACTTCCTCGTGCCTTACTTTCCCGAGTAAGTCCTCCCCTCAACCGCCCCGTAACATATGAATTCTTAGATTTCGATCGTTTTTCTTTTAACATTCCGTGTTTTGTGCAGTGACACACATTGCACACTCATCCTCCTAAGCCCCAAATATTCCATGGCCATGTATTTCGACTCGGACCGTCAGTCGAAGGTAGACTACACAAATGTCAAGAAGGTTCTTGATGATGTTCTCCCCGGCTACGCCAAATCTGGAGGCACCTTCACCAGGCCTATTCATAAGTACGGCAAGCACGTGTTCTCCCACAATACGATGTTCAACTGCGTCAAGCAGCCGCCTGGCGGTCAGAAGGGTGCCTACTACGCCATCCATCACATGCGGGCGATCGTACGTGACCATCATCAACTTCTGCTACCGAGTAAACTCAAAGATTGGGCAGCGAGCGTGTCGGCAATCCAGGACGCGGATATCAGACAAGAATTCTTTCGCATCCAGTCGGAGTTTGCGGAAATCATCCATCAAGATGTCCTTCGTACCTCGGGGCAGTTCTACCTCAGAAATCAACCGTCCAACAGTGACATCGACACAATGCTCAGGCTGACAACGCCCGCGATTTCATGACTCCCACGATAGACGGCGGCTTCATCCATGCTCCGGTCCCTTGAGTCAAGTCGAAAGTAGTGATGCTGTGTCTAGTTCTGAAACATCGATTGGCTCATGTTGTAATTAAACTTTAATGAACTTGTAGTATGTCTCTTTGGTTTCCACAGTCGTTCAACTTAGATGTAATCGATGCTATTAATGTCTTGCTTTTCTCTTCCGATCCTTCTGTTGCATACTTATATATTGCTTATGTATTGTCTGTGAATTGGTACTAACGTTTCGTTTGGCTAGTGCATAGCGATGCCGGCGTATGTCGTGTACAAGGGTAAGGTTCCCGGAGTCTACGACGACTTGGAGGAGTGTCGGAGACAGGTTCACCGATTCAGCGGTAACAGTTACAAAGGGTACACCACTAGGGCCGAGGCGGAATCTAGATACGCCCGCTATCTAGCGGGAGAGGGGAGGGAGCGTTGGAGGAACCGGATGAAGACGAGTTTCATCGTGATGACCGCAGCTCGTAGTTTAGATGATCGATATCGGCTTGTAATGTGAAGACAAACTCGCTACTCGCGGTCTCGAGACTTGTAATATAATGTTCTATCTTTGTTCGGTCTTTTGAATTCGGAGACTAATATGATGAATTGTATTCGGAGACTAATATGATGAATTGTATTCAAAGACTAATCTTCTATTGTATTCGATGAATCTGTTGTTGCTGTGTGCTGGTGCTGTCTATATTCTGTCCAATAATACATTTTGTAACCTGTGCAAAAAACAGAAAATTAAAAAATAAATAAATAATCTAATATTCATACTAATGGCGCATCACATCACAGTGCGCCATTAGTATGCCAAAGGATACTAATGGTGCATCGACCAACAATGCGCCATTAGTATGCCAAAGTTACTAATGTCGCATCAGGCAAGAGTGCGCCATTAGTATGCCAAAGCACCTGGGTATATATGGCCCCCTGGAAGGCATACTAATGGCGCACCGTGGTATATACTAATGGCACATCCGTGGTGCGCCATTAGTATACCAGATACTAATGGCGCACCACATGTGCGCCATTAGTAAAATATACTAATGACGTGGCACTAATGGCGCAGCACTAATGCGCCATTAATGGACAAAATAGGTGCGCCATTAATAGGTCTTTTCCTAGTAGTGCATGTATGTCTTTGCCATTGCCGCTAGGCAACCAACATTGAGTGAAAAGGCTATCTTAAGTGTGATAGTCTGAAGAAATTTAAAACAAAGGGCATCTTTAGTGTAATGACCAAGAAATTTAAAATGATTATCAAGGCTCTCCAAGGCAGTATGGATGTCCATGTGTTTCTTACGACAGGTTTAAAATGCACAGAAGTAGCATGTTTGTTGCATCACATCACATCCAAGTAAATGTGATAGTACTCCTATTTAAAAGAGAGAAAATTGTTCTCCTATTTAAATCTGACAAGATGAAGCATGTTCATTATTCACAAAAGTGTCATTCTCCATGCCCGAGCCAAGCAAGGAGTAGAGTTTAGTGGTTGCTAGTATGGACAATGTATACATGATCTACACATAGTTGGAATCACTTTTGTAATGCCGTCGACATCCTAGGTATTGGAAGCACCAGGATTTATGACAATATCAACATGGGTTTGTACACAACTTAGCATCACTATGATGGCGAGCTAAAGATGGAGTCTTGGTAAAGTGGGTGTCAGTGATCGAACTATCATACATGAGAGCGACGCGACACACCATACGATGGATTCTCCTCATGTGAGAGGTGCCTTCTTCTCAAATAAGCTTAGTGTAGCCACTGGCAAACATCTCGTCATCGCCATTGTCGTTGTGGACTGCGGCAGAAAGTTGGTAGACATTTCCTTCTAGAGAATGGCCCAATGCCATCGTCCGAGCTTTAAGCCACGTATTTGCTTGCTAAGGAAAAAAACTTGGCACCTCTTAATCAATGTCATCAACGTAGTAGGAGTAAATAACGTAGTGAGTTTTGTAGGTTCTGGTGTTCTTTTCGTGGTCACATGCTTTCTTTCTGACCTAGCCACAGACTTGGTAGTTTGTATTGTTCTCTTCTGTGAATGTTATTGTGGAATGTACCAATGGAAGCACATATACATAGTGATCATACTCTATGTGTATCTCACTCATGTTTTAAAACTTGTTGAAGATATAACAGATTGAAAAATGGAAGTCAAATGAATAAGAATGGGAGAGTGGGACTAGAATGGTGTGGAGGATGGGCCATGCAATCTGTGGCAAAATCATGCATGCATGGGATAGAATTGATCGATTATGGATTGAAAAAAAATCATAGAACAATACCAATTAGTGACCAATACTAAACATGACTATACAAAATTGTGTTTTCCAATCTCATTGTGGATATAAGGCCCACAAAGTGTGTGCACCGGCCGATGCATGCTCCAAATCCCCCATTATTGGTGGATTATCCAAATTAGAGTAAAATTTGTAAGATACCATGCGCTTATATGAAAGGTAATACAAACATTTATAGAACAATCTCGGCTATTCCTTTATACTAGCAAGTCATGATTATCCACTTCTCGCAACAAGGTAGTTTTTCCATGTCTATCAATTTGGATATTTATTGAGCCCCTTGTGTTGCCCGCCTCCAGGTGACTGGAGGAGGGACCCTAGATTACTGCCGCCCACTTACTCATTTCCTCCTTCCCCTTGTCGCCTCTAGAGGATGTTGTTGGACAAAGCCTCATGACTAGTTGTGTAGTTGGCGTGAGGCTCCTTGAGATGGACGATGCCGAGAAGCATTTCGAAGGGCAAGTGGTTGGCTGGGGATAAGGTGTGAGACATGGGGGTTGTATGATGCACAACGATGGTGAATAGAGGTGATTACTTGGAACAGTGAGGTACGACAACAATTTGTTGATGTCGATCAACGACACAACAAACCATATGTGGATGTGGAATCCCCTTGACATGATGGGTCTCATTTAACCTCGTGCATGGTATCCACTGATTCTGGTGCCTCGAGTCGACTATCTTGTGTCAGTGCAAGGCACTTTGGTGGAGCTAGCATCAACATATAATGGAAATATGAGGCATTGTTGTTGTGCAAGTGGTGGCATGTGGTGGATTCGTTTGGGGGACGAGGAACTTGCCTAGTCTTCCACCAACTGTGACTTGGAACGGAGGTGCGAGCTGCGAGCACCCCTAATTTGGTATTGTGGTGATGCTACTAACCTTACTTTCTCGTCAGATAGTTTGTAATCTACGTCACATATATTACACGATGGGTGTCAATGGCTCCACATGCTACTCTTGTTGTGGTTGGGCTGCTTGCTTGCGGGGTGTGGTTATTAGTTGTGTGGTAATATCAACTTCAAAATCGTGCACGTCAACATAGTCTTCTTTTTTGTTAGCAACCGGTTGTTCCAACACATGTGATTCAATTTTTTGAACCTTTCTTGATCGAGCAACAAGTCTCAAGCTCCGGGTGAAAATTATTAGTCTAGCCTAATTTTGTGTACTCCCTCCGATTCAAAATTAGTGTCGCAGCTTGGAACTAAGGTTGAATTACCTTCGTTCAGAACGACGACATATTTTGGATCGGAGGGAGTACCTAGCAATGATGTTTTTTTTCTTTTCGCGTTGTTCGATCGTTGAAGGCATTGTTCCAAGTTTTCCCGGACTTAATCTGAGGGTGAAACCCATGATTTCATAGTGGTTGGATTCTAAAATGGTGGTGCTTGCGTGCCATTGTCCTAAATGCATTGCTCTTGGAGGACCATTCTTGCAGTACATGTGTTGTCGAGGGATAGTTGGTCTTTCTACTTGCCATGGATCACCCTTACCTTTTCCTCTCTCTCTCTCAATTTGTCTTTCCACATCATCAGTGTCTTGACTAGTTCTTGATATCGTGTTGTTGCAGAGGCCGAGTATAATTGGTATCTTTTTTATATAAAGGTATTATCTTCGATGAAAACACTATTTATAGCACTAGAAAGCCAATCAATCACTCACATCTCTCTACCAAGTTGTGGAATATATCTACTCCTCCATATGATCATCTAAAGTAACTTGAAACAATTACAGGGAGCTCACTGTACATGGATGTGCATGTGCTCCTTACGCCTGGATTAAAATGCATGGATGCAACATGGCTGTTGTGTCACATCAGCTAAAAGTTAATTTAACAATAATATTTAAACATAGTCGAGAAGAGAGTGCAACAAGATCATTATTGAAAAAAACATTCTTCGTGCATGAGCCAATCAAGGAGTGGAGCTGAGTGATTGCTAGAATACCTGCATATGCAATGTCGACACGTTCAAACTTAGTTGAAATTGCTTTTGCAGTGTTGCCCTAACTAGGGCTGCACGAAAAGCTCGAATCTCGTGAGCCGCTCGAGATCAAGTCACCTTTTGGCTCGACTCGAGATCGACACTAAAAGAAGTGAGCTGAGTAGCACTTTACGTAGCTCCATCGAGAAACAAGCTCTTGAGCCAAGACTGGCTCACTCGATTTTAGTTCGATATAATATAATTATATTAAATAATGTTGATATATATATATATATATATATATATATATATATATATATATATATATATATATATATATATATATATATATATATATATATATATATATATATATATATATATATATATATATATATATATATATATAATTGGGAAAGTTATTATCATACATGTTGTGTACGGTTTTCTCTATTTTATCTCAAATGTGGAAGCTTAATTCAGTGCGGAGAAAAATTAGGCCTATATAGTAAATGATCAGTTGTGTGTTAAATTTCGCTTTATTGTGGCCAAAGTTTGAGAGCAAGCCCATCTTCCTTTCTTCTCTTGATAGTTCATCCATGATCTCTTGCTATTAAGTAATAGTCTTCGGTTGACAGAGAATAAGTCAAACTATTAATGGTGTGTCCTATCTTGTTCGAATAAATGCCTTAGATTAGCTAGAGATGGACTCTTTGTCAAATGTGGTAGCTTTGAGTGTTCTTTTGTGGTCACATACTCGCACGCTCTATTCCATACCTGGCTGGAGACTTGGTGTTTGCAAGTTGAAGGTTGTTGCGGAATGGAACTATGGAAGCCTGAAGTACAAGTGGTTTTTTTGAAATGGTCACCGGGGGGGAGGCTCCTCACCTGAATATATTTCAAAGTGGCCTTAATGCCATGAGATTGATCCAGTTAATAAGGAAAACCGGATCAAAAACCTAGACAATTGGACCCTGTTGATGAGGGAAACCGAGCCGAAAACCGTACAAGAGAGGTTAAAAGAAGAGAAACCAAAACAAAAGACGCCCAAGACAAGGCACGCCTAGCTAGCAAACTGAAGGACATCACCACAAGAGGCACAAGTAGATGAGGGGAGTCGTCGAGGGGTCACTATACCAAGACTTGACAAGCAGCCTAATGCACCACACCGGCGTGCGTACCGGGCACCACGACACAACAGAGGAGCATCCACATCAACGAGTGATCAGCAGGAACCTTGACAGGGAACTCCTCCATGGAGAAACCGGAAACGATTAGAAAGTTGGGGAGGAAACTTGCGGCATCATTGGGAAAAGATGAACCGAGACAACGCCAAGAGTACTAAACTCGCCGCACCACACGGCAGCCATGGGGGTCTTGAGCATGCACAGCAACAGGGGCAGCACCGGCGAACACCACCACAGACCAACACATAGCACCGTCGACCCATCCGGCCGCACCACCACCACCACCATCCCTGCAGCAACACCCACACGTCAAGCAAGCAGGCCCCAAGAGGATGCCTTCAAGAAGGGTCACGGCATCGATTGCACCGCCATCATCTGCACCAGGAGGACCTGGGCTAGAGGTTTTCCCAGGGATCTCAACTTCCATCTTCATCTGACCAAGCAAGGTGAGCCTTGAACGTTGGCCGTCTGGTCGCCTCCCAACAACACCCCGTAGAAGGGAGAGGTGTCATACAGGAACGAAGTGGTCCAGAGAGGATCACACCCCACTAAACTGGCTTCTGATGGAAGAATCGAACCACTCGACGAATGGTTGAGCCAAGATGACGCTGGCAGAGCAACAAATCCTCACCAAAACCGACCACACGACCGTCGACCACAGCCAGTCGCACCACCAACACCATCCGACCCATAGAGAGTAGCGACCACACAAATCCACCAAACCGATGCCTTCAAGAAGGACTGCGACACAAAAATGCACCGCCATCGACCGTTCCGGAAGGACCAGGAACATGGGTTTCCCCTGGAGCTTCGAAGGGAAAGTCACCATGATAGCGACGCCACCAAGGAGGTAAGCGACACCCACGGGCGTCGCCATCGCCGGCTTCGGTCGGGGCAGAGGCTTTCGCCCAAGTGAGCAGAGCACCTTCGAGGAGCACCGGTGGACCGCGAGACGCTGCTTCATGCACCACCGCAAAGCAAGGTCCACTGCAGCCCGCCGCCGCACATGACCAAATCCAAGCCACCACAGGCCAGATCCAACCGGATCCAACCTGCCCACGCTGCCCCCAACAGAAACGCGCCAAGCCGTTGCCGGCAGGCATGCCAAGCGCCCGCGCGCACCAGCGGGCATCACACTAGCTGAACACGCAGAGGGGGAGGGCGAGCACCACCACACGCGCCTCACAGAGAACACCTGTGCCGGTTCGCATCTTGCCGACCCACAGCAAGCCCCGATGCCCACTAGAGCGTAGTAGGGGGATGACGCCGATGCGGAGCAAGCCACCGGGAGGGAGCAGCGAGCGCCTCCTCACCATCGTCCCCAGCCTCCACCGGCTGAGCCGACGCGCGCCGGAGTCATGCCGCGCCGGCCGTCGCCACACGGATCTCCCCCATCCCGTGAGCGCGCACACGGGGAACGACTGCTCACCGCCGCCAGATCCGCGCGGGCTTCGCCCGGCGGGGGCTATTTGCGGCGGCGGGGAGGTGTGTAGAGTGGAAGGAAGGGTTGCCGGGGCAGGGGCACCGCTGCCCGAGCCGCCCTAGGAAGTACTAGTGATCGTATCTTTAAGACGCCGTACATAGAAGAAGTGGGGAGAAACGCAAGGCTGACGTAGCAGCAAAGAAGAGCGAAGCAGCGAGGTTCGGGTGGAGCAGAGTACTAGTACGTCAGAAGGGTGGCGGGGTCGCTAACGTGGCCACCTGATTTGCCGGCTATGATTGGATCAAGCCCAGATGATGCGTGTGGCTGGGATAGCATGGGACCCACCTGTAGCGTGAGTGCCGAGGGTTTATAGTGTACTCTTGGGGAAAGCATCTAATCCATCTGTGATCACATCAGCGAACTAAATTTGGAGTACCCTGACATGGGCTAACCATGCCACCTCCCATGTATCCTTCTTCATCTTGGAAATATGCCCTAGAGGCAATAATAAAATGGTTATTATTATATTTCCTTGTTCATGATAATTGTCTATTGTTCATGCTTTAATTATATTATCCGGAAACAGTAATGCATGTGTGAATACTTAGACCACAATGTGTCCCTAGTAAGCCTCTAGTTGACTAGCTCGTTGATAAACAGATGGTTACGGTTTCCTGACCATGGACATTGGATGTCATTGATAACGGGATCACATCATTAGGAGAATGATGTGATGGACAAGACCCAAACCTAAGCCTAGCACAAGATCGTGCAGTTCATATGCTAAAGCTTTTCCAATATCAAGTGTCCTTTCCTTAGACCATGAGGTTGTGCAACTCCCGGATGCCGTAGGAATGCTTTGGGTGTGCCAAACGTCACAACGTAACTGGGTGGCGATAAAGGTACACTACGGGTATCTCCAAAAGCATCCATTGGGTTGGCACGAACCGAGACTGGGATTTGTCACTTCGTATGATGGAGAGGTATCTCTGGGCCAACTCGGTAATACATCATCGTAATGAGCTCAATGTGACTAAGGGGTTAGTCAAGGGATGATGTGTTACGGAATGAGTAAAGAGACTTGCCGCAACGAGATTGAACAAGGTATCGATATACCGACGATCGAATCTCGGGCAATTGCTATACCGATAGACAAAGGGAATCGCATACGGAGTTGATTGAATCCTTGACATCGTGGAACATGTGGGAACCAACATGGGTATCCAGATCCCTCTGTTGGTTATTGGCCGGAGAGCTGTCTCAGTCATGTCTGCATTGTTCCCGAACCCGTAGGGTCTACACACTCAAGGTTCGATGACGCTAGTGTTATAGGGAATATAGTATGTGGTTACCGAATGTTGTTTGGAGCCTCGTATGAGATCACGGACGTCACGAGGAGTTCCAGAATGGTCCGGAGGTAAAGATTTATATATGGGAAGTGTCGTTTTGGTCACCGGAATGATTTCGGGGTCACCGGTATTGTACCGGGGCCACCGGAAGGTGTCCGGGGGTCCACAGGGTGGGGCCACCTGCTCGGTGGGCCAAGTGGACCAAGTGAAGGGGGGAAACCAGCCCCTGGTGGGCTGGTGCGCCCCCCAAGGGCCCAAGGCGCCTAGGGTTTGGGGGGAACCCTAAGAGGGGCGACCCCTTGCCTTGGGGGGCAAGGCACCCCCCTCTGGCCGCCGCCCCCTCCTCAGATCTCATCTGAGGGGGCCGGCCCCCCTCTCCCTGGCCCCCATATATATGTGGGGGGAGGGAGGTCAGCCGCACCCAAGTCCTGGCGCAGCCCTCCCCCTCTCCCTACTACTCCTCCTCTCCCGCGGTGCTTGGCGAAGCCCTGCAGGATTGCCACGCTCCTCCATCACCACCATGTTGTCGTGCTGCTGCTGGATGGAGTCTTCCCCAACCTCTCCCTCTCTCCTTGCTGGATCAAGGCGCGGGAGACGTCACCGGGCTGCACGTGTGTTGAACGCGGAGGCACCGTTGTTCGGTGCTTAGATCGGAATCGGCCGCGATCTGAATCGCTTCGTGTATGACTCCACCGACCGCGTTCTTGCAACGCTTCCGCATCGCGATCTGCAAAGGTATGAAGATGCACTCCCCTCTCATTGCTAATAGACTCCATAGATAGATCTTGGTGATGCGTAGGAATTTTTTTGATTTTCTGCAACGATCCCCAATTGTGGTATCAGTGCTAGGTCTATGCGTAGTTACTATGCACGAGTAGAACACAAGATTGTTGTGGGCATAGATCATGTCAATTTACTTTCCTCTACTAGTCTTATCTTGATTCGGCGGCATCGTGGGATGAATCGGCCCGGATCGACCTTACACGTACGCTTACGTGAGACAGGTTGCACCGACTGACATGCACTAGTTGCATAAGGTGGCTAGCGGGTGTTTGTCTCTCCCACTTTAGTCGGATCGGATTCGATGAAAAGGGTCCTTATGAAGGGTAAATAGTAATTGGATATCACGTTTTGGTTTTGGCGTACGTAAGAAACGTTCTTGCTAGAAACCTATAGTAGCCACGTAAAAACATGCAACAACAATTAGAGGACGTCTAACTTGTTCTTGCAGCATGTGCCGGGTAATGTGATATGGACAAAAGGATGTGATGAATGATATATATATGTGATGTATGAGATTGATCATGTTCTTGTAATAGGAATCACGACTTGCATGTCGATGAGTATGACAACCGGCAGGAGCCATAGGAGTTGTCTTATTTTATTGTATGACCTGTGTGTCATTAAAACGCCATGTAATTACTTTACTTTATTGCTAACCGTTAGCCATAGTAGTAGAAGTAATGTTTGGCGAGACAACTTCATGAAGACACGATGATGGAGATCATGGTGTCATGCCGGTGACGATGATGATCATGGAGCCCCGAAGATGAAGATCAAAAGGAGCAAAATGATATTGGCCATATCATGTCACTATTTGATTGCATGTGATGTTTATCATGTTTTATATCTTAGTTGCTTAAGAACGACGATAGTAAATAAGATGATCTCTCACTAAAATTTCAAGAATTGTGTTCCCCCTAACTATGCACCGTTGCTAAGGTTCGTTGTTCCGAAGCACCACGTGATGATCGGGTGTGATAGGCTCTAACGTTCGCATACAACGGGTGTAAGCCAGATTTACGCATGCAATACACTTAGGGTTCACTTGACGAGCCTAGCATGTACAGACGTGGCCTCGGAACATGGAAGACCAAAAGGTCGAACATGAGTCGTATAGAAGATACGATCAACATAAAGATGTTCACCGTTGATGACTAGTCCGTCTCACGTGATGATTTGACACAGCCTAGTCGATTCGGATCATGTATCACTTAGATGACTAGAGAGATGTCTATCTGAGTGGGAGTTCATTAAATTTGTTTAGATGAACTTAATTGTCATGAACTTAGTCTAAAATCTTTACAATATGTCTTGTAGATCCAATGGCCCACGCTAATGTTGCCTTCAACTTCAACCTGTTCCTAGAGAAAACCAAGCTGAAAGACGATGGTAGCAACTATACGGATTGGGTCCGTAACTTGAGGATCATCCTCATAGCTGCCAAGAAAGCATATGTCCTTGAAGCACCTCTAGGTGATGCACCCGTTTTCCCAGCAACTCAAGACGTTATGAACGCCTGGCAGTCGCGTAGTGATGATTACTCCCTGGTTCAGTGCGGCATGCTTTACAGCTTTGAATCGGGGCTCCAAAAGCGTTTTGAGCAACACGAAGCATATGAGATGTTCCAAGAGCTGAAAATGGTTTTCCAAGCTCATGCCCGAGTCGAGAGATATGAAGTCTCTGACAAGTTCTACATTTGTAAGATGGAGGAGAATAGTTCTGTCAGCGAGCATATACTCAAAATGTCTGGGTTGCCCAATCGCTTGTCTCAGTTGGGAATTAATCTCCCAGATGACGCGGTCGTTGACAGAATCCTCCAGTCGCTCCCACCTAGCTACAAGAGCTTCGTGATGAACTTCAATATGCAGGGGATGGAGAAGTCCATTCCCGAGGTATATTCAATGCTGAAACCAGCGGAGGTGTATATCAAAAAGGAACATCTAGTGTTGATGGTGAATAAAACCACTAAGTTCAAGAAGGGCAAGGGTAAGAAGAACTTCAAGAAGGACGACAAAGGAGTTGCCGCACCCGGTAATCCAGTTGCCGGGAAGAAGCCAAAGAATGGACCCAAGCCTGAGACTGAGTGCTTTTATTGCAAGGGAACGGGTCACTGGAAGCGGAACTGTCCCAAATACTTAGCGGATAAGAAGGCCGGAAACGTCAAAGGTATATGCGATATACATGTTATTGATGTGTACCTTACCAGTGCTCGTAGTAGCTCCTGGGTATTTGATACCGGTGTAGTTGCTCACATTTGTAACTCAAAGCAGGAGCTGCGGAATAAGCGGAGACTGGCGAAGGACGAGGTGACGATGCGCGTCGGGAATGGTTCCAAGGTCGATGTGATCGCCGTCGGCACGCTACCTCTGCATCTACCTTCGGGATTAGTGTTAAACCTCAATAATTGTTATCTAGTACCAGCTTTGAACATGAACATTGTATCTGGATCTCGTTTAATGCGAGATGGCTACTCATTTAAATCTGAGAATGATGGTTGTTCTATTTATATGAGAGAAATGTTTTATGGTCATGCCCCGATGGTCAATGGTTTATTCTTAATGAATCTCGAACATGATGTTACACATATTCATAGTGTGGATGCCAAAAGGTGTAAGGTTGATAATGATAGTCCCACATACTTGTGGCACTGCCGCCTTGGTCCTATTGGTGTCAAACATATGAAGAAGCTCCATGCAGATGGACTTTTGGAGTCTCTTGATTATGAATCATTTGACACGTGTGAACCATGCCTCTTGGGGAAGATGACCAAGACTCCGTTCTCCGGAACAATGGAGCGAGCAACCAACTTATTGGAAATCATACATACTGATGTGTGCGGTCCAATGAGTGTTGAAGCTCGCGGTGGCTATCGTTATGTTCTCACCCTCACAGATGACTTAAGTAGATATGGGTATGTCTACTTGATGAAACACAAGTCTAAGACCTTTGAAAAGTTCAAGGAATTTCAGAATGACGTTGAGAATCAACGTGACAGAAAAATAAAGTTCTTACGATCAGATCGTGGAGGAGAATATTTAAGTCACAAATTTGGCACGCACCGACTAGGAAGGAAGTTAACGAAACTTCGGATCAAGTTACTACTGAGCTTTGTAGGTCCACAAGGACACGTTCCGCACCAGAGTGGTACGGCAACCCTGTCATGGAAATCATGTTGTTAGACAATGGTGAACCTTCGAACTATGAAGAAGCGATGGCGGGCCCGGATTCCAACAAATGGCTTGAAGCCATGAAATCCGAGATAGGATCCATGTATGATAACAAAGTATGAACTTTGGTTGACTTGCCCGATGATCGGCAAGCCATAAAAAATAAATGGATCTTTAAGAAGAAGACTGACGCGGATGGTAATGTGACCATCTATAAGGCTCGGCTTGTCGCTAAAGGTTATCGACAAGTTCAAGGAATTGACTACGACGAGACTTTCTCCCCCGCAGCGATGCTGAAGTCCGTTTGAATCATGTTAGCAATTGCCTCATTCTATGATTATGAGATATGGGAAATGGACGTCAAAACGGCATTCCTTAATGGCTTCCTCAAGGAAGAACTGTATATGATGCAGCCGGAAGGTTTTGTCGATCCTAAGAATGCTAACAAGGTATGCAAGCTCCAGTGCTCCATCTATGGGCTGGTGCAAGCATCTCGGAGTTGGAACATTCGTTTTGATGAGGTGATCTAAGTGTTTGGGTTTATACAGACTTGGGGAGAAGCCTGTATTTACAAGAAAGTGAGTGGGAGCTCTTTAGCATTTCTCATATTATATGTGGATGACATATTGCTGATGGCTTCTCGCCCCTCGTTGGTTACCCCAACTGGAAGGTTTGAGATGCAGTGTAGCGGAAGTTTTCCCTTAGCAATACCAAGGATCGATTTCTCTGAGACTCCCAGTTTCAACAAGAAGGTGTCAACTGCTAACGGCGCCAGATATTAGCAATAAACGTGGACCTGCACACAGATACAAATAACTTTGCTCCCAATGAGTACAGAGAGGTTGTCAATCCCTCCGGCCTTGTAGTTTACAAAGGATCAAACGCAAGTGATAATAGTGATAGATATAATTGCAATAGTAAATAAAAGCGGAAAAGTAAATAGCGGATGTGATCAATGATGGTAATATGGACTGGAGTCTCATGATGTTCACTAGTGATGTCTCTCTCCCAAAAGACGATAAAACAGCTATGTGAGGTAAACGAATTACAGCTGGGCAATTGACAGGACCATGTGCGCAAACCAATGCTGACTACATTGCAAGAAAGGTTGAGGTTCAAAGCATGGGCGGTACGCCGAGGTAAGTAGACCGAAATCCATCTGCATCTACTACTAATCATCCACCTTGAGATATCTATCCAGAACATCTCGCTGGTATTAAGTTGCGAGTCCCACCCATAGTGTAAACTCAAAGCAACAGACAACTGCATTAAAAGAACCTTGCGTAAAGTAAACAGTCCTTGCACCCGCGGGCACAAGCACCGTTGTTTTCCCCCTTGTGGCAACAGCACATCCCCTAGACTCATGTTTCTGTCACTCAAGCTAGTCATCGAGGGGCATGAACCCACAATC
>LR738714.1:631440237-631461118 GCA_902687465.1 Secale cereale
CGGGACGTGACGGACCGCTAAACCTAGACAAATCTCGAAGAAAATAGAGCTTCGAGAGGAGAAAAGCTTAACTAGTGTGGCTCGGGCATTCCACCGAACATGTTGTGTGCATAGGAGGTGAGCTAGAGCACCACTAACCCCTCTCCCCCTCGGCCAGAAAAAAAACAGAGCAGTGAGCTCTGCTCTTGAGTGAGGGGGTATATATAGGCAACTCACTGGTCCCGGTTGGTGCTACAAACCGGGGCTAAAGGGGTGCCTTTGGTCCCGGTTCATAAAACAAACCGGGACTAATAGTGGTGGGCCAGGAGCAAGAGCCATTGGTCCCGGTTTTTAGCTCCAACCGGGACCAATAGGTCCAGACGAACCGGGACCAATGGCCCACGTGGCCCGGCCGGCCCCCTGGGCTAACGAACCGGGTCCAGTACCCCTATTGGTCCCGGTTCTAGATTGAACCGGGGCTAATGGGCTGGACCAATGCCCTGTTTTCTACTAGTGTAGGGAATGTAGTACGTGGTTACCGAATGTTGTTCAGAGTCCCGGATGAGATCCCGGACGTCACGAGGAGTTCCGGAATGGTCCGGAGGTAAAAATTTATATATGGGAAGTCCTGTTTTGGTCACCAGAATGATTTCGGGGTCACCGGTATTGTACCGGGGCCACCGGAAGGTGTCCGGGAGTCCACCGGGTGGGGCCACCTGCTCGGTGGGCCAAGTGAAGGGGGGGTACCAGCCCCTGGTGGACTGGTGCCCCCCCCCCCAAGGGCCCAAGGCGACTTAGGGTTTGGGGGGAACCCTAAGGGGGGGGGCGCCCCCTTGCCTTGGGGGGCAAGGCACCCTCTCTGGCCGCCGCCCCCTCCTCAGATCTCATCTGAGGGGGCTGGCCCCCTCTCCCTGGCCCCTATATATATGTGAAGGGAGGGAGGGCAGCCGCACCCAAGTCCTGGCGCAGCCCTCCCCCTCTCCCTACTACTCCTCATCTCCCGCGGTGCTTGGCGACGCCCTGCAAGATTGCCACGCTCCTCCATCACCACCACGCCGTCGTGCTGCTGCTGGACGAAGTCTTCCCCAACCTCTCCCTCTCTCCTTGCTGGATCAAGGCGCGGGAGACGTCACCGGGCTGCACGTGTGTTGAACGCGGAGGCACCGTTGTTCGGTGCTTAGATCGGAAACGGTCGCGATCTGAATCGCTTCATGTACGACTCTACCGACCGCGTTCTTGCAATGCTTTCGCATCGCGTTCTTCAAAGGTATGAAGATGCACTCCCCTCTCGTTGCTAGTAGACTCCATAGATAGATCTTGGTGATGCGTAGGAAATTTTTTGATTTTCTGCAATGATCCCCAACACTTCATCCACCGATATTATACCGATATTGTATCCAGATCCACCATATTCAAGTAATTGATGGTCAGAGTCAGGTCTCTAAATGGTGTTTGTGGTCTGCTCCGCTACAGCAGAAGTCAGCAGTCAGCAGCTCGTCTTGTTTGCTTTGGTTTGTGTTGTTTGGGAAAGTGGGGCGCAGTGGGCAAAAAACATGATCAGATAGGTCGACAAGCAGCGGTAGTGCTTGGAACATGTCCAGTATATATAGTTTACCATGTGTATTGTGTTCCAGCATCTTCAAGAACGTACACTCTATTAGGATTCGTACTTGAAATGCCACCGAATGTTACTGAAAAGAAAAATGTGCAATAGTGTATTCCATCATAATTGTGTTTGGTATCGGTCTGTATTGTTTATCATAATCCAAATTAAAGTAAAAAGTGTACAAGATCGTACGTTTTCTAGAACATGCAACAAACAATTTTGACACGGGTGATCCCGTACAGAACTAGTATTACTCCGTACTAGTACCGACAACAATATCACTTTTTTGAGGAAAAAAGAGAAAGATCACTTGTATAGAAGTTAAGATTATTAACTTTTATAAACAATGTTTTTCTCCACATCTATTTGCACCTCCACCGTTCACGACGGTAGCCGACTGGACACCATAGCAGGAGCCTACCGGGCCCGTGGCCTCGCAGGCCTGGCCGGGCACTCAAAGGTCCGGACAACTCCTGCCTTCGCGCAATAGCTGGCACGCCATCGACGTCACTGTCCCAGTCCAAGCCGCTCCCCCGCCTCCCCATACAGAGAGCGTCGCGGTTGCGCCGGAGCCGAGCCACAAGGACCCAGAAGGGACCCTACGGGCCCAGATTTGGGCTGAGGACGCGCCACCGGCCGGCCAGCACCACCGGATCGCCCCGCCGTCAAGAGGCGGCACCACCACGGCGAGGACCACCGGCCTCCGCACCAGGACGCCGGACCGCCACTGGCCGAGGCGCACCGCCGCCGGCCATCACCGCCCGAGCAGGGAAGGGCCGCGCGCGGGGAAGGGCATGCCCACCGCCACCAACACCACGCGGCCGAAGACTGACGGCGGGAGGAGGGAGGGACGCGGGGGAAACCTGATCAATAATCCACCTCGCCTACCCGCAAGCACCTCGCCCCCCGACCCTAGGGTTCCCCGGCCGCCGCCGCCGGCTCCCCCACATGGAGCCGCCCGCCCCTTCCCCCTCCCGTTCTCCTTCTCCTCCCCCACCCCTCTCCACTCCCCCGTACCCCCGCGCCACCTCCCTGAGCGAGGCGGCCGGGGGCCCTTCCTCCGCGCTCCTCCAGCTCTCCCCCACGTCCTTCCCTCCTCCTGCCGCCGTCAGCGTGCGCCGCCGATCCTCGGCCGCGTGGTGTTGGCGGTGGTGGGCATGCCCTTCCCCGCGCGCGGCCCTCCCATGCTCGGGCGGTGATGGCCGGCGGCGGTGCGCCTCGGCCGGTGGCGGTCCGGCATCCTGGTGCGGAGGCCGGCGGCGCTCGCCGTGGTGGTGTCGCCTCTTGGCGGCGGGGCAGTCCGGTGGTGCTGGCCGGCCGGTGGCGCGTCCCCGGCTCAGATCTGAGCCCGTAGGGTCCCTTCTGGGTCCTTGCGGGTTGGTTCCGCCGCGACCGTGATGCTCTCTGTATGGGGAGACAGGGGACTACCGAACCAGGTAACACGGTTAACATTTAAGAAAGCATAGGCTTTGGAACACCCCCGTATCTAGCCATCCATTTCTACATCAAGATTCGTGCAAGAAATTTTCTCTTTTTTGTTTCTCCCAAATAAAACAAAATATGAACTTGAAACTTTGCACGACGACAAAACATTCTAACTAGAATGTGGGAAAAATACTTTCAGATTTTTTCGTGAATCATATATAGTAAAAATAATATTTTTTTACTCGAAAAAAATCTCATTTTGTATATTTACTTCCGATGAAAAAATCTGAAAGTATTTTTCCCACATTCTAGTTAGAATGTTTTGTCGTCGTGCAAGGTTGCAAGTTCATATGTTGTTTTATTTAGGAGAAACAAAAAAAGAGAAATTTTCATGTAGTGAGTTAGTTGTGTAGCACAGATCTCAAAGCAAGTTTGGAGGGTAAGGATAAGAGGTGTCTGAAAGCCTGAGCTTCAAAAATCCATGTTCGCTTTGGGTTGTTTTGAGCCTGGACATAATTTTATGATGTATTCATCATAATGTGGAAGCATACAAACAGATTAATTATGTGACATTTGTCCGGTGCTTGTTTAGATTACAAAATCTATGTGTAACATGTTGGGGAATTAGTTGAACCCTTTATCAACAAATATATTTTTTTGACCACATACATCACGATTAAGATTTTGTTATAATGATCTAGTCTTTTTTTTTCTGGAAAACATCTGATCTATTCATCTTTAATCATGACAATACAACGAACACAAGAAAGAATAAAAATTACATCCAGATTCATAAATCACCTAGCGACGACTACAAGCACCGAAGCGAGCCGAAGACGCGCCGCCGTCATAGCCCTTCACTCACCAGATCCGGGAAAACCGTGTTGTAGTAGACAGTTGGGAAGTCGTCGTGCTAAGGCCCCATAGGACCAACACACCAGAACAGCAACCGCCACCGATAAAGAGTAGCGTAGACTGAAAGGATCCAACCTGAAGACACACAAACGTAGACGAACGACGAACAAATCCGAAAAAATCCACCAAAGGCAGATGTTGGATGCACCACTGGAACGGGGGCAGGGCGAGGAGAACCTTATTCCATCTTCAGGGAGCCGCCGCAGTCTTGCCTTCCTGAATAGGATACAAACTCTAACAAAACTCGAAAACACATCTACAAACGGAGCCATCCCACTGGCAAGGGCCGGGATCTACCGCCACTAGTAGAAAACAGGGCTTTGTTCACAACTCAATATACACATTAGTCCCGGTTGCATTACGAACCGGGACTAATGTGAGCATTAGTCCCGGTTCGAGCGTCTAAAGGCATTAGTGAAGGAAATATGCCCTAGAGGCAATAATAAAGATGTTATTTGTATTTCCTTATATCATGATAAATGTCTTTTATTCATGCTAGAATTGTATTTACCGGAAACTTAGTACATGTGTGGATACATAGACAAAACAGTATGTCCCTAGTATGCCTCTACTAGACTAGCTCATTGATCAAAGATGGTTATGTTTCCTAGCCATAGACATGGGTTGTCATTTGATCAACGGGATCACATCATTAGGAGAATGATGTGATGGACAAGACCCATCCGTTAGCATAGCACTATGATCGTTTAGTTTAACTGCTATTGCTTTCTTCATGACTTATACATGTTCCTATGACTATGAGATTATGCAACTCCCGACTACCGTAGGAACACCTTGTGTGCTATCAAACGTCACAACGTAACTGGGTGATCATAAAGATGCTCTACAGGTGTCTCCGAAAGTATTCGTGGTGTTGGCATAGATCAAGATTAGAATTTGTCACTCAGAGTGTCGGAGAGGTATCTCTGGGCCCTCTCGGTAACACACATCATAATAAGCCTTGCAAGCAAAAGACTAATGAGTTAGTCACGAGATGATGTGTTACGGAACGAGTAAAGAGACTTGCCGATAAACGAGATTGAACTAGGTATAAAGATACCGACGATCGAATCTCGGGCAAGTAACATACCGTTTGACAAAAGGAACAACGTATGTTGTTATGCGGTTCTGACTGATAAAAGATCTTCGTAGAATATGTAGGAGCCAATATGAACATCCAGGTTCCGCTATTGGTTATTGACCAGAGATGAGTCTCGGTCATGTCTACATAGTTCTCGAACCCGTAGGGTCCGCACGCTTAACGTTTGATGACGATCGGTATTATGAGTTTTTGAGTATTGATGTACCGAAGGTAGTTCGGAGTCCCGGATGAGATCACGGACATGACGAGGAGTCTCGGAATGTCCGAGACATAAAGATTGATATATTGGACGGCTATATTCGGACACCGGAAGTATACCGGAAAAGTTTCAGATTTATCGGGAATGCCGGAGGGGGTTACCGGAACCCCCTACGAGAGGGGATGGTCCATAGTGGGCCTAAAGGGTGAGAGAGAGGCAGCCCATAGGGCTGGCCGGCGCCCCCACCTAGGAATCCTAGTTGGACTAGGATTGGGGGGGGCGCCACCTCTCCTATTCCTTTCCCCCTTCTTCCTTTCGGTGAATCCTACTAGGAATAGGATTGCAATCCTATTCCTAGTAGGAGTCCCTTCCTAGCCGCACCATAGGGAGTTGGCCGGCCCTCCTCCCTTGTTCCTTTATATACGGGGGCAGGGGGGCACCCAAAGACACACAAGTTGAATTGTTTTAGCTGTGTGCGGTGCCCCCTCCACAGAATCACACCTCGGTCGTACCGTCGCGGAGCTTAGGCGAAGCCCTGCGTCGGTGAACACATCATATCCGTCACCACGCCGTCGTGCTGACGAAACTCTCCCGTGAAGCTCAACTGGATCAAGAGCTCGTGGGACGTCATCAAGCTGAACGTGTGCTGAACGCGGAGGTGCCGTACGTTCGGTGCTTGATCGGTTGGATCGCGAAGAATTTCGACAACATCAACCACGTCACTTGACGCTTCCGCTCCCGGTCTACGAGGGTACGTAGACACACTCTCCCCTCTCGTTGCTATGCATCTGGTAGATAGATCTTGCGTGATCGTAGGAAAATTTTAAAATACTACGTTCCCCAACAGTGGCATCATGAGCCAGGTCTATGCGTAGATGATATGCACGAGTAGAACACAATGAGATTGTGGACGATACTAGTCATACTGCTTACCAGCATGTCATACTTTGCTTCGGCGGTATTGTGAGATGAAGCGGCCCGGACCGACATTACGCGTACGCTTACGCGAGACTGGTTTCACCGTTACGAGCACTCGTTGCTTAAAGGTGACTGGCGGGTGTCTGTCTCTCTCACTTTAGCTGAATCAAGTGTGGCTACGCCCGGTCCTTGTGAAGGTTAAAACAGCACATACTTGACGAAACATCGTTGTGGTTTTGTATGCGTAGGTAAGAACGGTTCTTGCTAAGCCCATAGCAGCCACGTAAAACTTGCAACAAACAAAGTAGAGGACGTCTAACTTGTTTTTGCAGGGCATGTTGTGATGTGATATGGTCAAGACATGATGAGTTATACGGTTTTGTATGAGATGATCATGTTTTGTAAAGTTATCGGCAACTGGCAGGAGCCATATGGTTGTCGCTTTATTGTATGAAATGCAATCGCCATGTAATTGCTTTACTTTATCACTAAGCGGTAGCGATAGTCGTGGAAGCAATAGTTGGCGAGACGACAACGATGCTACGATAAAGATCAAGGTGTCAAGCCGGTGACGAAGGTGATCATGACGGTGCTTTGAAGATGGAGATCAAAAGCACAAGATGATGATGGCCATATCATGTCACATATTTTGATTGCATGTGATGTATATCTTATTATGCTTCTTATTTTGCTTAGAACGATGGTAGCATTATAAGATGACCCCTTACTAAATTTCAAGGTATAAGTGTTCTCCCTGAGTATGCACCGTTGCGAAAGTTCGTCGTGCCGAGACACCACGTGATGATCGGGTGTGATAAGCTCTACGTTCAAATACAACGGGTGTAAGCCAGTTTTGCACACGCAGAATACTCAGGTTAAACTTGACGAGCCTAGCATATACAGATATGGCCTCGGAACACTAGAGACCGAAAGGTCGAGCGTGAATCATATAGTAGATATGATCAACATAAGATGTTCACCATTGAAAACTACTCCATCTCACGTGATGATCGGACATGGTTTAGTTGATTTGGATCACGTGATCATTTAGATGACCAGAGGGATGTCTATCTAAGTGGGAGTTCTTTAAATTAATATGATTAAATTGAAATTTAATTTATCATGAACTTAGTCCTGATAGTTTTGCATATCTATGTCGTTGTAGATCAATGGCCCGTGCTACCGTTCCTTTGAGTTTTAATGCATTCCTAGAGAAAGCTAAGTTGAAAGATGATGGTAGCAATTACACGGACTGGGTCCGTAACCTGAGGATTATCCTCATTGCTGCACAGAAGAATTATGTCCTTGAAGCACCGCTAGGTGACAAGCCCCCTTCCGCTGATGCAGACGCTTTGAACGTCTGGCAGTCGCGGTCTGATGACTACACGATAGTTCAGTGTGCCATGCTTTACGGCTTAGAACTGGGACTTCAACGGCGTTTTGAACGTCATGGAGCATATGAGATGTTCCAGGAGTTGAAGTTAATATTTCAAGCAAATGCCCGGATTGAGAAATATAAGATTTCCAGTAAGTTCTACAGCTGCAAAATGGAGGAGAATAGTTCTATCAGTGAACACTTGCTCAGAATGTCTGGGTACTACAATCATATGACTCAACTTGGTTGCAAAGTTGACGAGGATAGTGTTATTGATAGAGTTCTTCAATCACTGCCACCAAGCTATAAAGGCTTCGTGATGAACTATAACATGCAAGGGATGCAAAAGACAATTCCCGAGCTCTTCGCTATGCTCAAAGCTGCGGAAGTAGAAATCAAAAAGGAGCATCAAGTGTTGATGGTTAACAAGACCACTAGTTTCAAGAAAAAGGGCAAGGGAAAGAAAGGGAACTTCAAAAAGAATAGCAAGTCAGTTGCTACTTCAACGAAGAAACCCAAATCTGGAGCCAAGCCTGAAACTGAGTGCTTCTACTGCAAGGGGACTGGACACTGGAAGCGGAACTGCCCCGAGTATTTGGCGGATAAGAAGGATGGCAAGATGAACAAAGGCATATGTGATATACATGTTATTGATGTGTACCTTACTAATGCTCGTAGTAGTACCTGGGTATTTGATACCGGTTCGGTTGCTAATATTTGTAACTCGAAACAGGGACTACGGATTAAACGAAGATTAGCTAAGGACGAGGTGACGATGCGCGTGGGAAACGGTTCCAAAGTCGATGTGATCGCCGTCGGCACGCTACCTCTACATTTACCTTCGGGATTAGTTTTAGACCTAAATAATTGTTATTTGGTGCCAGCGTTGAGCATGAACATTATATCTGGATCTTGTTTATTGCGAGACGGTTATTCATTTAAATCAGAGAATAATGGTTGTTCCATTTTAATGAATAATATCTTTTATGGTCATGCACCCTTGAAGAGTGGTCTATTCTTATTGGATCTCGATCGTAGTGATACACATATTCATAATATTGAAACCAAAAGATGCAAGGTTAATAATGATAGTGCAACTTATTTGTGGCACTGCCGTTTAGGTCATATTGGTGTAAAACGCATGAAGAAACTCCATAAAGATGGACTTTTGGAATCACTTGATTATGAATCACTTGGTGCTTGCGAACCATGCCTCATGGGCAAGATGACTAAAACTCCGTTCTCCGGAACTATGGAGCGAGCAACAGATTTGTTGGAAATCATACATACTGATGTATGTGGACCAATGAGTGTTGATGCTCGCGGTGGGTATCGTTATTTTCTGACCTTCACTGATGATTTGAGCATATATGGGTATATCTACTTAATGAAACACAAGTCTAAAACATTTGAAAAGTTCAAAGAATTTCAGAGTGAAGTAGAGAATCATCGTAACAAGAAAATAAAGTTCCTACGATCTGATCGTGGAGGAGAATATTTGAGTTACGAGTTTGGTCTTCATTTGAAACAATGTGGAATAGTTTCACAACTCACGCCACCTGGAACACCACAACGTAATGGTGTGTCCAAACGTCGTAACCGTACTTTATTGGATATGGTGCGATCTATGATGTCTCTTACCGATTTACCACTATCGTTTTGGGGTTATGCTTTAGAGACAGCTGCATTCACGTTAAATAGGGCACCATCTAAATCCGTTGATACGACGCCTTATGAACTATGGTTTGGCAAGAAACCAAAGTTGTCGTTTCTTAAAATTTGGGGCTGCGATGCTTATGTGAAAACACTTCAACCTGATAAGCTCGATCCCAAGTCGGAAAAATGTGTCTTCATAGGATACCCAAAAGAGACTGTTGGGTACACCTTCTATCACAGATCCGAAGGCAAAATATTCGTTGCTAAGAACGGATCCTTTCTAGAAAAAGAGTTTCTCTCGAAAGAAGTGAGTGGGAGGAAAGTAGAACTTGATGAGGTAATTGTACCTTCTCCCATATTGGAAAGTAGTGCATCACAGGAAATTGTTCCAGTGATTCCTACACCAATTAGTGAGGAAGTTGATGATAATGATCATGAAACTTCGGATCAAGTTTCTGCTAAACGTCGTAGATCAACCAGAGTACGTTCCGCACCAGAGTGGTACGGCAACCCAGTTCTGGAAATCATGTTACTAGACCATGATGAACCTACAAACTATGAGGAAGCGATGATGAGCCCAGATTCCGCAAAATGGCTTGAAGCCATGAAATCTGAGATGGGATCCATGTATGAGAACAAAGTGTGGACTTTGGTTGACTTGCCCGATGATCGGCAGGCCATCGAAAATAAATGGATCTTCAAGAGGAAGACCGACGCAGATGGTAATATTACTGTCTACAAAGCTCGACTTGTTGCGAAAGGTTTTCGACAAGTTCAAGGAGTTGACTACGATGAGACTTTCTCACCTGTAGCAATGCTTAAGTCTGTCTGAATCATGTTAGCAATTGCCGCATTTTATGATTATGAAATCTGGCAAATGGATGTCAAAACTGCATTCCTAAATGGATATCTCAAAGAAGAGTTGTATATGATGCAACCAGAAGGTTTTGTCGATCCAAAAGGTGCTAACAAAGTATGCAAACTCCAGCAATCCATCTATGGACTGGTGCAAGCATCTCGGAGTTGGAATATACGCTTTGATGAAGTGATCAAAGCATATGGTTTTATACAGACTTTTGGAGAAGCCTGTATTTACAAGAAAGTGAGTGGGAGCTCTGTAGCATTTCTAATATTATATGTAGATGACATATTGTTAATTGGAAATGATATAGAATTTCTGGATAGCATAAAAGGATACTTGAATAAAAGTTTTTTCAATGAAAGACCTCGGAGAAGCTGCTTACATATTAGGCATCAAGATCTATAGAGATAGATCAAGACGCTTAATTGGACTTTCACAAAGCACATACCTTGATAAGATTTTGAAAAGATTCAAAATGGATCAGTCAAAGAAAGGATTCTTGCCTGTTTTACAAGGTATGAAGTTGAGTAAGACTCAATGCCCGACCACTGCAGAAGATAGAGAGAAAACGAAAGTCATTCCCTATGCCTCAGCCATAGGATCTATCATGTATGCAATGCTGTGTACCAGACCTGATGTGTGCCTTGCTATAAATCTAGCAGGGAGGTACCAAAGTAATCCAGGAGTGGATCACTAGACAGCGGTCAAAAACATCCTAAAGTATCTGAAAAGAACAAAGGATATGTTTCTCGTATATGGAGGTGACAAAGAGCTCGTCGTAAACGGTTACGTCGATTCTAGCTTTGACACTGATCCGGATGACTCTAAGTCACAAACCGGATATGTATTTTTATTGAACGGTGGAGCTGTCAGCTGGTGCAGTTCCAAGCAGAGCATCGTGGCGGGATCTACGTGTGAAGCGGAATACATAGCTGCTTCGGAAGCAGCAAATGAAGGAGTCTGGATGAAGGAGTTCATATCCGATCTAGGTGTAGTACCTAGTGCATCGGGTCCAATGAAATTTTTTTGTGACAACACTGGAGCCATAGCCTTGGCGAAGGAATCCAGGTTTCACAAGAGAACAAAACACATCAAAAGACTCTTCAATTCCATCCGCGATCTAGTCAAGGAGGGAGACATAGAGATTTGCAAAATACATACGGATCTGAATGTTGCAGACCCGTTGACTAAGCCTCTTCCACGGGCAAAACATGATCAGCACCAAGACTCCATGGGTGTGAGAATCATCACTTTGTAATCTAGATTATTGACTCTAGTTCAAGTGGGAGACTGAAGGAAATATGCCCTAGAGGCAATAATAAAGATGTTATTTGTATTTCCTTATATCATGATAAATGTCTTTTATTCATGCTAGAATTGTATTTACCGGAAACTTAGTACATGTGTGGATACATAGACAAAACAGTATGTCCCTAGTATGCCTCTACTAGACTAGCTCATTGATCAAAGATGGTTATGTTTCCTAGCCATAGACATGGGTTGTCATTTGATCAACGGGATCACATCATTAGGAGAATGATGTGATGGACAAGACCCATCCGTTAGCATAGCACTATGATCGTTTAGTTTAACTGCTATTGCTTTCTTCATGACTTATACATGTTCCTATGACTATGAGATTATGCAACTCCCGAATACCGTAGGAACACCTTGTGTGCTATCAAACGTCACAACGTAACTGGGTGATCATAAAGATGCTCTACAGGTGTCTTCGAAAGTATTCGTGGTGTTGGCATAGATCAAGATTAGGATTTGTCACTCCGAGTGTCGGAGAGGTATCTCTGGGCCCTCTCGGTAACACACATCATAATAAACCTTGCAAGCAAAAGACTAATGAGTTAGTCACGAGATGATGTGTTACGGAACGAGTAAAGAGACTTGCCGGTAAACGAGATTGAACTAGGTATAAAGATACCGACGATCGAATCTCGGGCAAGTAACATACCGTTTGACAAAAGGAACAACGTATGTTGTTATGCGGTTCTGACCGATAAAAGATCTTCGTAGAATATGTAGGAGCCAATATGAACATCCAGGTTCCGCTATTGGTTATTGACCAGAGATGAGTCTCGGTCATGTCTACATAGTTCTCGAACCCGTAGGGTCCGCACGCTTAACGTTTGATGACGATCGGTATTATGAGTTTTTGAGTATTGATGTACCGAAGGTAGTTCGAAGTCCCGGATGAGATCACGGACATGACGAGGAGTCTCGGAATGTCCGAGACATAAAGATTGATATATTGGACGGCTATATTCGGACACCGGAAGTATACCGGAAAAGTTTCGGATTTATCGGGAATGCCGGAGGGGGTTACCGGAACCCCCTACGAGAGGGGATGGTCCATAGTGGGCCTAAAGGGTGAGAGAGAGGCAGCCCATAGGGCTGGCCGGCGCCCCCACCTAGGAATCCTAGTTGGACTAGGATTGGGGGGGCGCCACCTCTCCTATTCCTTTCCCCCTTCTTCCTTTCGGTGAATCCTACTAGGAATATGATTGCCTTCCTAGCCGCACCATAGGGAGTTGGCCGGCCCTCCTCCCTTGCTCCTTTATATACGGGGGCAGGGGGCCACCCAAAGACACACAAGTTGAATTGTTTTAGCCGTGTGCGGTGCCCCCCTCCACAGAATCACACCTCGGTCGTACCGTCGCGGAGCTTAGGCAAAGCCCTGCGCCGGTGAATACATCATATCCGTCACCACGCCGTCGTGCTGACGAAACTCTCCCGTGAAGCTCAACTGGATCAAGAGCTCGTGGGACATCATCAAGCTGAACGTGTGCTGAACGCGGAGGTGACGTACGTTCGGTGCTTGATCGGTTGGATCGCGAAGAAGTTCGACAACATCAACCGCGTCACTTGACGCTTCCGCTCCCGGTCTACGAGGATACGTAGACACACTCTCCCCTCTCGTTGCTATGCATCTGGTAGATTGATCTTGCGTGATCGTAGGAAAATTTTAAAATACTACGTTCCCCCACAATTAGTCCCGGTTCAAATGGGACCTTTAGTCCCGGTTTGAGACACGAACCGGGACTAAAGGGCATCGCACCCTTTAGTCCCGGTTCGTGTCTCAAATAGGGGCTAAAGATTAGACCTTTAGTCCCGGATCGTGTCTCAAACCGGGGCTAAAGGGCCCATTTCTCAAACTCTACCGCCCTTCCCCGCATGTATCGCCATTTCAGTTTTGAAAAAAACAAAAGAAAATGATAAAAACTTAAAAAAAAAATCCTTCGAGATGTAGTTATATTACTACATCTACTAGATGTAAAAATTTAAAAACTTTAATTTTTACATGTTTTGCAAAAAAGTGTGATGAAAAAGTAAAACGGCTATAACTTTGCTAATTTTTTTAAATAATACAATTTTTTTTATTAATTTTCATAAATATTACGCCGTATAATTTTTTTTCAAAAATAATACACCGTCGGCCTGCTGCAGGCCGACTGGGCCTAGTCGGCCCACAGCAGGCCGATTGGACTCCACTCGGCCTACAACTGGCCGACTGGCCCCTGTCGGCCCACTATGGGCTGATTGGGTCCTGTCGGCCCACTGTGGGCCGACTGGAGCTAATTGGCCTGCTGTGGGCTAATTGTTTTTGCAAAAAGGTAGGCATAAAAAATATATGTTTAAAAAAATGTTAATCGTGTAATTAAAATTTTTAAACGTGAATAAAAAATGTTCCTGATGTATAAAAAAATGTACAATATATATGCAAAAAAGTTGACTAAAAATATGTTTAATCATGTATTTAAAAATTGTTAAATGTTTGTATAAAAATGTTCCTCATCTATACAAAAAATATAGCATGAGTATGAAAAAAAGTTGACACCAAAAAAATATGTTTGAAAAAAATGTTAATCATGTATTTAAAAAAAATGTTAATCATGTATTTGAAAAAATGTTCCTTATCTATACAAAAAATATAGAATGTGTATGAAAAAAAGTTGACACAAAAAAAATATGTTTGAAGAAAATGTTAATCATGTATTTGAAAAAATGTTCAACGAGTACACAAAAATGTTTCATGTATTAGAATGAAAGGTTAAACGTGTATAACAAAATGTTCCAGCTCCGGATCCGGTATGGGAGCATCACGGACCTAAGTATGATTGGTTGCTCTTTTTGTATGGAACTGGAATATTTGTTTCAAACATTTTTTTGGTGTCAACTTTTTTTCATACAAATTCTATATTTTTTGTATAGATAACGAATATTTTTTATACACACATTTAACAATTTTTAATCATGTATTTGGAAAAATGTCAACTTTTCAAACATATTTTTCAAACATATTTTTTTGGTGTCAACTTTTTTTCATACACATTCTATATTTTATGCATAAATAAGGAACTTTTTTATACACGCATTTAACAATTTTTAAATACATGCTTAACACTTTTTAAAACATATTTTTAGTCAACTTTTTTGCATATATATTGTACATTTTTTGTATACATCAGAAACATTTTTTAATACATGTTTAATATTTTTTAATAACATGATGAACATTTTTTTAAACATATATTTCTTATGCCTACTTTTTTTTTGCAAAAACAATTAGCCACAGCAAGCCAATTAGATCCAGTCAGCCCACAGTGGGCCGACAGGACCCAATCAGCCCACAGTGGGCCAACAGGGGCCTGTCGGCCAGCTGTAGGCCGACTGGAGTCCAATCGGCCTGGTGTGGGCCGACTAGGCCCAGTCGGCCTGCAGCAGGCCGACGGTGTATTATTTTTGAATTTTTTTTATCCGACATAATATTTATGAAAATTAATTAAAAAATGTATTATTTAAAAAAATTTAGCCATAACTTTTGCATACAATGTCGGAAAAAAAACGTATAATATACCAAAATGTTCAGCACGAAAATCCGCATCCGAATTTGACTGCCTATGGCCTGTTTGCAATTTTTTAGAATCCTCAAGTTCTAAAAAAAAGTTATGCTCAAATTTCAGTTTTTTTTTTAATTTTAGTTAAATCTGGTCAAACTATGGTCAAACTACTTATTCAAGACGTATTAGTGTTACTAAATAATTATTCAAGAATATTAGTGTTACTAAATAATTATTCCAGTTTTTTTGAATTTTGGTCAAATCCGGTCAAATTGTGGTCAAACTATGGTCAAACTACTTATTCAAGAAATATTAGTGTTACTAAATAATTATTGTTTTTTAGAATAATAGTTTCAAACTCAAACCATGAAATGTATGACTTCATGCTCAAGCTAAACTCCTAAGGGTTAATAGAATTGACATCTTACTATTGTTAGGAAAATAACAAATGCAGACTTGGAAACGAGGGGGAATAGAACCCGAAAGTTAAGTGTGCTCAGGCTGAAGTAGTGAGAGGTTGGGTGACCGGTCGGGAAGTTAGATGATTTGGAATGATGATGGGTGATTAGAGATTAGAGGTTAAATTGAGCAGTGATGAGAGGTGGGTGATTAGAATTAAATTTGAAAATCGGGAAAATTTAAAAAAAAAATCTCGTAAAATTACCTTTTGTCCCGGTTGGTGTTACCAACCGGGACTAAAGGTGGAGCTCTAGCTAGCATCCACGTGAAGGGCCTTTGTATCGACCCTTTACTCCCGGTTCCAGAACCGGGACTAAAGGCCCTCTTGAACCGGGACAAATGGTCCATTTTCTACTAGTGCACACCTCCATGGCCCTAAAGCCACCGGAGACAAGGCAGACCGGCGACAGCGCCGGCGGAAGGCGAAGGAACCCTAATTTGGTGGGGGGGGGGGAGAGGCTGCTTGTATGACCACGGTAGCTAGACACATGCACGTTATAATGATCTAGTCCTGGCAACCTTTTATGTTGATGCCTGTGAATGTTGAAGAACAATATATTAGATTTTTCCCGCCAAGTTGTTTGGAAGACACAAACGTTTCTAAATTTGAAGGGTTCTCATTTTCCAGCGAACTTTGTTTTAATGTGATGACCCATTTCAATTTATTCAACCAGTTGTATTTTCATGTGCTCAGTTATCAATCGCTGACTTGGGTCAGTTCCAAAGACTAATCATGCGGTTGTGTATGCATCGATCGGAAGTAGGGCTTTTGACAGAAAAGGCAATAGCTAGCATGGAAGTTTTGTGCAAGGAAGCCACCACGTGAAGATCAAAGTTTATTGGTTTTGCCTAGTAGTACGCGGAGGTCTATTCGTGTACTTGGGCATTCGGTGGAAAGTTCAGATAATTTTTTACTAGGCTAGTCATACGAAGAACCATGGCGTCAATGGGTATCTAGTTTGAGGTGGGGCATTTGTATTGACCCTTTAGTCTCGGTTCTCTTCTTGAACCGGGACAAATGACCCATTTTCTACATCTCCATGGCCCTAAAGCCACCAGAGACGAGGAGGACCGGCGGCGGCGCCGGCGGAAGGCGAAGGAACCCTAATTTTGGGGGGGAGGAGAGGCTGCTTCTATGACCACGGTAGCTAGACGCATGCACGTTATAATGATCTAGTCATGGCAACCTTTTATGTTGATGCCTGTGAATGTTGAAGAACAATATATTAGATTTTTCCCGCCATGTTGTTTGGAAGACACAAACGTTTCTAAATCTGAAAGGTTCTCATTTTCCAGTGAACTTTGTTTTAATGTGACAACCCATTTCAATTTATTCAACCAGTTGTATTTTCATGTGCTCAGTTATCAATCGCTGACTTGGGTCAGTTCCAAAGACTAATCATGCGGTTGTGTATGCATCGATCGGAAGTAGCACTTTTGACAGAAAAGGCAATAGCTAGCATGGAAGTTTTGTGCAAGGAAGCCACCACGTGAAGATCAAAGTTTTTTGGTTTTGCCTAGTAGTACGCGGAGGTCTATTCGTGTACTTGGGCATTCAGTGGAAAGTTCAGATAATTTTTTACTGAGTCAGTCATACGAAGAACCATGGCGTCAATGGGTATCTGGTTTGAGGTGGAGAAGTTCAACCGGACAAAAAAACTTGGGATATGGAAGACAGGGGTGAATTGTTGGCACAACAGAGATGCTTGAAGGCGTTGCGAGAAGTCATGTCAGCTAAAATGAAATTATCATGTGATGGATAGAAATTTTTGGGAGACAATTTGAGAGCCTCGAGCGTGTCATGCAGTCGGATAAGTTGGTTGTGTCGGACTAGATAGTTTGACGTATCGACGTCGGTCGGTTGGAATAGAAGACGGTGGTGGGATCGACAACATCGACATAGGAGCGTGATGCTAATCGTGACCGACTTCTAGGGCGTGGAAACACGTGGCATGGGCCGGAGGGGTTGTGTGCCTTCTGCAAGACTATGGCGTGAGGTTGCTTCAAGGTGGTCTACACATCGATCTTGAAGTCAACGGGGCACAAGGGTGGACTGATCATCTACCATGGAGTCATGTTGAAGGTGGAGCTGGAGTCTGGAGGACATCACTTGATGCTGATTGAGGGGCCACGACTAAGTTAACGGAGAGTCAAAGCCTATTTCAGCGGGTAAAGCGAGAGACACGTGGATCAGACTGGGGCTTAGTGGTCTGATGGAGACGTGATACTCGGCATCGGTTGGTGATGATCGGTGGTACTCTGCAGTGGGGGTCGAGTGGTATGGTTCGTGATCCTTGAGACTCGATCGGAACAGCGGAGGCTCGACGCGGTAATAGCGGCAGGGAGTGCATGGAGACGGGCCAGGGCCCTGGTGGTCATACATGTGGTGAGACAACTGCGAATTCGACTCACATGGCTATAATCAACGGTGAAATTCCTTCATGTTTCAGACATGCGGTCAAGAAAGGAGCGGTGTTGTTGAGTTCATATAAATCTTGTGTGTCACACCAAATACGTGAGTTGTTCACTTTCACGCAGGTTAGTGATAAGTATGTGATGGTGTTGGACGAATACTCTGAAAGTTGGGAGCATAAACTAGAGTAACAAGGAACTTAATTTTCCTCGAGTGTTGACTGTGCTCAAGAAAAGAAGGAACTACAAGTTGCAGGTGATGTCACATGGAGTCTTTGGAGTAGCAGCGGTGCTCATGGGATAAGCCCAAGTCCAATGTACATGAAAGTTTGACTCATGAACGAATCCAGGGTGGTGAAGAATATTCGCCAAGGTGGAGTTTGTTAGAGTTGTGCTAAATATTGTGTACAAGGTAGGTTACAGTTCGACTCTGAGTAGTATTGTGTTTGGATAGGATAAGGACTCATGTCCTAGTAGGACAACTTGTATCATAGACCTCTCATATATAGCGAGGGTAGACACACGATGTGACCTATGCTAATATAATAGCATAAGAACGCATGGGAAGCCGACGACATGTGCCGGCGTCCAGGGCGACCGGGTGCAGTATTGTTGCGGTATCATGGGGAGGAGCGCTTATAGTCAGGCCTAGGAGATGTAGCCATATTGATGAACCTCGTTAACAAATCTCAGTGTCATGCTTATGTGATTGCTTGGTCTTCGGATAATCGATGGAGTGCCTCGAATTTACTCTAACAGTCCCATTGACAACAATGTCCGGCTTGGATTGAAGAGGCAACGATAACAAGGTGGAAGAAGAGGAGTGGTTGAAAGGTAAAAATGTCAATAATATTGTTTGGTGTACATGAGAATCATAAAGATAAAATATGCTAAAAATCCAACGTCGGATTTCTAAGTATGCCAAATCCACTTTTCTAATGGCAAATTACGTATCGCTTGCATGGCAATTTCCGTAAGTAAGCATCACAAACTCTGACAAAAAACTTGTGAAGCTGCTGAAGGGAATTATGCCATAAAACACACTTGATTAGCCATGTGTTAAAAATCTGACATCAGATTTGTAGTGCGGTTCTAAAGATATATATTTGACATGATTGTTGTTAAACTAACTGAATAACTATGCCCCATTGCAAGTCGACAAAAATAGATGCTGGATTGCAACGGCTAGAAACAGCATGATTGGATATCAATGGCATGCAATGGAGGGGAGGCCATGATCCCAGGACCGCTCGTTTATTCTCTCTTGAGAAGAGCCTGGGTGACCACCCGAAAGAAGGGACTCGTGTTTTTGCGTACTACCGGTGTCTCCTCAAGACTAGGCCCCGGCTAGCTCGAGCTCCACCGTGCAATCCGCAGAACACGCAGAGCCGCAAGCAAATCCACATCGATTTAACCTTCGTCTTGATCGATCGCGCGCACGGCTGCAGTTCTCGCACCTCCTCTAAAACAAGTGTAATACAATTCACATAGTCGTCGAAGCGCACCCATGGCGACGTCCGCGCGCACATGCCTGGTGGTGGTGGCAGCGCTGGCGTGCGCGCTCACGCTGGCGCTCCGGTCGGCGGACGCGCAGGGGGACGAGGCCCAGAAGCCCAAGTGCGCTCCGGGCGCCGCCACGCCGTGCCGCGTGGGCGCGTTGCGCGACCCGGAGAACCAGGAGGAGGAGAGCCTGTTCAACGTGAAGGCGAGGGGGCCCAGCGGCGCGGCCGACGACGACTACAGCGATCCCGACCAGCCCAAGGACTCCGACCAGTCCGACGACGACGACCTCGTCGTCCTCGGCCACTGATACGATCGATCGGTTGTCCGACACGATCGATCACGTGCGCGCGGCGCGTAGCATTACATTTCTTGTTTATTTGTAGCTCATTTCTTGGGTGCGTTAAGTAGATAGCGTGCGTGGCCCACGAACGTGTGTTTTCTAAAGATTATAAAGGGATTTGGGCATTTGGTGAAGTCTGATCCTTACTCGATTAATCAGCGGTACGCCATTCCCGGTCTCAAGTTTTTGGGTTTGATATGGCAATAAGATTGGTTGAATGAGAAGTCAAAGATACATAAATAGTCTTAACAAGTAAATTATGCAACGCATATGTTTTCTCTCTAAAACTCTAAAGGAGGATGCTGCGCAAGTGTTAGCGTGGACTGATATAAGTAAATGTATATTCATAGTGACCTTATATGAATAAGTGGAGGGTTTCTCGCCAGTTTGGATGATTTGTGTCGCTCAGTAAAATACTTACTGTGGCTGACTGGTCGTCTTTTGCAGACTTTTACTCCTCCTGTGGTCTCACACAAGGCTATCCTTTGTCTCCGTGTTTATTTCCTCCAGTGGTTGATGCACTTTTGTTGTTGTTAAAAGATGTCTCAAGTAGAGGTGGCATCCAAGATTTTGGTTTGTGCACACGGGCACCTAATAGCTCGGATTTGCTATTTGCAAATGAAAGTGTGTTGTTCTTTAAGGAAAATTTTGAGCAAATTATGATTATTGAAATTATTTTGGCCCTCTATGGAGAAGGGATAGGTCAATTGTCAAGTCCATCTAAGGGGTTGTTTGGATAGCAAGGTTATAGGAAACTAGTTTTCGTTAAATTTGATTTCTGTTATAACCGCCTAAAATCTTGTTTGGATTGCCTACCTAAACCTGAGACATATAAAACTGAGTTTTACATAAGCCTAAAAACCGAGTTTGTGGAAAAATGACTAATTGACGTTTTTCTATAAACTCGTTTTCTATCTACTGCGAACTTCCATCATGGTCATTTTCTGCCGATGGTTTTGAGGATAAGTACCTTGGTTTACAGGTTCCGCAAGAAAGAATGAAGGCGGCTAAGATTCACACGTTGCAAAAGATAAATTTCTTAAGAGGCTTTCGGACTGGATTGAGAAATTTGCTTCTAGCGGTGCAAAAGAAATTATAATTAATTCAGTCATTCAGGCTTTACCTATTTGCGCAAGTTTTTTTTTTTTCAAATTCCGGCTGTGTTGTGTGAGGAATTATCGAGTTAATTAGGATTTTCTCATCGGCTGATGGGGAAGTGGTGGGATGGCTTTTCAGGATCTTAGAACATCTACAGCGACTCGACACCCTCCTCCCCC
>LR738714.1:631461269-631471694 GCA_902687465.1 Secale cereale
CGAGCGGGGCGACCGGGGCGGCCCTCTCCCCCCTCGCGCCCAGCCCCCTCGTCCCCTCCTCCTCCTGCCGCTGCCGCCGGCTGGCGTGGTCGAGCGTTGCCCGCGCGGCGCCGTGGCATGGCCGGCGGTGGCGGCCCTCTTCCTCTTCCCTTCGCGGATCCCCGGCTCGGGCGGCGGTGTCCGGCGACGGTGCTCCTCGGCGGGTGGTGCTCCGGTGTAGATCGGGCGCAGATTCGGCGGTGGCGCGGCTCTTTGGCGGCGGCGGGGGTTGGCCGGTGGAGCCCTTCAGGCCCAGATTTGGGCCCTTTTGGGCCCGATCTGGGTCAGGACGGGTTGGTCTGGCCTCCGGCGGGTCGCCTCCGGCTGGGCAGGCGAGGCGCGGACGTTGGGATCGGCGGCTCTGCGTTGCGTCGGCTGCAGCGCGGCGGCAGGAGCTTAACGGGCCCGATCTGGGCCCGGCTGGGCAGGGGGTCCGGCGTGCTCCTGTGCCTGCGTCCGGTCTGCTACTGCTTGTGCCAGTGGAAGTTGTCCCCTCCCACGTGGTTGTGGTGCTCCTGGTCCCTATCGTCGGTGTCCTCATCTGGCTCGGTCGGCCTCGCAGCGTCCGTGGTGGAGAGACGACGGTGGTGTCCTCGTGACCGTGGTGGCGCAGGTTGGTGGGCGGTTGGCATGGTGGAGCCATCGGTTGGTCCTGGGTTGTGGGTATGAGGGGTAGGGCGAAATCCCTCTCGGGTCTGCCCGACACCGACGCGGTGACGCCTGCGGGCGCCATCAACCTTCTTGATGGGCGTCAGGTGTACCTCTCCTCCGCTTTCCTCCGTGTACCGAGAGAAATCCTAGGGTTCGTCCGGGCAGCAGCGTCGTCGTCGTTGCGGTCCTTCTTGAAGGTGTTGCTTGGTACGCGGCGACTCGGTGGCATTGGAGCGTGGCGGTTGTTTTTGGTAGGCGCAGCGGTTGCGGGATGCCTCAGCTTTCGTTCATCCGGTGCTGCTGGCATTTCTTTCTCTTGTTTTTCTCTTGATTTTCTTTTGGGCGTAATTGTGTGATGTCTACACACGCTTCTACTCTTGTAGACTATGTTGGGCCTCCAAGCGCAGAGGTTTGTAGGACAGCAGCAAATTTACCTTAAGTGAGTAACCCAAGGTTTATCGAACTCAGGGAAGTAGAGGTTGAAGATGGTCTCTCTCAAGCAACCCTGCAACTAAGATACAAGAAGTCTCTTGTGTCCCCAACACACCTAATACAACTAGGAGTTGTATAGGTGCACTAGTTCGGCGAACAGATGGTAAAATATGGATGATAGGAGTGGCAAAGCAAAGTAATATAAATCTGTAATAAAAAGTGCAGCAAGCAAACAAGTGGTAAACGTGAGCACAAATGGTATTGCAATGGTGGAAACAAGGCCTAGGGTTCATACTTTCACTAGTGGCAACTCCCAACAACATTAACATAATCGAATCACATGATATTTTCCATAAAACATGCAAAGGGGACACACTCGGAGGTCATTCCTTCGTGGTCAAGAGAGGACGAGAATTATGTAGGGCTACAAAAGCACACCTCAAAGTTCGTAGTTCTCAATCTAAGGATTTCCCAATGTCACCGCGGCCATCCAAAGAGAGTCCCACAATCACCACAACATATCTAACGGATAGTCAAAGACAAGCACCAAGAGACTCTCAATCTTCAATCAACACACAAGAGAGGAAATCACTCATGAAAATACTTTTCTAATCCATGTCCAATAGACCGCTGTCACCTTGGTCTCGGGGATTATACTAGATAAAGACAAGTGAGTACATCAATCCAATACATAGAGGAAGGCGAAATATCATGAGATCACCCTAGATTAACATAGCCTATGATCACAACGAAGATCACATCATGGGAGAGAGAATTGACCACATAGCTACTGGTAAGAACCTCAGCCCCGAGGAGGAACTACTCCCGCGTCATGGAGGGAGGAAGCAACGTCGATGGAGATGAATCCGGGGGCACTTCCCGGTCCCGGCAGGGTGCCGGCGCAGGAATTCTGGTCCCTCGAAGCTTGATGGCGATGGCGGCGGAGATCGGAATCGCGTGAGCATACGCCAAGTCAATCAAGGCTTGACAGACTTTCTTTACAGTCTTAAATATGCGTGAGCATACGCCAAGTCAATCAAAATAAATTCTTTGAAGGAAGATATTACTAAACCATACCACATCATAGGCAAACAAATCATGTTGGTACTCCAATAACACATTGGGAACCCCCCAGCTATTTGAGACTAACCATAAGAAAACATGAACTACTAAGCGCCATTATGCATGTAGCATCTTTATCATAGACATATCAACCAATGCAACGGAAGCAAACTCTCTTAATAAGATAAGCATGATAACTAAATAGAGTTCAAGCAACCAACTAAACGAAAACTCTTTAAAAAGATAAGCATGAAAACTGAGAGCTGAACATGATAGTGGCTATTAAAAGACAAAGAACACGCACAACAAGGATAGACATGAAAATTCTATGTTATGTTCTAGGTACAAGTGGAGCGTGTTTCTCTCCCACATAAAGAAAGTTGAGTTCCGACTCGTTATGAAAAGCTAAGGAAAACTGAAAAGGAAAACTAAAAGCAAGACGCTCCAAGCATAGCACATAACACATGAAGTGATTAAAATATAGTGGAACGAAAGACGAACTGGTAATGTTGATGGAGAAGGGGATGCACGGGGGCATCCCCAAGCTTAGACGCTTTAGTCTCCTTGAATATTTCTTGGGGGTGCATGGGGGCATCCCCAAGCTTGAGCGTTTGACACTCCTGAATCTTTTTATCATCTTCTCTCGCACACTTGAAAACTCCCTTCATACATAACTCATCATAATCTGATTAGCGAGGTTAGTACCCTTAATAAAATAATTGTTCCTTGCTGGAAATAAAGATATTCTTGAAGGTCTACTGTTTCTCAAGATTGCCAAAAGGTTTTTGCAAAGAAAAAGCAAGCTCACGGTTTGCAAAATGAAGGAAAGGCAAAACAGGACAGAATCTGTGAAAAACAGAACAGTAGGTAGTAAATGATTTGTTCGGGGCACTTCTGCAACTCTAATAAAAAAACTCAGAACAGAAGCACGAAAGAAAATTATATAGAGCACGCTGTCAAAAAAATTCAGACCAAAAAGATGATCTGGTGATTTTATACGAATTTTGCTGTCCAAGGACAGAATCTGTTTCCTGGACAACACGTCACAACTTTTGAACTTTCTTGCAATCAGAGGCTACACTTGGCACAAAGCTGAAAAGTAAAGATACAATGATGATGCTACTGTAGTAACAAACATCAAGACCACTAAAAACTGAAAGAACAAACTGAAAGTAAAGATAACAAGGGTTGTCTCCCTAGAGCTCTTTCTTTATAGCCATAAAGATAGGCTTAAGACTTTAATGATGCTCTCGTAGGAATAAGAGTTGAAGAACAAAAGAGAGCATCAAGAAGCATATATAAAACATATTTAAGTCTAACATACTTCCTATGCATGGAAATCTTGTAAGAAAATAAATTATTGAAGCATAAAGCAATTAGCATAGGAAGACAAAACTAGTGCAGCTTCAAAACCTTCAACATAAAGAGAGGGAACTTAATATTATTGAAATATCTATAAGCATATGTTCCCTTCTCATAATAATTTTCAGTGGGATCATGAATAAACTCAACAATATAAGCATCACATAAAGCATTGTTACCATGATCCACATGCAAAAGGTACTCTTACTCTCCACATAAGCATAATCTTTCTCATTGGTAATAGTGGGAGTAGGACTATCATAAACAACTTGAACACTATAGATTAATTGTGTATTAGGAGGATGGTGTTCAACAAGGGAGTAATTCCCTCCATGATTATGACAAGTTTCATAAGGATAATTTCTCCTTATGTCATAGGTACCTTTATAATCACTATAGATTGGAGTTACAACATCATCATGGTAGAGAAGAGCATTATCATTGCTAGCAACTATATTTGTAATCATGTTGTCTTTATTCTTACTAGCAAAAGAATTATCAATTGTCACATCACTAGTGGGTAAAGGATTTGCAATCCTATCATCCCCAAGCTTAGAGCTTTCCATATTATCACTTTCAGAGTTGGTACCAAAAAGATTTTCAAGATCATAAGTAGCATTATCATCATTTTCCCAATCACAATAAGTAACATGCATATCATAATCAAAATCATCTTCAATAGTACCTACGGACGTATCATCAAGATGATAATTAAGGCAATAAACTTCACCTTTTTCTTTAAACTTACAACCGTTAGGATAAAAGTTGATGGGAGGAATATGCTTAGGCCAGGTTGATACCCATTCTTCTTCCTTCTTGCTCCTCTTCCTCCTCCTCTTCTTTTTCTTCTTCTTCACCTTAGGAGGGGGTGGTTTGAGATGAAGCTTCTCCACATATCCTGGTTTATCATTAGAAACAATAGGGGAAACTTGGGAGAAACTCTCCTTTTTATTAGTAGAAATATAAGAGACATTTTTATACTTTGGTAAAGTTCCCTCCTTTCTAATCTTACTTATGTAATCATTTTCATGGCAATTAACAACACAATAGAGATGGCAATTTTGCAAAGTGTTTTTTATTCCTATGGCATTAACATCTAGCCAAGAAGTCTTTTATGATAACTCTTCACACATAAAAAATAACATAAGCTCATCATAAAGATCAGAGGTGATCATGTTATCACACAACTGGTTAACAGTTATGTTTTGAAAGTTCATGCATTGAAAATTAAAGTGACCCTCTATATGGAAAAGTTCACAAGTAAAAGGATAAAGGTCACACAATTCTCTAGCAATTTCATTTAAATCTCTGACCCAAGTGATTGTTCTTTCATGCTTATGTTGCTTACAATACTTATCTTCTTCAATCATAGGCCTTTCACAAGGTCTATCCACTCCACAAAAATTAACATGCTTATATAAAACTTCATTTTTAGGAATTGGATCATGCATGTTGCAATCATCATGAACAATTTCATTTTCTTTGCAAATCTCTTTAAAAGGTTTATGATGCTTGTTCCAATCCTCCTTAGGCATATTAAGATGTGAAGCAAAAGATTTGAGGAAATCAACAAGGAGTTGAGAATCAAGCCCAAACTTAGCACTAAACTTATTAAAACTTGTAGTTTCAACAAAGGACTTAATGCAATCATACTCATAAATTATACCTGACTCTTTACCTTTGTCGATCTCCCAGTCTTCAGTGTTGCATTGAATTCTTTCAAGGAGTTCCCATTTAGCATCAATCTTTTCGTTTGTGAAAGAACCCATAGAGGAAGCATCGAGCAAATCTTTATCCTGTCGAGAAAGCCTCGCATAGAAATTAGTAATAATCATATCTTTGGGGAGCCCATGGTTAGGACATTTTAGCATTAACGTTTTCAGTCTCCCCCAAGCTTGAGCTATGCTCTCTCCGTCATGAGGATAGAAATTATAAACATAATTCCTATTCTTATGGACTTCATGAAGAGGATAAAACTTGGAGTAAAAGAGAGACTGGATCTCTTCCCAATCAAGCAAGTGCGAGTTATCGAGAAGCTTATACCAATCTGAAGCTTTATCTATAAGTGATACGGCGAACAATTTCCTCATGACAAACTCCCTTGATACACCTGCAAGCTTAAATAATGAACATAGTTGTGACAGATATAGCAAGTGTTCATCGGGATGTCTGTCTCCTGCATAACGATTAGCCAAAACATAATCGATAATACCAGCTGGTATTTTATAGGGCACAATTTCAGCAGGGGGAGGAGCAACCACCACAGGTGTGGGGCGTCTTCCCGCAAGCAACGATCCAATAGCACGGTTTTCCATAAACATAACTAGTGAAATAAAAACAAGAAACAAAAAGATTTAAATGCAAGATCTAAAGATATACCTTCAAGCGCTCACCTCCACGGCAACGGCGCCAGAAATAGCTTGATGTCTACACACGCTTCTACTCTTGTAGACTATGTTGGGCCTCCAAGCGCTGAGGTTTGTAGGACAGCAGCAAATTTCCCTTAAGTGAGTAACCCAAGGTTTATCGAACTCAGGGAAGTAGAGGTTGAAGATGGTCTCTCTCAAGCAACCCTGCAACTAAGATACAAGAAGTCTCTTGTGTCCCCAACACACCTAATACAACTAGGAGTTGTATAGGTGCACTAGTTCGGCGAAGAGATGGTAAAATATGGTTGATAGGAGTGGCAAAGCAAAGTAATATAAATCTGTAATAAAAAGTGCAGCAAGGAAACAAGTGGTAAACGTGAGCACAAATGGTATTGCAATGGTGGAAACAAGGCCTAGGGTTCATACTTTCACTAGTGGCAACTCCCAACAACATTAACATAATCGAATCACATGATATTTCCCATAAAACATGCAAAGGGGACACACTCGGAGGTCATTCCTTCGTGGTCAAGAGAGGACGAGAATTATGTAGGGCTACAAAAGCACACCTCAAAGTTCGTAGTTCTCAATCTAAGGATTTCCCAATGTCACCGCGGCCATCCAAAGAGAGTCCCACAATCACCACAACATATCTAAAGGATAGTCAAAGACAAGCACCAAGAGACTCTCAATCTTCAATCAACACACAAGGGAGGAAATCACTCATGAAAATACTTTTCTAATCCATGTCCAATAGACCGCTGTCACCTTGGTCTCGGGGATTATACTAGATAAAGACAAGTGAGTACATCAATCCAATACATAGAGGAAGGGGAAATATCATGGGATCACCCTAGATTAACATAGCCTATGATCACAACGAAGATCACATCATGGGAGAGAGAATTGACCACATAGCTACTGGTAAGAACCTCAGCCCCGAGGAGGAACTACTCCCGCATCATGGAGGGAGGAAGCAACGTCGATGGAGATGAATCCGGGGGCACTTCCCCGTCCCGGCAGGGTGCCGGCGCAGGAATTCTGGTCCCCCGAAGCTTGATGGCGATGGCGGCGGAGATCGGAATCGCGTCTGGAGAAAAGGGGTCTGGAATCAGGGTTTCTGCGACACAGTGTAAATATATACCAAAGGGGGGCATCAGAGGGGGTCAGGGGTGCCCAGGCGCCCCCCGGCGCGGCCAGGGGGGCGCGTGGGCAGGCCGCCTGGAGCCCCTGTGGGTCCCCTCCGGCCCTACTTTGGCCGCATGGAAGCTTCCGGAACACTGATTTTTTATATATTTTTTCTGGCAGTTCTCGTAATGTGAAAACCTGAAATACAAAAACAGCCGAAAACAGAAACTGGCACTGGGGTGCACTGAGTTAATAGGTTAGTCCAAATATGATCAAAAGTGTATGGAAGTGTATAAATAACATAGCAATATCACCCAAAAGAGGCATGGAGCAAGCAGAAATTATAGATACGTTTTGGACGTATCATTGTGCTGTTTGCCCCAGCGTCGAACTCTGTGGTGGTGTGCTTTATATATAAAGCGGGGCGAAAGCCTTTTTTGGTAACATCTACAGCCGGACTTGCCAAATTTGGCCCCTCAAACGTAGCGGACGCATCCGGACGCGTTCGCGAGCACTGACCGAGCACCCCTCAAATTTGTCATTCTACTTTCGCGTATCTCATATCCGGCGTCTTATATCCATACTACTCATGCACACGTTGATCTATCCTACGTGATCAGACGATGGACAACAAAATTGAGCTACAATGAAACAGAAAATCGACTGCAAATGGACATAAACATACTTCACCACATCCAAAAGATCACAGTTCGTCCATCAACAAGTTCATAAACTTCTACAACAAGAACGATATAAACATTGAGGAGGAGGAGGGGGCGGAATCACCACTTCCTCGTGGGCCTTTGCCCTTACGGTCGCCTGCATAGCTGTAGGCGTTCGCGGCTGGTGGAGTGTCTTGGTCGTCGGACGACGAGGTGCAATTGTGCTGTCGTCGGAGTCGGAATCGGAGAGGACGATGAGCCCCTTCATCCGATGGACCGCCCTATCCTGCTCCCGCTTGAGCCTTGCCACCCGAGCCTTCTTCATCGCTGCCTCTTTCGCCTCACGCTCTGACTGCTCAATGGCTAGTCGGAGCGCCTTCACGTTCTTCCGTTGAAGGCGGTGAGCGTCCGTCTCCGCCGTCGTGAGGGAGCGGCGGTATACCCAGGCGATCAGACGCGTGTCCTCGTCGGCGTTTGGCTACATCCCGCGCGCGGCGGCAGCGCGGACTGCTCCACCGCCTCCCTCTTCCGTGCAGGCTGCCTCTTGCGGCATGCGGCGAGCGCCTCAGACTCTGGAGTGCGCGTGCCGCCAGAGGCGCGGGCACAAGCACCCAGCGATGGCCGCGTGCAGGAGCAGCCGGCGGAGGAAGGAGACGACGTGGGGCAGACGCGGATTGCGTTGACCGGGCATAGCTGCGCGGGGGCCAGGAAGGTCCAGGCCCGGCGTCCGCATTGCGCCGGCCTGGTAGGTGCGGCGAGGCTCCAGATCCAGGACCGCCGCCGATCTCGACCTTAGGCCGCTCCAGCGCAATGCGGAGGTCCATCTCCACCTCGTAGTCGAGCTTCGAGCGAGAGTCGCTGCCAGAGCTGTGATGCAGGGCATCCTATGATCATCCCCATGTTCACTTCGACTACTCCCCATGACCGAAGGAGACATAAGACGAGACCTCAAATATACACAATTCCAGAAAAGGTTAACTCACTCCTTTCCGAACCTTCACTTTACACATGTCAGACATGGCTACTACCTCAAACATATGTTCTATGCATGACCAGGAACCAAGAGGGAGACCATGAAGCGGGTAGGAGCATTGGACGAGAAGGTGAGGAATCGAAGAAAGAGAAGGAGCTGCCAAGAAGCTACATCTCTTGGACGTCCGACAACCACCGGACGACCAAACACTACCGGACGTCTGACGCCTGGAGACTCCACTAGCCAGAACAACCAGCCGTCGAAAGCTGCAGCGACCGCACGACCGACCGTGACCGGACGTCCGACACCCTCCAACGACCGAACGACCTGCCTTCGTCGGATGACCAACAACTCCATCATGGAGCTGAAACGTCGGAAGTCCGAAGACTTCCGGAGGACTGATGGCTTCTCGCCCCTCGTTGGTTACCCCAAGTGGAAGGGTTGAGATGCAGTGTAGCGGTAGTTTTCCCTTGGCAAAGATACCAAGGATCGAATTCCCTTGAGACTCCTAGGTTCAACAAGAAGGTGTCAACTGGTAACGGCGCCAGATATTAGAAATCAACTTGGACCTGCACACAGATACAAATAACTTTGCTCCCAACGAGTACAGAGAGGTTGTCAATCCCTCCGGCCTTGTCGTTTACAAAGGATCAAACGCAAGAGATAATGGTGATATGTATAACTGCAACTAGTAAGTAAAAGTAGAAAGTAAATAGCGGATGTGATCAGTGATGATAATATGGACCGGGGTCCCATGATGTTCACTAGTGATGTCTCTCTCCCAAAAGACGATAAAACAGCTATGTGAGGTAAACGAATTACAGCTGGGCAATTGACAGAATTATGTGCGCAAACCAATGCTAACTATGTTGCAAGAAAGGTAGAGGTTCAAAGCATGGGCGGTACGCCAAGGCAAGTAGACCGAAATTCATCTGCATCTACTACTAATCATCCTCCTTGAGATATCTATCCAGAACATCTCGCTGGTATTAAGTTGCGAGTCCCACCCATAGTGTAAACTCAAAGCAACAGACAACTGCATTAAAATAACTTTGCGTAAAGTAAACAATCCTTGCACCCGCGAGTACAAGCACCGTTGTTTTCCCCCTTGTGGCAACAGCACATCCCCTAGACTCATGTTTCTGTCACTCAAGCTAGTCATCGAGGGGCATGAACCCACAATGAAGCATAACGTTCCCTCTTGGAGTCACTACCTACTACTTGGCCAAAGCAATAAATAGCAACGGACATGCAAGAATTACTTACGAACATAAATATAAAAGAGATAAATCAAATATATTACTCAAACACAATCTGAACATAATCTCACAATACATCGGATCCCAGCAAACTCATCATAGCAACAGCATAAGGATTACATATGTGCCTCGATCATGTAGGGCAGCTCACGAGGTCTAATTAGTGAAGCACAAGAAGGGGAGGAGAACATCACATAGCTACTGGTCATGGACCCATGGTCCAAGGGAGACTACTCACAACTCATCCGGGAGGCGTCCATGGTGGTGGAGAGGCTCCCGGTGGTGATCCTCCCCTCCGGCAGGGTGTCGGGAAGAGTTCTCCTGGTGCTCCCGATCATGGAAGCGCGGCGGCGGCGGAACAGAGATGAGATCGCGAAAAAGGGTTCCGTCCTCGAGGGTTTCGGGACGCGGTGTAAATATATGCCGAAGGGGAGCATCAGCGGAGACCTGGGGGGCCCAGGCGCCCCCCGCCCCCCCCCCCCCCCCCC
>LR738714.1:631471704-631493144 GCA_902687465.1 Secale cereale
CGCGGCCAGGAGGGGGGCCGCGCCACCAGGGCGCCTGGAGCCCTGGTGGCCCCCCTCCGGCCCTACTTTGGCCGTGTGGAAGCTTCTGGAACGCTGATTTTTTATATAATTTTTCCGGGATTTTTCTGGCAGTTTACGTGATGGGAAAACCTGAAATACAAAAACAGCAGAAAACAGAAACTGGCACTGGGGTGCACTGAGTTAATAGGTTAGTCCAAATATGATCAAAAGTGTATGGAAGTGTATAAATATCATAGCAATATCACACAAAAGAGGCATGGAGCAAGCAGAAATTATAGATACGTTTTGGACGTATCAACATCCCCAAGCTTAATTCCTGCTCGTCCTCGAGTAGGTAAATGATAACAAGCATAATTTCTGTGGTGACATGCTATTAACCATATAAGGACTTTTCATAGTCACATGACAAAAGCTTACTGAGACAATGAATCTGTAGTAATTAAGTTGCCTCATGAGAAAACCACAAAGAACTGAAAGTTTTACAACATGATACTGAAACATCAAATAGATTTGTAATGAGCATGGTGTGCAAATATGATAAAGTGGTATCTCGCTTGCCCCCTTTAGTGAAGCAAAACATAAATGCAGGGGCACCTCCAAGGTTTAAGTGACGACTAGATACAATGATTTCAGAATAAACGATATCATAATCATGCAAAAGACAATGGTACTTTGGGACAATGCACATTACACTCAGAATGACAATCATGCTCTCAATAGTTGGTGCTTTAAAGAAGGTGGAGACTCTCGAACCGTGGCTTTTGTTGGCAAGGTTGAAAACCCGTGGTCGGAAACAAAGACAAAGCATGTACCAGAGCTCCTGGTTTTAAAAACAGAAGTAATTTTTTTTTTAGAATATGCATGTTTCGTCAACGAATGCTAGCAGATAACCCAATCACTTCTTGAGCTGGACAAGTTTCGAGGAACGGCTCCCGAATGAGGACGATCACATCCTCTTAATCTCCTTTGTTTATCACTGCCAAAGTTTTCTGATTTCTCATGAACAAAGCGTGAAGGAGGGTTTGTTTGTTGTATTATTTTTTAATGAGCCGGGCGCACTCTATGCCAGTTCCTTCTCGTATTATGGGTTTGCACATTAGACATGCAATCCCGGGGTGAAGCTTGTCCAACTTAAAAAGATCATGAATTAACTACTACTTCCTCATGAACTAAAACAGAGGCACAAAACAGAAATGCTTTTCTTTTTGAATAATTTCGAGATGGTTCATGAAAGTCTTCGTTAGGAATGGCAGGTAAATACCATGTATAGGAAGGTATGGTGGACTCATATGGCTTAACTGGTTTAAAAGATTTTGGATGCACAAGCAGTCAGTCCGCTTAGTATAGGCGAAGGTTAGCAAAAGACTGGGAGCGACCAACTAAAAGAGCAATGACGGTCATAATCATGCAGAGCGACAAAGCAACATTGAATCAGGCATGGAAGTTATATCGCTACTCAGAAATTAAAGATCATCAAGGCTTGACAGACTTTCTTTACAGTCTTAAATATGCGTGAGCATACGCCAAGTCAATCAAAATAAATTCTCGAAGGAAGATATCACTAAACCATACCACATCATAGGCAAACAAATCATGTTGGTACTCCAATAACACATTGGGAACCCCCCAGCTATTTGAGACTAACCATAAGAAAACATGAACTACTAAGCACCATTATGCACGTAGCATTTTTATCATAGACATATCAACCAATGCAACAGAAGCAAACTCTCTTAATAAGATAAGCATGATAAATAAAGAGAGTTCCAGCGACCAACTAAACAAAAGCTCTTTAAAAAGATAAGCATGAAAACTAAGAGCTGAACATGACAGTAGCTATTGAAAGACCAAGAACATACACAGCAAAGATAGACATGAAAATTCTATGTTGTGTTCTAGGTTGAAGTGGAGCGTGTTTCTCTCCCACACAAAGAAAGCTGAGTTCCAACTCGTTATGAAAAGCTAAAGAAAACTAAAAAGGAAAACTAAAAGCAAGACGCTCCAAGCACAGCACATAACACATGAAGTGATAAAAATATAGTGCAACGAAAGACGAACTGATAATGTTGATGGAGAAGGGGATGCACGGGGGCATCCCCAAGCTTAGACGCTTGAGTCTTCTTGAATATTTCTTGGGGGTGCATGGGGGCATCCCCAAGCTTGAGCGTTTGACACTCCTGAATCTTTTTATCATCTTCCCTCGCACACTTGAAAACTCCCTTCATACATAACTCATCATAATCTGATTAGCGAGGTTAGTACTGTTGGAAATATGCCCTAGAGGCAATAATAAAAGAGTTATTATTATATTTCCTTGTTCATGATAATCGTTTATTATCCATGCTATAATTGTATTGATTGGAAACTCATATACATGTGTGGATAAATAGACAAACTTTGTGTCCCTAGTAAGCCTCTTCAGGACTAGCTCGTTGATCAAAGATGACCGCGGTTTCCAGGTCATAGACATGAGTTGTCATTTGATGACGGGATCACATCATTAGGAGAATGATGTGATGGACGAGACCCAAACGTTAAACATAGCTTTTGATCGTATCAGTTATCGCTATAGTTTTCTGCATGTCAAGTATAAGTTCCTATGACCATGAGATCATGTAACTCACTGACACCGTAGGAGTGCTTTGTGTGTGCCAAACGTCGCAACGTAACTGGGTGACTATAAAGGTACTCTACAGGTATCTCCGAAGGTGTCTGTTGAGTTGACATGGATCGAGACTGGGATTTGTCACTCCGTGTGACGGAGAGGTATCTCCGGGCCCACTCAGTAATACGTCATCTCAATGAGCTCAAAGTGACTAAGTAGTTAGTCATGGGATTATGTATTATGGTAACGAGTAAAGAGACTTGCCGGTAACGAGATTGAACTAGGTATAGAGATACCGACGATCGAATCTCGGGCAAGTAACATACCGACGAGACAAACGGAACTGTATACGGGATTGCCTGAATCCTTGACATCGTGGTTCATCCGATGATATCATCGAGGAACGTGTGGGAACCAATATGGGTATCCAGATCCCGCTATTGGTTATTGGCCTGGGAGTGTCTCGGTCATGTCTGCATAGTTTCCGAACCCGCAGGGTCTACACACTTAAGGTTCGGTGACGCTAGGGTTGTTAGTGAGAACAGTGCATGGTTACCGAAGGTTGTTCGGAGTCCCGGATGAGATCCCGGACGTGACGAGGGTCTCCGGAATGATCCGGGGACGAAGATTGATATATAGGATGAAAGGTTTCGGAGTCCGGAAGTGTTCCGGGGAGTATCGGGAAGACGACGGATGACCGAAAGGGGTTTCGGGGTCCCGGAAGGAGTTTCGGGCCTAATGGGCCACAAAGGGGGGATACAACAGCCCTCATAGGGCTGTGCGCCCCCCCTGGGCCCTCTCCTCATGCGCAAGGGGGGCTGGCCCCTCCTAGGGCTGCCGCACCCCCTAGCTTGGGGGGCAAGGCACCTGGGGGGGGGGAGCCCTAACCCTGGCGCAGCCCTGGCCGCCGCCCCTAGGGGTAAACCCTAGGGCGCCCCCTCCCCTCTACTCCCCCTATATAAAGAGAGGCAGAGGGAGGGCAGCCACACACGTTCGTGCCTCGGCGCTGCCCTCCCTCTCCCACATCCATCTTCGCGAACTCCGCAGTGCTTGGCGAAGCCCTGCAGGAATCCTCCACCACCATCTCCACCACGCCGTCGTGCTGCCGGTGTCTCCATCAACCTCTCCTTCCCCCTTGCTGGATCAAGAAGGAGGAGACGTCCCCGAGCTGTACGTGTGAAGAACGCGGAGGCACCGTTGCTTCGGTGCTAGGATCTTCGGTGATCTGAATCGCGGCGAGTACGACTCCATCAACCGCGTTCTTGAACGCTTCCGCTTAGCATCTACAAGGGTATGTGGATCCAACTCTCCCCTCGTAGATGCATCTCCTAGATTGATCTTGGTGAACGTAGGAAAAAATTTTGTTTCCCATGCAACGTTCTCCAACAGTGGCATCATGAGCTAGGATCTTGCGTAGATGCTTTCACGAGTAGAACACAAAAGGGTTTGTGGACGTTGATGTTTAGATTGCTTCCCTCCTTAGTCTTTCTTGATTTAGCGGTATTATGGGATGAAGCGGCCCGGACCAACTTTACATGTCCACGTACATGAGACCGGTTCCATCGACAGACATGTGACTTTTGTTGCATAAGATGGCTGGCGGGTGTCTGTCTCTCCTATCTTAGTTGAATCGGAATAGAACAAGGCGGTCCTTGTAGAAGGTTAAATAGCAACTTTAATATCACCGTTGTGTCTTTGCGTAGGTAAGAAGCGTTCTTGCTAGATACCCATAGCAGCCACGTAAAACATGCAACAACAATTTAGAGGACATCTAACTTGTTTTTGCAGGGTATGTATGTGATATGATATGGCCAATGACATGATGAAATATATTTGATGTATGAGATGATCATGTTGTAATAGTTAATATCGACTTGCATGTCGATGTATACGGCAACCGGCAGGAGCCATAGGGTTGTCTTTAATTTTTGTATGACCTGCGTGTCAATCATTAAGCGCTTTGTAATGCTTTACTTTATCGCTAAACGGTAGCAATAGTAGTAAGAGCATGGTGGGCGCGCGACAACCCCGATGGCGACACGATGATGGAGATCATGATGATGGGGATCATGGTGTGGCGCCGGTGACGATGGAGATCATGCCGGTGCTTTGGAGATGGAGATCAAAAGCACGAGTTCATGGCCATATCATGTCACTTATGATTTGCATGTGATGTTAATCCTTTTATGCATCTTATTTTGCTTAGGACGACGGTAGCATTATAAGATGATCCTTCACTAAAATTTCAAGATAAAATTGTGTTCCCCCCGAGTGTGCGCCGTTGCGAAGGTTCATCGTTTCGAAGCACCACGTGATGATCGGGTGTGATAGACTCTACGTTCGCATACAACGGGTGCAAGCCAGTTTTGCACATGCAGAACACTCGGGTTAGACTTGACGAGCCTAGCATGTACAGACATGGCCTCGGAACACGGAAGACCGAAAGGTCGAGCATGAGTCATATAGTAGATATGATCAACATGTAGATGTTCACCATTGACACCACCTCATCTCACGTGATGATCGGACTTGGGTTGGTGGATCTGTATCATGTCACGCTCGAATGACCAGAGGGATGTCAATTTGAGTGGGAGTTATAAATAATTTGATTAGGTAATAACTCACTTATCATGAACAATAGTCTAAAATGTCTTTGCAAATCTTTTGTTGTAGATGGCTCGCGCAGTAGCTCCCCTGAATTTTAATGCGTTCCTAGAGAAAGCTAAACTGAAAGATGATGGGAGCAACTTTGTGGACTGGCTCCGCAATCTGAGGATCATCCTCACAGCTGCCCAAAAGGTTTATGTCTTAAATGCACCGCTAGGTGAACCCCCCGCTCCTCAGGCCTCTGCGGACGTTATGAACGCCTGGTAGTCGCGTTCGGATGACTACTCAGTAGTGCAGTGTGCCATATTGTATAGCTTGGAAGGAGGACTTCAAAGGCGTTTTGAACGTCATGGAGCATATGAGATGTTCCAGGAGTTGAAGTTCATCTTTGAAAAGAATGCCAAGATCGAGAGGTATGAGACCACCGATAAATTCTTTGTTTGCAAGATGGAGGAGAATTCGTCTGTCAGTGAGCACTTACTGAAGATGTCTGGGTACTATACCCGCATAGCTGATCTGGGACTTGTGTTCCCGGAGGAGGCTATCATTGACAGAATTCTCCAGTCACTCCCGCCTAGCTACAAGAGCTTCGTGCAGCAGTATAACATGCAAGGGATGAACAAAACCATCGCCGAGCTGTTTTCGATGCTGAAAGTCGCTGAGGCAGACATCCAAAAGGAGTATCAAGTGTTGATGGTCAATAAAACCACCAGTTTCAAGAAGAATGGCAAGGGCAAGAAGGGTAACTCTAAGAAGGGTGGCAAGGCAGTTGCTCATCCAGTGAAGAAACCCAAGGCTGGGCCCAAGCCAGAGACTGAGTGTTTCTATTGCAAGGGGAACGGCCACTGGAAGCGGAACTGCCCCAAGTATCTGGCAGACAAGAAGGGGGCCAACAACAACAACAACAAGCAAGGTATATGTGATATACATGTTATTGATGTGTACCTTACCAACTCTCGTTGTAGTGCCTGGGTATTTGATACCGGTTCGGTTGCTCACATTTGCAACTCTAAACAGGAACTGCGGAATAAACGGAGGCTGGCGAAGGACGAAGTGACGATGCGCGTGGGAAATGGTTCCAAGGTTGATGTGATCGCCGTCGGCACGCTCGCTCTTCGATTACCATCGGGATTAGTTATGAACCTGAATAATTGTTATTTAGTGCCTGCGTTAAGCATGAACATTATATCTGGATCTTGTTTGATGCGAGACGGTTACTCATTTAAATCAGAGAATAAAGGTTGTTCTATTTATATGAGTAATATCTTTTATGGTCATGCACCCGAAGTGAGGGGTTTATTCTTATTGAATCTCGATAGTGATGATACACATGTTCATAACATTGATGCCAAAAGATGTAGAGTTGATAATGATAATACCACTTTCTTGTGGCACTGCCGTCTGGGTCATATCGGCGTGAAACGCATGAGGAAGCTCCATACTGATGGACTTTTGGAGTCTCTTGATTTTGAATCACTTGACACATGCGAGCCGTGCCTCATGGGCAAGATGACAAGGACCCCGTTTTCAGGGACAATGGAACGGGCAAGTGACTTATTGGAAATCATACATACTGATGTGTGTGGTCCGATGAGTGTCACGGCGCGCGGTGGATATCGTTATTTTCTCACCTTCACTGACGACTTAAGTAGATATGGGTATATTTACTTAATGAAGCATAAGTCTGAAACTTTTGAAAAGTTCAAGCAATTTCAGAGTGAAGTTGAAAATCATCGTAACAAGAAGATCAAGTTCCTACGATCTGATCGAGGGGGAGAGTATCTGAGTTATGAGTTTGGCAATCACTTAAGAAAATGTGGAATTGTTTCACAGTTGACGCCACCTGGAACACCACAGCGTAATGGTGTGTCCGAACGTCGTAATCGAACCCTATTAGATATGGTGCGTTCTATAATGTCTCTTGCCGATTTGCCACTATCGTTCTGGGGATATGCGTTAGAGACAGCTGCATTCACTTTAAATAGGGCTCCATCCAAGTCCGTTGAGACAACACCGTATGAACTATGGTTTGGTAAGAAACCTAAGTTGTCTTTTCTCAAGGTTTGGGGTTGCGATGCTTATGTCAAAAGGCTTCAGCCAGAAAAGCTCGAACCCAAGGCGGACAAATGTGTCTTCATAGGATACCCAAAAGAAACTGTTGGGTACGCCTTCTATCTCAGATCCGAAGGCAAAGTGTTTGTCGCTAAGAACGGGTCCTTTCTCGAGAAAGAGTTTCTCTCGAAAGAATTGAGTGGGAGGAAGGTAGAACTTGATGAGGTTATTGAACCTCTGCTTCAACCAGAGAGTTGCGCAGCACAGAAAGATGTTTTTGTGGAGCCTGCAGCGGTTGAAGAGGAAGCCAATGATGATGATCAAGAAGCTTCTGATCAAGTTACTACCGAACCTCGTAGGTCGACAAGGGTACGCACTGCACCTGAGTGGTATGGTAACCCTGTCTTGGAGGTCATGTTGTTAGACAACGGTGAACCTACGAGCTATGGAGAAGCGATGGTGGGCCCAGATTCCGACAAATGGTTAGAGGCCATGAAATCTGATGGGATCCATGTATGAAAACAAAGTATGGACTTTGGAAGTATTACCTGAAGGGCGGAAGGCCATTCAGAATAAATGGATTTTTAAGAGGAAGACGGACGCTGACGGTAATGTCACCGTGTATAAAGCTCGACTTGTGGCAAAGGGTTTTTCACAAGTTCAAGGGATTGACTACGATGAGACTTTCTCACCCGTAGCGATGCTTAAATCCGTCCGAATCATGTTAGCAATAGCTGCATATTTCGATTATGAAATTTGGCAGATGGATGTCAAAACAGCGTTCCTTAACGGTTTTCTTAAGGAAGAGTTGTATATGATACAACCGGAAGGTTTTGTCGATCCAGAGAATGCTGACAAAGTATGCAAGCTCCAGCGTTCCATTTATGGGCTGGTGCAAGCATCTCGGAGTTGGAATCTTCGCTTTGATGAGGTGATCAAAGCGTTTGGGTTTGTACAAGTTTACAATGAAGCTTGTATTTACAAGAAAGTGAGTGGGAGCTCTATAGCGTTTCTAATATTATATGTGGATGACATATTGCTGATTGGAAACAATATAGAATTTTTGGATAGCGTGAAGGGGTATTTGAACAAGAGTTTTTCAATGAAGGATCTCGGTGAAGCTGTTTTCATATTGGGCATCAAGATCTATAGAGATAGATCAAGACGCTTGATAGGACTTTCACAAAGTACATACCTTGATAAAGTTTTGAAGAAGTTCAAAATGGATCAATCCAAGAAGGGGTTCTTGCCGGTATTGCAAGGTACAAAGTTGAGTAAGACTCAATGCCCAGTGACTGCGGAAGATAGAGAAAAGATGAGTGTCGTCCCCTATGCTTCAGCCATAGGCTCTATCATGTATGCAATGCTGTGCACAAGACCAGATGTCAGCCTTGCCATAAGTATGGCCGGAAGGTTTCAAAGTAATCCTGGTATGGATCACTGGACAGCGGTCAAGAATATCCTAAAGTACCTGAAAGGACTAAGGAGATGTTTCTCGTTTATGGAGGTGATCAAGAGCTCGTCGTAAAGGGTTACGTCGATGCAAGCTTTGACACTGATCCGGATGACTCTAAGTCTCAAACCGGATACGTATATATTCTCAACGGGGGAGCGGTAAGCTGGTGCAGTTCCAAGCAAAGCGTGGTAGCCGATTCTACATGCGAAGCGGAGTACATAGCTGCCTCGGAGGCGGCAAAGGAAGGTGTCTGGATGAAGGAGTTCATGACAGATCTTGGAGTTGTGCCTAGTGCACTGAACCCAATGACTCTGTTCTGTGACAACACTGGTGCCATTGCTCTAGCCAAGGAACCAAGGTTTCACAAGAGGACCAGACACATAAAGCGACGCTTCAATTCCATCCGCGATTCAGTCAAGGAGTAGGACATAAGCATTTGCAAAGTACACACGGATTTGAATGTTGCAGATCCGTTGACTAAGCCTCTTCCACGGGCTAAGCATGATCAACACCAAGACTCTATGGGTGTCAGATTCATTACCTTGTAATGCTAGATTATTGACTCTAGTGCAAGTGGGAGACTGTTGGAAATATGCCCTAGAGGCAATAATAAAAGAGTTATTATTATATTTCCTTGTTCATGATAATCGTTTATTATCCATGCTATAATTGTATTGATTGGAAACTCATATACATGTGTGGATAAATAGACAAACTTTGTGTCCCTAGTAAGCCTCTTCAGGACTAGCTCGTTGATCAAAGATGATCGCGGTTTCCAGGTCATAGACATGAGTTGTCATTTGATGACGGGATCACATCATTAGGAGAATGATGTGATGGACGAGACCCAAACGTTAAACATAGCTTTTGATCGTCTCAGTTATCGCTATAGTTTTCTGCATGTCAAGTATAAGTTCCTATGACCATGAGATCATGTAACTCACTGACACCGTAGGAGTGCTTTGTGTGTGCCAAACGTCGCAACGTAACTGGGTGACTAAAAAGGTACTCTACAGGTATCTCCGAAGGTGTCTGTTGAGTTGACATGGATCGAGACAGGGATTTGTCACTCCGTGTGACGGAGAGGTATCTCCGGGCCCACTCAGTAATACGTCATCTCAATGAGCTCAAAGTGACTAAGTAGTTAGTCACGGGATTATGTATTACGGTAACGAGTAAAGAGACTTGCCGGTAACGAGATTGAACTAGGTATAGAGATACCGACGATCGAATCTCGGGCAAGTAACATACCGACGAGACAAAGGGAACTGTATACGGGATTGCCTGAATCCTTGACATCGTGGTTCATCCGATGAGATCATCGAGGAACGTGTGGGAACCAATATGGGTATCCAGATCCCGCTATTGGTTATTGGCCTGGGAGTGTCTCGGTCATGTCTGCATAGTTTCCGAACCCGCAGGGTCTACACACTTAAGGTTCGGTGACGCTAGGGTTGTTAGTGAGAACAGTGCATGGTTACCGAAGGTTGTTCGGAGTCCCGGATGAGATCCCGGACGTGACGAGGGTCTCCGGAATGGTCCGGGGACGAAGATTGATATATAGGATGAAAGGTTTCGGAGTCCGGAAGTGTTCCGGGGAGTATCGGGAAGACGGCGGATGACCGAAAGGGGTTTCGGGGTCCCGGAAGGAGTTTCGGGCCTAATGGGCCACAAAGGGGGGACACAACAGCCCTCATAGGGCTGTGCGCCCCCCCCCCCTGGGCCCTCTCCTCATGCGCAAGGGGGGCTGGCCCCTCCTAGGGCTGCCGCACCCCCTAGCTTGGGGGGCAAGGCACCTGGGGGGGGGGGAGCCCTAACCCTGGCGCAGCCCTGGCCGCCGCCCCCCCCATCTCCACTTGGCCGCCGCCCCTAGGGGTAAACCCTAGGGCGCCCCCTCCCCTCTACTCCCCCTATATAAAGAGAGGCAGAGGGAGGGCAGCCACACACGTTCGTGCCTCGGCGCTGCCCTCCCTCTCCCACATCCATCTTCGCGAACTCCGCAGTGCTTGGCGAAGCCCTGCAGGAATCCTCCACCACCATCTCCACCACGCCGTCGTGCTGCCGGTGTCTCCATCAACCTCTCCTTCCCCCTTGCTGGATCAAGAAGGAGGAGACGTCCCCGAGCTGTACGTGTGAAGAACGCGGAGGCACCGTTGCTTCGGTGCTAGGATCTTCGGCGATCTGAATCGCGGCGAGTACGACTCCATCAACCGCGTTCTTGAACGCTTCCGCTTAGCGATCTACAAGGGTATGTGGATCCAACTCTCCCCTCGTAGATGCATCTCCTAGATTGATCTTGGTGAACGTAGGAAATTTTTTTGTTTCCCATGCAACGTTCTCCAACAAGTACCCATAATAAAATAATTGTTCCTTGCTGGAAATAAGGATATTCTTGAAGGTCTACTGTTTCTCAAGATTGCCAAAAGGTTTTTGCAAAGAAAAAGCAAGCTCAAGGTTTGCAAAATAAAGAAAAGGCAAAACAGGACAGAATCTGTGAAAAACAGACCAGCAGGTAGTAAATGATTTTTTCGGGGCACTTCTGCAACTCTAATCAAAAAACTCAGAAGAGATGCCCGAAAGACAATTGTATAGAGCACGCTGTCGAAAAAATTCAGACCAAAAAGATGATCTGGCGATTTTATACGAATTTTTCTGTCCAAGGACAGAATCTGTTTCTTGGACAACACGTCACAACTTTTGAACTTTCTTGCAATCAGAGGCTACACTTGGCACAAAGTTGAAAAGTAAAGATACAATGACGATGCTACTGTAGTAACAACATCAAGACACCACAAAAGCAAAATAAAAATTTATTCATTGTGGGCTGCCTCCCAAAAGCGCTTTCTTTTATGCCTTTAAGCTAGGCATAATGCAAATAGATCAAGTTTTATCAAGAGTAAAAGAATAGCTAGCCCGTATAACGGACTCAAAAGGTAACTTAATCTTCTTCCTAGGGAAGTGTTCCATCCCTTTCTTGAGAGGAAATTGGAATTTTATATTCCCCTCTTTCATGTCAATGATGGCACCAACGGTGCGAAGAAAAGGACGTCCCAAAATAATTGGACAAGAAGGTCCACATTCAATGTCCATAATAGTAAAATCAACGGGAACGTAATTGTCATTGACAATTATAAGAACATCGTCGATCCTCCCCAAAGGTTTCTTTGTGGAAGAATCAACAAGACGAACACCAAAAGAACAAGAATCAAAAGGTTTCAATTTAAGCATATCATATATATTCTTTTGGGCATAACGGATGTACTAGCTCCAACATCACATAAAGCATAGCAAGCGAAGTTATTCAACTTAATTTTAATCATAGGATCCCAACCATCTTCTAGCTTTCTAGGAATGGAGGCTTCTACTCTAAGTTTCTCCTCCCTAGCTTTGATAAGAGCATTAGTGATATGCTCTGTGAAGGCAAGGTTAAGCGTGCTAGTGCGGGGATCTCTAGACATCTTGTGAAGGAAATCAATAACCTCGGTAAGGGTGCAATTATCAAAATCAAGGTCACTACTATCAAGTAAAGTGGTAGTGGTGTCCTTTAGGTTCACTTGTTTGGTAGTTTCTATGGTCATAGCATCACCATTAATAGGTCCAACGGGACCAGGAGTGCATTGGGTGCTAAGAGTTTGGATATCCTCAACAACTTGGATAGTAGCAACAGTGTGGTGGGTAGGAAGGCTCTTAATTCTATCTTCTTCCTCCCTTTCTCTAGCCCATCTCTCTTTAAGTTTATCCAACATCCTAATGTTTTCATTAATTTGCACTTGAATAGCATTCATAGGAGTGGCCTTCCTCTCCTCAAGAGGAGAAGTTCTAATTTTAAGCAATTCTACCTCATGGGCTAAATTGTCTACCTTCGAAGAGAGATCATTTAGTTTGTTTAGTTTTTCTTCTACACTCTTATTGAAGGCTTTTTGGGTAGTGATGAAATCTTTAAGCATAATCTCTAGTTCAGTAGTGGAGTTCTTGGTGCTAGGATAAGCATTGTTGTTCCCATAGAAATTAGAGGGGAACGGTCTAGGATTGCTACCAAAATTACTCCTATAAGCATTATTATTAAAATTGTTTCTAGAGATAAAGTTCACATCTACTTGTTCTTGAGCAATCAAAGAATTTAAAGGAACATCACGAGGATCAACAGAAGATTGCTTGGAAAGTAGAGACATGATCAAGTCAACTTTTTCATTTAGGGAGGAAATCTCCTCGACAGAGTTTACCTTCCTACCTGTTGGAGCACGTTCGGTGTGCCATTGGGAATAATTGGTCATCATCTCATCGAGAAGCTTCGTGGCAGCACCAAGTGTAGTTGACATAAAGGTTCCTCCCGCGTCCGAATCTAACAAGTTCCGCGAGGTAAAGTTCAAGCCTGCATAAAAAGTTTGGATAACCATCCAAGTAGTCAAACCATGAGTAGGGCAGTTCTTGGCAAGAGACTTCATATGTTCCCAAGCTTGGGCAACGTGTTCATTATCCAATTGTTTAAAATTCATTATGTTACTTCTTAGTTGGATAATTTTAGCAGGTGGATAGTATTTTCCAATAAAAGCATCTTTGCACTTGTCCCAAGAATCTATGCTATTTCTAGGCAAAGATTGAAACCAAATTTTAGCTCCTCCTCTCAAGGAGAAAGGAAAAAGCTTAAGCTTAACAATATTACCATCTATTTCTTGGTACTTTTGCATATCACGGAGTTCAACAAAACTGTTTAAGTGTAAAGCAGCATCATCTCCAGCACCGGAGAATTGATCTTTCATGACTAGATTCAGTAAAGCAGGTCTAATTACATAAGAAGGTGCTGAAGTGGCAGGTGTAGTGATAGGTGTGCAGATAAAGTCATCGTTGTTATGACTAGTGAAGTCACACAACTTGGTGTTCTCAGTGGAACCCATAGCAGCAAGCAAGCAAGCAAGATAACTATTTTTGTGATTTTCGATAAAGGATACTAAAGCAAAAACTGAAAGGTAAACTAACAAGACTAAAAAGAAAAGGTAAAAGATAGCGTGCAACTCCCCTATCTTGAAGAGTGGAGTCCCCGGCAACGACGCCAGAAAACTTTGCTTGATGGCTTCTCGCCCCTCGTTGGTTACCCCAAGTGGAAGGTTTGAGATGCAATGTAGCGGTAGTTTTCCCTTGGCAAAGATACCAAGGATCGAATTCTCCTGAGACTCCTAGGTTCAACAAGAAGGTGTTAACTGGTAACGGCGCCAGATATTAGTAATCAACTTGGACCTGCACACAGATACAAATAACTTTGCTCCCAATGAGTACAGAGAGGTTGTCAATCCCTCCGGCCTTGTCGTTTACAAAGGATCAAACGCAAGAGATAATGGTGATATGTATAACTTCAACTAGTAAGTAAAAGCAGAAAGTAAATAGCGGATGTGATCAGTGATGATAATATGGACCGGGGTCCCATGATGTTCACTAGTGATGTCTCTCTCCCAAAAGACGATAAAACAGCTATGAGAGGTAAACGAATTACAACTGGGCAATTGACAGAATTATGTGCGTAAACCAATGCTAACTATGTTGCAAGAAAGGTGGAGGTTCAAAGCATGGGCGCTACGCCAAGGCAAGTAGACCGAAATCCATCTGCATCTACTACTAATCATCCACCTTGAGATATCTATCCAGAACATCTCGCTGGTATTAAGTTGCGAGTCCGACCCATAGTGTAAACTCAAAGCAACAGACAACTGCATTAAAAGAACTTTGCGTAAAGTAAACAATCCTTGCACCCGCGAGTACAAGCACCGTTGTTTTCCCCCTTGTGGCAACAACTCATCCTCTAGACTCATGTTTCTATCACTCAAGCTAGTCATCGAGGGGCATGAACCCACAATCAAGCATAACGTTCCCTCTTGGAGTCACTACCTACTACTTGGCCAAAGCAATAAATAGCAACGAAGAACATGCAAGAATTACTTACGAACATAAATATAAAAGAGGTAAATCAAATATATTACTCAAACACAATCTGAACATAATCTCACAATCCATCGGATCCCAACAAACTCATCATAGCTACAGCACACTACAGGAAACAGGTAATTTGCCGTCTGTGGATCACAGACGGCAAAGACCTAAATCCAGACGGCAAAGAGTTTGCCGTCAGGAAGCAGACGACAAACTCAGACGGCAAAGGTAAGTCGGCAAATAATACTTTGCCGTCAGCAATTTATCGGGAAGACGGCAAAGACTTTGCCGTCATCCAAATCTGCTTCGCCGTCTGCCTTCAAAATAACAGTCGGCAAAGAATACGGTCTTTGCCGTCAGTCAAAAGAATTTCTTTGCCGTCATCATGACTAAACTACAGACAGCAAAGATTTTTTTATTTAATAAAAAAATTGTCAGTCAATGCGTTCGGAGGGCGGCCGCTGCTGCTCCGGTGAGCTCGGGAATAAGGGAAGCAAAGTGGAGGGCAACTGCTACTTCGGTGATCGCCGGAGTAGCCAAATCCGGCAACCGCTGCCACTGCCATGGGAGCTCAAGTGATCGGGGCAGAGAGGTGGAGGTTGGGGATGCTCAGGCACGGCGGGTCCGGCGAGGGTAGGCTCAGGCGCGGCGGGGTCCGCGGTCGTTCTAGCCTCGAGCACATCCAAAACGGCGAGCGCGTCCCGCGGCGGCTCTGCGTCCGGCTGTACTCCTAGGCGCCCGGCACTCACGGACCTGTGCGTCCAGTGGCGAGCGAGGGGAAGCGGCCCGTCGGGGTGAGCGTTGGCCCACCGTGACCTGCGCATCCGTGGATGCTCCTGGTCGTCCGGCCCTGCGCGTCTAGCGGCGAGCAGTCGCTGCCCTTGGCGGTGAGCGGCAGCCGTAGGGGAGAGAGGCCGATGAGGGCAAGCGGCACTGGCTGGGGAGAGTTTGGCGGTGGCGAGCTCCAGGGGAGAGAGGCCAGTGGAGGTGAGCGGCATCGGCAGTGGCCGGTGGAGGCGAGTGGCCAGCAGCAGCGACTAGCACAGGCGATGTGCTGTGCATGCTGGTTAATTACGTGAGATAAGAGAGAGAGAGAGTTGGGCAGAGAGACGAGCGGAGGGGAATAGGATAAGGTAGTGGGGCGAGTTGGTGCCTGGCCCAACCATCCACGTCGATCCAGGTGATGGGGTGGTCAGCCAATAGGAATCCACCGTTTTGTTTGTGTTTCTTTAGCTTTTTCTTTTGATATATTTACTATCTTTTATTTGATGAAATCTTCTCAAACTTTTTGCATGCCGTTCTCGATTCATAAACCAATAGCGTGCCAAATTTCATGTTTTTCTGAACTATTTTGCATTTTATAAAATTAAATTACTATAGTCGTATAGAAAACAGTCTTTGCCATCTGTTTCTTTACTAACTGACGGCAAAGATGTTTTGCCGTCATCCAATTATAAAACAGACGGCAATTATAAGGGAGAGAGAGAGTGGTGGGGCCGCATGGGGCGTGGGGTGGTGTGCTGCGGGGAGCTGGGGATGAGTGGAGTAGATCGTGTCATGTCATCGATCCATGTGATCTATCCGCGTTTTGTGTTTATTATTTGCCGTCTGTAAAAAAAAGACACACAGCAAAGTCCACAGTTTGTCGTCTGCTAATAAAAAGACAGACAGCAAAGATTCTTTGCCGTCTGCGAAAACGAAAACTGACAGCAAAGATTCTTTGCCGTCTATAATTTGTTTGGCAGGCGGCAAAGTGCGCTCTTTGCCGTCTGTAATTTGTTTGGCAGACGGCAAAGTATATTTTGTCGTCAGTTTTTCTTTGCCGTCTCGTGATGACGGCAAAGCTTTCTTTGTCGTCTTGCCCGACGAAAAGCTGACAGCAAAGACGTCCCCTGACGGCAAATTAGGTGTTTCCCGTAGTGGCATAAGGATTACATATGTGCCTCGATCATGTAGGGCAGCTCACGAGGTCTAATTAGTGAAGCACAAGAAGGGGAGGAGAACATCACATAGCTACTGGTCATGGACCCATGGTCCAAGGGAGACTACTCACAACTCATCCGGGAGGCGTCCATGGTGGTGGAGAGGCTCCCGGTGGTGATCCTCCCCTCTGGCAGGGTGCCGGGAAGAGTTCTCCTGGTGCTCCCAAACTTGGAAGTGCGGCGGCGGCGGAACAGAGATGAGATCACGAAAAAGGGTTCCGTCCTCGAGGGTTTCGGGACGCGGTGTAAATATATGCCGAAGGGGGGCGTCAGCGGAGACCTGGGGGGCCCAGGCGCCCCCGGCGCGGCCAGGAGGGGGGCCGCGCCACCAGGGCGCCTGGAGCCCTGGTGGCCCCCCTCCGGCCCTACTTTGGCCGTGTGGAAGCTTCCAGAACGCTGATTTTTTATATAATTTTTCCGGGATTTTTCTGGCAGTTTACGTGATGGGAAAACCTGAAATACAAAAACAGCAGAAAACAGAAACTGGCACTGGGGTGCACTGAGTTAATAGGTTAGTCCAAATATGATCAAAAGTGTATGGAAGTATATAAATATCATAGCAATATCACACAAAAGAGGCATGGAGCAAGCAGAAATTATAGATACGTTTTGGACGTATCAACGACCGGAAGCCCAAGAGCGACCGGACGACCGACAGCCGTCGGACGTCCGTGGCCTGTTTGAGCACGGTATATCGGCCGAAGCCCATGTACCCCTCACTTACCCCTTCGTGCCCCTAGACTATATATACTCATCCACCTCATCCTAGTTAGGGTTAGCAATGTGTTAGCTCATTTGAGTTCTAGAGTTTTGCTCATCCATATGGTTCTACTCTACCTTGAGACCGCGGCCTCTACGGAGAAGATCCACGCCGGATTCAAGATCCCTCACGGGATGACCCCTCGTGGGCTCGAAAGCTCCTCACGGAGATGAACTAGCTACCGTGTATCTTTCCTTTATTGTGTTTGGATCATTGTGTCACTCTTGATGTTCATCGATCTAGCCCATGTGTGATTGTTCTCGCCGTTCTTGAGTATTTTTCCTTCTGATTTCTCTTCGTTCTTCCCCGTGTTCATCGTGTTCTTCGCGAGATCCCCTCCATTTCGTGAAAGATCGGCCTTAGGGTCTCCACCCTACATCAAGCTGCTCATGGTGGTGGATGGGATCGGAATCAGCGAGGGAGAGGAGTGGACAGACAGAGCGAGAGAGGGAGAGACTGAGCTAGGGTTTGAGCCCGCCGCCCGGATTGGTTTTTTTTGTGGGGTCCATGGTGGACCGGACCTGTCACGCGGATGCGCCCAGGCTTAAAAGAACTAATTTAATTATGTACTCAACTTTACGATCTTATGCTGGTACTCGGGTCATTCTGAGAAAGAAATACAAAAGAAATATTAGTACATACATGTATATTAATGAAAGAAGAAGGTGTGTGAATTAGAAATAAATGGAACACTCATGAACATTCCTAATTTCCCATATTCCGAACCATTGAATCAAATGTAACGTACAAACTTAAAAAATGCAATAAGTTACTCATAAAGTTTCAGGCCTTCAGAGGAAGCAACCTAGTCCTAGTAATGAGTAATTTTGGGTAATCAAAATTTTAAAAAGCAACTAATCATTAGCTAAAAGAATATGTAAATTTGCTACTTCACCGATTACTCGCCAATCCAACTTCACCTTGCTAATCAGAGATACGGAGCTAACTTAGGGTTAGTTTACTATTGATGATGCCTACGCCCAAGTAGTTGAGTAGTATTTATAGTGACCTTTCTGGCACCATATTAGTGCTTACAGTTATAGACTTATCCTCTATCATCAATAATCCCGTTGGCAACCACCCCTCTATGTTGCATGCAGATTTTTTTTTAATCTGCATTGTTCTAGGTCGCTACATTGCCTGCCATATTTTTAAGTCACACAACTCTCATCTTATTGGACTAAATGCTTGTCAAATCTTGAATTTGGAATCTCAAATGCACACTATATTACTAAACACATTTAACAACTAATGCACGTTGTGATATGATTTTTTTGCGATATAATACAAATTTGATTGTCCGAGTTCAAGCATTAGTTTTGGAATATAAGACAAATGTGAGTTGATTGTCCTTTCTTACACCATATTAGTTTCTGCAATATAAGACAAATGTGAGTTGAAATATGTAAGAAACATAGTGTAATATAATCCACATATTATAGGACAATCAAATACACATTGTTATCTTATTTATGGGAATCCAATGGTCATAGTATGTAATTTCAAACTGGCAATCGGGCCATTTGATCATTTCAGCTTCAAAACCTTGCACGCAACAACTTTTCTACACACATGCAACATCTTTGCAGTATTACTTCTCCCGATGATTAAAGACCACACAAAAAACGTCATCGCATTTGAAAATAACACTTGCAGCAAAAATATGTATGTATGCAAGAAATCTCCACTGATCGCAGCAAAATCGCTGGGAAAGACGCGTAGGGCGTATGCATCATGGGTATAGTGTTTGCAATGGTGCAAATAACACTTACAAGTTACAACATGAGCCAACAATTTGCAAAATACACCACAAAATCAGCATATCACGTTGGCATGTGTGCTCAATAGAACCGAGCAAACATATGTAGTATGAAAAAACTGTAAAATCCCTAACCTTCAGTTGGGAACACCGAACTCGTCAACTAGGCTTGCTGGCGTCGAATCCGGCTCACTGAAGCCCCGTCGGAGCTGGATCCGACGAGCCCGGACTCCCCTTCGGTATACCATCTCCCTGGGGGATCGGCATGGTGGAGAACCTTGGATTCAAAGCTCCACCATTGTCGTGTCCATATAGCGGCGAGCAAGATTCTATGATATCTGATGTTGTGATGATGGACAAGGACAATACGAGGAGGAACAACGCAAATATGCGAGAGTGGTGATGGGCGCGGCAATCACATGGGAGAGACGAGGAGTAGCAGGGTCACACACGCGGGGATAATTTCCCTGATAGATATATGCATTGCCATCATTTGCATTAAATCTTCTTTTGGTATAATACCAAAGCCTCTAATTCATACGTTGCCTTAGACTTTTTTTTATGATTTTGCTTAGTGGTAAGAAAAAGTGACCGACTATCTCAAATAAAATAAAATCAGACAACATGCGAATAGAGGCTCTCGTTATTTTCTCCAAAATTACTACTCAATCCCTCCGTCTCCAATGGTGTGACTAAAATGCTCTACCGATTTTGTTTTTAGGAAAATCTCTACCGATTTTAAATTCGCCAACAACTTTTTTTTTTTTTGAAATATTTCGCCAACAACCTTCATTTAACGGAGTATCGCTTGTGTAAAATTCTTCGGCTTCCGCAGCATAGTGATTACTAGATGCCTCGGACTACTATAAACGTTTCCCACTGGCCGGTGGCCTCTCGCCTTCCAATGCATGTTCAAATAAATATAACCCTGCAGTTTTCCCAATCCTCGCGCTCGCTGAAATAGTCTCAACTCTTCGTTTTCCTCTGCTCTGTCTCGGTCGCGTGGAGATGGCAGCAGGCACGAAGGGCAACGGGCCGGCGATCGGCATCGACCTCGGTACGACCTACTCCTGCGTGGCCGTGTGGCGGCCGGTGCACCAACGCGTGGAGGTCATCGCCAACGACCAGGGCAACCTCACCACGCCTTCGTGCGTCGCCTTCACCGACACCTGGCGTCTCATCGGCGACGCGGCCACGAACCAGGCCGCCATGAACCCCGCCAACACCGTCTTCGGTGAGAACTGCATGCCAACTGACTGTCACCTGCTAATTCTTCAATTTTTGGGGGCAGTCCTTTTATTTTTGGCATGCGCCGTTTTGTACTTGTGTTATAGATATATTTAGAGATTTTTTACTGTACATCATTCTACCTAAAATAGTGAATAGTATTTAGTTGATCCAACGGTTAGCATGGATCGATTTTTTTATTTAGGATATATTGGTAATTCCCTATTAGAGGTGGATTTGTTCTTTAATGATGATATAATCTAATTAACTAAATTAATCCCATCCCACCCGACGCTGTGTGCGTGTGTTCACAACTTCACATCAGATCAGCGGGTTCGGGTATGTCTCTCTTGCATCTCCGGCCGGCAGAATCGATTCGGAAGAATCCATCCAGCAGCCAGCTCGCTGGAGCACGGAGAGGTTAGCCCTCTAAATCAACCGACTTGTCCTTTGTGTATTTGTGTCGCTCTTCGTTCCTGCGTTCGTCGACGAGACCTGTGGTGTGAGCCGGGGTCTGCGCGCTAACATTCAGTTCATCCCCGGCAACGTACTAAGTTTCAGCCCGCACGGCTCATGATATTCTCTGCTGACATGGAGACGCATCTTGGCCGACCGGAGATGGATGACGGTATGAACGCGTTGGGCCTCATCGAGCTGATGGACTTACACGACAGGGCGAGTCCAGCTAGCTGGAGATTGACGCCAAGCTAGTGTGTGGCCTTGAACCTGGAGCCTGCGGTGTCACGGCAATATGCTTGAAATCGAATTAGGCTCACCTCAGGCCACATCACACAAGAACGCGGTAAGCAGTGGTGTTTAGTTCCTCCTGAAGATTGATATAAACAGATAGATAAACAGTGAACTGTCCAAATAGACTTGATGTACCGCAAAAGGTCTCATTTATCACAGTAGTATCGACAAGATGGAGATCCCTCCATCTCTTATCTTCTTCAGTTGTCAAATGCTCACTCAGCTATTCAGATTGGTGCACCTTTTCTTCCAGTTTTTCTTCATATTGTTCTTTTTTTTACGCGGGGGGGGGGGGGGGG
>LR738714.1:631493202-631510968 GCA_902687465.1 Secale cereale
TCTTCCATTTAATCAAGCCGGATCAGGGTGATCCAAAGCACACAGGTTTACAATTTCCTCAGGACCGGAATGCAGCCAAACGGCAGTATTAATACATGCACGCCCAATTCTAGCTAGCTCGTGACTCACATGATTACTTTCACTTCTAATAGCAATTACCTTCACCTCCCTATCTCCATGATCATTGCCGCAGACTGGTTAAGACTTAAGAGACGAGTCTGATCATTGCCCCGGCTTCCGAGCTGTTTGTTTCAAGGATAAATGGCAGAGAGCTCCACTCCATGGCAAGGGCTGTGCCCCTTCTTCATATTAATCCACGCTATGGATTATTGGAAAATCCTTCATTTCATTCTAAATTCCTGATATTCATTCAACTGTGGAAACTGCAACATATCTCACTGTGGTCCGTTAGTTCTTAAATTTAGAATGAAATGAAATTACTCTTTCGGTCTCTAATTTTATTGATATACCTCTACTTTTGTGAAATATACTATTGAAACTAACGTCAAATTTTTCTAGATGCGAAGCGTCTGATTGGTCGACGATTCAGCGAAAAGTCGGTGCAAGGAGATATGAAGTTGTGGCCTTTCAAAGTCATTCCAGGCCGTAGTGGTCGACCGATGATTGTGGTGACGTACAGAGGCGAGGAGAGGCACTTCGCACCTGAAGAAATCTCCTCCATGGTGCTTTTCAAGATGAGGGAGACAGCCGAGGCCTATCTCGGCACCACAGTGAAGGATGCTGTCATCACTGTCCCAGTTTATTTCAACGACTCACAGCGCCAGTCCACCCTTGATGCTGGTGCCATCGCTGGCCTCAATGTCACGCGTATCATCAACGAACCCTCCGCCGCAGCAATGGCCTATGGTCTTGACAATCCATCCGCTTATGGTGGAGCCAAGACGGTGCTCATATTTGATTTTGGTGGTGGTACCATGGATATCTCTGTCATCAACATTGACAACGGCATCTATACGGTGAAGGCAACGTCTGGTGACACCCACCTTGGAGGGGAGGATATCAACAACCGGATGGTGGAGCACTTCGTGCAGGATTTCTGGAAGAAACACAAGAGTGACCTCAGAACTAACCCGAAGGCGCTGATGAGGCTTAGGGAGGCCTGCGAGAGGGCCAAGAGGATGTTGTCTTACACGTCGCAGGCCAATATCGAGATCGACTCCCTCCACCACGGCATTGACTTCCATGGGACCATCACCCGCGCCCGGTTCGAGGAGCTCAACCTCGACCTCTTCAGCAAGTGCATTATGCATGTGGAGAAGTGCCTCGGTGACGCCAAGATGGACAAGTCACGGATTCAGGACGTCGTGCTCGTTGGGGGCTCCACCAAGATCCCTAAGGTACAGCAGCTGCTCCAGGACTTCTTCAACGGGAAGCTACTTTGCAAGAGCATCAATCCAGACGAGGCCGTCGCCTACGGCGCTGCTGTCCAGGCCGCCATCCTCAAGGGCGAGTACAACAAGAAGATGCAGGACTTTCTCTTGCTTGACGTCACGCCGCTGTCGCTAGGGGTAGAGGTAAAAGATGGTGTCATGACTGTGGTGATACCCAGGAACACTACTATCCCCGTTAAGATGGAGAGAGGCTACACGACCAGCGTTGACAACCAAACCGTCGTGAGCTTCGCGGTGTACGAGGGTGAAGCGGAGGTGACTAAGGATAACAATCTGCTTGGCATGTTTGAGCTCACTGGCATCCCTCCAGCGCCGCAGGGCGTGCCATCATTCGATGTAACATTCGAAATCGAAGCGAATGGCATCCTGAACGTGGCGGCTGAGGACAGGGCGACCGGAAACAGGAACAGCATCACCATCACCAGCGACAAGGGTGGGCTGACCAAGGGGGAGATCGATCGGATGGTGCGCGATGCCAGCAAGTACCAGTCCGAGGACAAGAAGCAGATGACGGAAGTGAAGAAGGAACGCTGAAGTGAAGACGGTTCTGAAGCTAGGCGCATATATCGTGCTTTTTTAGTCCTAAAATCATTCTGCTTTTGATTTACCATGGATGCTTAGTTCGCATATGCTCGGCCATGCTGGCCTGGATTGTGTTCTGTTTGTTTGTGCAATGGCTGCTTAGTACTCTGTTTGGTATGCGTTTGTTTGTCTATCAGGTGACTGAGTTCGTCTATAACAGCACTTACCTAACGGTTAATGCCCACAAAAAAGCACAAACGCCAACAAGTATATGCTCTTTAATGTTAGGGCACTTCTGACCGAATCCCTAATAAATAGTGAATGATCTGGCTGAGTAAAACTTTTGTAAAGTATATTTACTCTACTAAGTTTTGGTCCGAGCTAGCCAATCCTCTCTATATTTAACGGAGTAAATTTTTGTTTTTTCAAAACTTTATAATTTTTGTATAAATTGCATTTACATACGCACATATAGAAACTAAACATAAATTTGAATGTTCAAGAAAATCTAGAATATAGTTTAGAAATTGAATTATTCAAATTTAAATATGTTTAACCGTCCAATTGTAGCAAATAGCATGTGATAGCACAACTAGACTCAGACGTTGCCAGTGATGCTCAATAAGATCTTGTTGGAGCTGAGCATGAACTTGTCGGTTCTCGATTCGGCGATGCTCCTCAAGGATTGTCAGGATCCTGTTCGGATCATACTCTGGCTCAGCTGGAGTCCCGTTGGTGATGTACCAGAAGTTCTCAGGCATATCTCTCTCGTCTTCAATGGTCATGTTGCATTTACATATGCAATAAGACATTATCCGCCGAACCTTGGAGCTCCCGTACTTGCTAGGGCCATGAACGCAAGGCGCTTCTGAAGCACACCGAAAACTCTATTCACGTCTTTCCTAGCATCTTTTTTACATTGGGAAAAGTGGTTTCTGTTACTTTTTGGATGTGAAATTGTTTTGATCAAGGTGGCCCATAGTGGATAGATGCCATCTGCAAGGTAGTAACCGATTGAATAGTTGTGTTCGTTAACCGAGTAGTTGGCAGGAGCATCTCCTGTAATAAGCCAAGAAGACAGTGGTGATCTTGACCGCACATTCAAGTCATTGTGAGAGCGAGGCAAACCAAAAAATAATGCCATATACAAAGATCCTTCGATGCAACTGCCTTAAAAATGATCGTTGGTTGTTGAAGTGGCATTTGTACTGACGAACTTTCCACCCCGCAGGACAATTTTTCCATGTCCAGTGCATACAGTCAAGTGATCCAAGCATCCCCAGATATCCTCTTGCTTCACTCTCTGTCATTAGCCTCTGGCTGTCTTCCTCGGTTGGTGCTCTCAAGTACTCCAGGCTAAAGACAGCGATCACTGCTTTAGTGAACATACGAACAACCTCCAAGATTGTGTCTTCACCAATGCGGATATAGTCATCAACTGCATCGGCCGAACACCCACATGCCAAGACTCGAACAACTGCAATGCACTTCATTAGAGGACTTGCACTTATTCTCCACATGCATTTCTCCGGAACTTAAACCAGTCATCATACCTCTCAACGGCTTTTGCATTGGTCAGAAAAAGACTTGTGTGCATCCGAAAGTGCCGGCAAAAGTACTTCTCCGGATAGGTTAGCTTTGGATCAAAGTAGTCTCCCATGATCTTGGCATGGCCCTCCGCTCCATCATGGTTGATGTGTATTCGCCCAAACAATGATCCTCTCCTAGGCCGCCGAACATCATCATTGAAATCATGCCTAAAACGGTTTCAAAGTCATCGTCGTCTTCTACCTATTCGGATGATGAAGAGTCCTCCAAGACCATCTCCCTCAACCTCTTCATCTACAATTCAAGCGGCTTGGTTCAATTCAAATGGCTCAGTTAAAAAAGAAACGCACAAAAAACTCACCTAGGCAATTCGTCGAGCACTTGTAGAGCATTGGTGGTGCACCGGCCGACCGGTGTCGGTAAAACCAAACCGGCGTGCAGCGACGCGTGTGAGTGACATGCAGCGGTGTGCAAGCAATGTGAGATGCGGCGACCGACAGAAAATGAATAAATTTTGAAGCAATCCGACGTATCGGCTATGGCGATGGCGGCGGCATTTCACCTTGATTCTGGCAATGGCGACGGGGGCCAAACGGGCTCGACCTCTAGCAGAAGGATGGATGGGGCCAAGGAAGACAATGAGGTAGCGGCTGGGCCGGCGGGCGGTTGTCGGGAGGTGCGCTGGCAAAGATGTAGTTGTTATAGCCTGGCTTATCAGGGATGATAGACTACTCATATCAATAAGGAATTACTTCTTTTTCGGGAGCCCATTCGGACATAACTCCAAAGTTAAGCGTGCTCAGCTTGGAGTAATTTCAGGATATGTGACTGACCGGGAAGTTGCTCCCGGGTGCGCACGAGTGAGGACAAAGTGCGCAGAAAAGACTAGTATTGATATGTGAGGCCAGTCTAGATCCCGCCAGGTGTAACGACCACCGGCGGGTGTGTCCGGGGCGTTACAAGTTGGTATCAGAGCCGACCCTCGAGGTTACACAGATGTTTGCGGACAGATGCGTGGTCATGTTAAGCATGCCGTTTGTGACCCATCGTGGCACACGGCATGGCACATGTGCCGGACTGGAAGCACAAACGTATGTGCCAAGAGAGAATGTTCTTGTGGCCCGACGAGGACGTCGGTTCCTCTGAGTGGGGGTGTATGTGATTGCCTGGCTTATTAGGGATGATAGACTACTCATATCAATAAGGAATTCCTTCTTTTTCGGGAGCCCATTCGGACAGAACTCCAAAGTTAAGCGTGCTCAGCTCGGAGTAATTTCAGGATGGGTGACCGATCAGGAAGTTGCTCCCGGGTGCGCACGAGTGAGGACAAAGTGCGAAGAAAAAACTAGTATTGATATGTGGGGCCAGTCTAGATCCTGCCAGGAATAACGACCACCGGCGGGTGTGTCCAAGGCGTTACAGTAGTGGCGGGGGGCGAGGGAGAGGCGCGGCTTTTACTCCGAGCCACAGTGGCCGGTATATTTAGGAAAAAAGTCAGCGCTGGAGGATAATTTTACTTCCTTACAGCTAATTGAGGATTCATTAGATGCGCGTTAGAGTAAAATCGTCTTTTTAATTCTCTAACGCCGGATAGGGGATCGGTTAGAATTCCCTATATAGTGTACACTCCTCAATCAGTTCCAAACATATTCCCCAGGACGAGCTCGCCTCCTTGGCGATGTTGTTGCTCGATCGGTGGGCTCATGGATCCGGCGGCCATGGTCTGGCCTGGGTTAGGGTAGGTGGAGGGGCTTTGGGCTTTTGGCGAAAGCCTTGCTTTGATGGGGATCGAAGGATACTGGTGACAATGCTTCTTGTAGTTGTCTCCGAAGAGTTTTTCGTCTTCACTAGGCCGCGACTTGTGGTTCGAAGGTTGTCGTGGAGGTTGTTGGTTTTGCCGGCCTTTTCCCGAGGTCCGGCGGAGCTGGCATAGGTGTGGCTCTGGGCGAAAGTCTTGGTTCGACGGGGAGAGTCGAAGAATACCGGCGACCATTCTTCTTGAAGGCGTCTTCGAAGAGTTCCACACATATCTCTGGGTTGTGAGCATGTTGGCGGTGGAGTTTGAATTGGCCGACGTCCGCATGGTTTGGGTTTTTGCACGATTGTCCGTGCATCAATCATGTGTTGTACGATATTTGGGCCTAATTTTCCGAGGACACTCTATTATGTTTTTTTGTCTTTTATAGGGAATGCCATCATGGCAAGTTTTATTCATCAAACGAGTACACTTACATCATTTACAAGAGAAAGTGTAATAAAAGAAGGATAATCATCTACCCAATCACATGATAGGTTATTCTCGGTGGAAGATGGCGGCGGCAGCCTCTTAGAGTGCGTCAGTCCGGTGTGTGTGACCCAGTCTTGGTACGTGGCTAGGTTGGGGCATCCGGCTTTAGTTGTTAGGCTTAGGTGTGATGTATGTTTGGTATTTGGCTCGGACATTCGGCATCCCTTCATCAAGGAGATAGGAGTAGCATTAAGTGTTGCCTAGAGGGTGGCTTGAGGCTTGCTGATGTATTATTTTCTATGATCTTTGTGAATAATTAATAAAACGGTTGCATGCATCATTCATATGCAGAGGCCGGCGGTATATCCTCCTTTAAAAAAATTGCTATCTCATGTGCGATGTCATTGGTTTCCCGAAGACAATGTGAATACTGAGCCGTTCCTATCACTGTCACCAAATCAACGCAATCTGCATAAATTGCCGCTTCCTCCTCCACCATGAGTGTCCTCCTCCACAGGCTTCAATAACTTCCAAGCAATCCGATTCGGCCACATTACAATGATAGCCCAAAAATGCTGCCAGTGTTAAACCATATCTCATTGCAAGTGCTTCCATCATCAATGCCCACGAACGTTTGGTGCAAATGAGCAAGCTCCAGCAAGGATATTACCATGTTTATCTCAGGAGCAGTTTTAATATGGTCCCTCTGGATCGAATTGACATTTTTGATGTTGTTCTTTGAGTCCACGTCAAGTGATAGTCCTAGGTTTGGACAGGGAAGCTCAAGTTGGGAGTATCTATTGTTGAGTTTAATTAACCCATGTGTTAATTATGGAGAATCTCCACTATCCCTACCTGCCATCTACGAGGGACACCATTGTTCGCTCGTGTCTCTCAGACCATCGCGTATGTTGGATGTATCTCCTCGGGGCTATATATACTTGTACTCAATCATCAATGAAGACAACCATTCACTTTCCAACAGGTTATCAGCCACGTTGCTCTCCATCGAGCGAATGGACGCCGAAGAAGGTTCTCAGCGGAGACGATGCAGCCTAGGCCTCGTCATCTTCGTCCGCGACCTCGTCGCCAGCGCGGGGTCCTCAAGGCGTCCCGCGCCATGAGTGCAGACGAGACATCGGCCCCGACTCTCCTCCTCTTGAGACGGCACCGCGCCCGTCCGCGCGGTCGCCGCACCGCGTCGCCCGGCGCCCGGCCGTGCGTCGCGCCCCGTACGGTCCGCCTAGCCTCCCATCGTTCGGGCCCCTGCGCCAAGCGGTGGCCGCGCCAAGCCGTGGCCGCCCTGCGCTAGGCCTCGCCCGGCCCCCGACCGGCCGTGGCCGCGCCCGCCCGCGCCAAGCCGTGGCTGGAACCGCCCGTCCGACCCCGCGCCAGGCCGCGCTACTGGGCGAGTGATTTGGCCAGAACGAAAAGAAATCGAGGGGAGGCGGTTGCGAGGCGCCAAAGGTCTCTTCTCTCGACGGCCCTCAGTGCCACTGTTGCGCCCGGCGAGGTCCCTCCTCCCTCGCGCGTGGCTGTTGGCTGACGGCGGCCAACAACCATGGCCATCCACGGCGTGGCGTGTTGCCCTACCCGCGGTGACTCCTCGTGCGTGGCGTGGCCCTCTCGTCCGCCCATGGCGGAAGCAGCCCTGGTCGTGGCCTCCCTCTGGAGCGCGCGATGCGGCTCTCGCCATGGCGCAGCCCTCACCGGCCTCCCACGAAGGTGCGCGACAGCAGCGGCTCCCTCCCGGCGCGGAGGCGGTGCCCGGCGACGCCGTTGCAAGACCGGCTACCTGAAGCGGTCCGCAGCTCTGCGCGTCACTGATGTACGCCCTCTGGGGCTCGGTGCCCATTCAAGGTGAGGCCCGGCCTAGTAGGCGCGCGACGCCCTCCCTACCGCGGCTCACGGCAGAGCCCGCAGAGGCTCCTCGGTGCGCTGCATCCGCATCTTCTACGTCCAGGGTTGCTTCCCGGTGACGACGTAGCAGCCTTGCATTCCCGGTGACAACTGCTACAGAACGCCTGAACGGATACACCTGTGGTGGTCGTCTCTGTGTTTAACTGAAGCAATCGATAGAATCAATCGATTCGTATCCACAGGACCACACCAACGAAGAGAAAGGGAAACCTTATCTCTTCCCTATTTTGCATCAGACACCTGATGTTTGAAGTATTGGTCGAATAGGCCAAGCTGATTTCTCTGGTGATTCTGCTTCAGATTATTGCAGCTTGGTCCAACTACTAGTGTTATTGATTAACACTTGTAAGGCCATGTATAGATCTGCATTTAGTTCTTTTCTGTAGAGTTTTAAAAATTCCAGAAATATGTGGCTGTTATTTGCTTGATCTATAAAATAGTCTTTACCGATACAATGACATTGTTTTACGATTGAGATTAAGTTTTCTCACACAACAATGTTGATTTGCGATTGAGATTTATTTTTCTCTCGCAAAACATTAGTACTACATTTCTGTCGATTACTTCGTATTCCAGAATAAAGTGCGGTGTAATATATTTCCATGTACTTCCTACATGTTGAGATTCATTCATCTATTATTTGCAATAGAGTTTTTTTTTAAATCTCTTGCAAAGATAAATTCAGTGCCTCTAAAGTACTTATTTGCGATTGAGAATTTTCTTCTCTCGCAAAACAATCTCATTGCGATTGAGATTAATTTTCTCTCGCAAAATATTAATTCACTTTGCTGAATTATCTTGCAACTTGATACAACATCATCTCATTTGATTTGAGGTCTATACAATTCAAGTTTTTCACTTGAACATCAAGTTTGCAACATCATTACTATTCATTACAATAGTAGTGTATTTCCGTTGATTACGAGGTATTCTGGAATATTTCTATGATGTATTTATCTCCATGTTAAACATATGTTGAGATTAATACATCTATTTGCAATTGAGATTTTCAATTTCTTGCAAATACATATGCAAAATTCCAGGTGTCATCCTTATCAATTTGAGATTCACACTAATGATTTCAAGCCATCTTCTTGAAATCTATTAATTTTGCAACATTAAGATGTATTTATATTACGCAATCTGTAATATAAATAAATTACCGGTTTTTCGCCGGAGATGATATGTTCTATGTGTTTACCACATTGCCATTCTTCAAGAACATGTCACAGCGGTCGAGATTGATTTTTCACGCACAACAAACTTGTAAATTTTTGACAATAACATCTCCCTCATTATATTAGAAAAACACAAGGTAATGAGTTGGATTACTACCCATGTGCAGACTATCTCCATTACTGTGAGATCTGTATGATCTTCAATGTGTTATGTTCCCATAATTGAGGTTGAGCATTTTCAAGTTATACACTTGAGTCAAATTTTTGCATTCTTATTACAAAACCATGATGGTTTTTAATTTACTTCTTGTAAATTAATTATCTCTGGTTTGCCCCTATATGTAATCGATGGCTAACAATTTGAAGCTATTGCCCTCAATTGACACAACTTACTTAAGCGGGTTATGGACATCAAGATCAGCCTTGCATCACATGGGATAGCGTGTGCAATTCAAGCCACACCACCAGGACGCAAAGGACCTCAAGGGTAATGGTTTGAAACTCACTTCAAACCCTCAACCTGACACCATCAAGTTGTCATGAGACCCTATGAACATGGAGAGCATGGTGGTTGAATATGCATCAACCGACATGTTTGGAGACTACATTTAGTCCCTCAATCTCTCCTTAGTGATCAATTTGTTTATGTCCATTTCTCATGTTCTAATATGAACATGATTATTGTTGTCATCATATATTGTATATCACAATATATTGTATCAGCACTTTGGTACAAATTCATTTGTATATATTCTATATATATCTGACAGTGATTTTCTTGAGAATGTTCATGCCTATATATAGATTTCTACGGAGGTCAATCTGATGAAAGATGATTTGTGCCATGTGGGCATATGAACCACGAACTCTATACTCGGGGAAGTGAAATGTTTCCACTCTCGTTGTGAGAAAGGAGATATTTTAAAATCGCTAGATGCGATGAGGTATTTGTTGGCTCAACTCGAGTCATATTTACTACCCCTATGGGTACGTGAGCAGAATCAAGGATGCTTTAACGTGTCCAGATCAACTCGTACCATACTAAACTATAGAGACATCCGTCAAAATAGTTTCCATAGCAAAACTTATGATGACAACAAAGAGGAATATCTTCTCTTTACCACATGCAATAGATATGGCAAGCACATTCTCTTTGTATCATCATGATTGTACTACACATACTACAAAACCCATAGCACATGTTGCGTACGAGATAGTTTTCCAAAGTGTCTTTTGCATGACAAATTTGGCATTCCAGTTTTTGGTCATCATTGACATTGGGTTGAAACCGAAACTATCAGCAATTCCAATGGTTTATGATTATTATGATGCTAAATTCTAACAACATTTGGATTTTATGTGCACTACAAGTGACACAGGGAAGCTAATTTTAAGGCCCGCACACCTTAAAGTCTATGCTGAACCACTCAGACTCCTTGAATGCATCAAGTTGAGGTAAGTGGCTCTTCCCATCCATTGACTAGACTATTCAGGTACTCCATGGTTCTAAAAGACATATCTACATGATGGTCTTAAGTGTGTGATTTATTCACACGAAACCATTGGCTTTATCCTGACATCGATTTCAAGCAAATCGGATGGACAACATTGCAGAATTCTCCTTGAGTGCTTCCTCTATGGCTCTCGGATTGAAGTTTAGCAATTTGTCTTAATGTCTAGACTCAAAATGGTTTGGTAGAATCCCGTCCAAAGAATTGAGCTCATTGCATGATCTTTACTTTGAATTACAACTTACCAACTTTACGTTGGAGTCATGTAGTCTTACACACTCATGATCAAACTGCATATATTATTCCCCTCTATCTTTGATACGTGGAAATCTACCAAGTATTTCCCATCTGCAGTACTTCGGTTGCATACCGATATCACCACCCGGCATACATCATTGGCCCCTCAACATATAGTTGGGATCTATGTGAGGAATAACTGTATTACCGTCAATACCTCAAGCCCCTCACATGGGGAGTTATTCAAGGCCAGTATGCTGATTCAACGAGGAACATTTCCAGGCATTAGGGGGAGATTTCAAGTACCATAAAGAATGCCAGGAAATTAGTGGAATGATCAACACATTTCTCCCTCAAATTCACGTACTGAAAGATCTGAACCATGCGTTCAGAAGATTTGCAACACATTGCAAATGACCTGCCAAATTCATTTACTGACTATAAAGGTGTCACGCAATCCTACAATCCAGCAAAAATATATCGAAAAGAGTGGAGGTACCAACTAAAACCACTCAACTCCCCGTTCAAAGCAACAGGGGGAGAAGTACGACAATAGTGCATCAGGATTCAGCTTCTTGCAAGCAAGGTATCAAGGCCTCTGAATCAGTAAATGCATGTCAACTTTACGTTGACAGACACCTAATGGGTAGTATACACCCAATGGAAGGGAAACCTCCACCAACACAGGTCATAGTGCACACAATGACCGGGACATCGGAATACCCGACTCAATCGCATTGGGAAATCGCGAGCAGTCACCATGGGTAACGATATTTCCATCAACTATATATTGATATATAGATTCTGGAGAATCATATAACCGGAAGTCTACAATTGTCGACATACATTTCTCAACTAGATTGCAAAACCTTACAAATGATTCAGATCCAAAGACCATGGCCATGGCAAAGTGTGATCAACACTCGGACTGAACTCAAGCAAAGGGATCTAGGTAGAAATGATCTTGCTCAATAATGGGAAGGTATTCATAAGCAATACCTACACCAGTTTTCTTTTGGAAACGGAATTGAGAACAACGAGGTGGTGAAACGAAGAGCAAGTATTGGAGCACAAGGGTTCATGCAGATACCCAACTATTCTCCAGAGATGGAATCTCTTTCCGATAACTTATATCATTGGCAGTACAAAATCATCTATCTCTGCAGTTGATAGATGTAGTGATTACATATCCATGTCGATCACTAGATTCAGACATATATGATTGATTCCCGATGGAGTCTCAATTCTGAATCGAAATGCAATACGCAATATACATTGTGTAAAATCATTAAGTCACCATATGACTTATTATTATTGTCGGTACATTTGGTACAACCGACGTAGTGAGTTCCTTATTCACAAGGATTAATCCTACAATGATGATTATCCATGTCTGTGTGTCTGCAATGACGACACATGTAATCATCTAAATGACGGAGTTTAAAATGAAGGATTTGGGTAAACCAAAATACCGCTCGTTACTATAACTTGAGCACCTTCATTCATACATTATGGTATACTATGTTGTCTATATCCAAAATATATTAGAGAAATTCATTGTGGACAAATCTTATCTATCCATAACTCTCATGGTAGTTCATTCTCTCACTAGTAGAAAACAGGGCATTGGTCCAGCCCATTAGCCCCGGTTCAATCTAGAACCGGGTCCAATGGGGGTACTAGACCTGGTTCGTGAGCCCAGGGGGCCGGCCGGGCCACGTGGGCCATTGGTCCCGGTTCGTCTGGACCTATTGGTCCCGGTTGGAGCTAAAAACCGGGACCAATGGCTCTTGCTCCTGGCCCACCACTATTGGTCCCGGTTGGTGTTATGAACCGGGACCAAAGGCACCCCTTTAGTCCCGGTTTGTAGCACCAACCGAGACCAGTGAGTTGCCTATATATACCCCCTCACTCAAGAGCAGAGCTCACTGCTCTGTTTTTTTTTTCTGGCCGAGGGGGAGAGGGCTTAGTGGTGCTCTAGCTCACCTCCTATGCACACAACGTGTTCGGTGGAATGCCCGAGCCACACTAGTTAAGCTTTTCTCCTCTCGAAGCTCTATTTTCTCCAAAATTTGTCTAGGTTTAGCGGTCCGTCACGTCCCGTCCCCGTCTTCGCAGCCGTCGATCGCCCCCGCCGATCTCGTCACCGGCACCACCATGGTGAGCCTCTTGTTATGTCCATGCTTTTCTTACTTTTATTATTGCTTTAGATAGATATTTGTCTAATTTTCTTATGTTTATTATTGCTTGTTATTATATAGTGCGATGGTTTTGATATCCGCCCACGTGGGCCCTCGTCCGGTCTACGATTCGGATGTGGTATATTATCTTTAATTTATAACTATTTGTTTTAGTGTTTATGATAGTTATGCTGACCAACCTGACATGCATAGATGTTTTATTATGTCTAGGAGGTAGTTGAACCGGAAATTCCAACCGACCCTCTTGTGGAGAGGTTAAATTTAGTTGAAGAGGAAAACATTTCGTTAAAGAAAAAATTGGAAAAAATGGAGGAAGAGAAGATGGAATTGGAGTTGCATGTTGCGGAAGTTATCGATGATCACAAGATCAAGATGGACCCTATTGTCGAGAGGTTAAATTTAGTTGAAGAAGAAAACAAATTCTTGAAGGAAAAAATAAAAAAAATTGTGGACGAGAAGATGATATTGGAGTTGCATGTTACGGATGTCGTCGATGATCACAAGATCAAGATGGATGCAATGCGGTTGAAGATTAAAAATATTAGAAAATATGCCATTCATACCGAGGCTTGGTATCATTATGCCGTTGGATCAATTGTTACATTGGTTGCGATTATGATAGCATTTGTTTTCGCGTTGAAATGTTTTACATAGTTTCGATGTGTATGAAGAGCTATATGTTGTTAGATGAGAAATATATATGTATGTACTTTGGTTTTAATGTGATGATGAACTTTTATCCATTTGGTCACTTAATTATCTATTTATGATGTTCTGTAATGGTTTTTGACACACTTAATTATATATAAATGCACGCAGATGAACCGGCAATGGATGTACGGTGACAGACACACCTCCGAGTACATTAAGGGCGTGTGTGAGTTTCTAAATGCGGCTGAGGCAAACAAGCAGAATGGTTTTACGTGTTGTCCATGCACTAAATGTGTGAATACGATGTCTTACTCTAACCGGAAAATCCTTCACTCCCACCTGCTTTACAAGGGTTTCATGCCACACTATAATGTTTGGACGAGGCACGGAGAAATAGGGGTTATGATGGAAGACGGCGAAGAAGAAGAGTACGATGACAACTATGTGCCCCCTGAATACGGTGATGCTGCAATGGGGGGAGCTGGTGAAGATCAAGAGGAACCAGACGATGTGCCCAATGATGCTGCAACGGGTGAAGCTGCTGAAGATCAAGAGGAACCAAATGATGATCTTCGCCGGGTCAATGTCGATGCAAGGACACAATGCGAAAGTCAAAAGGAGAAGCTGAAGTTCGATCGCATGTTAGAGGATCACAAAAAAGGGTTGTACCCCAATTGCGAAGATGGCAACACAAAGCTCGGTACCGTACTGGAATTGCTGCAGTGGAAGGCAGAGAATGCTGTGGCTGACAAAGGATTTGAGAAGCTACTGAAAATATTGAAGAAGAAGCTTCCGAAGGATAACGAATTGCCCGACAGTACATACGCAGCAAAGAAGGTCGTATGCCCTCTAGGATTGGAGGTGCAGAAGATACATGCATGCCCTAATGACTGCATCCTCTACCGCAGTGCATACAAGGATCTGAACGCATGCCCGGTATGCGGTGCATTGCGGTATAAGATCAGACGAGATGACCCTGGTGATGTTGATGGCGAGCCCGCCAGGAAGAGGGTTCCTGCGAAGGTGATGTGCTATGCTCCTATAATACCACGGTTGAAACGTTTGTTTAGAAACAGAGAGCATGCCAAGTTGATGCGATGGCACAGTGAGGACTGTAAGAAAGACGGGAAGTTGAGAGCACCCGCTGACGGGTCGCAGTGGAGAAAAATCGAGAGAAAGTAATGGGAGGAGTTTGCAAAGGACATAAGGAATGTATGGTTTGCTTTAAGCGCGGATGGCATTAATCCTTTCGGGGAGCAGAGCAGCAATCACAGCACCTGGCCCGTGACTCTATGTATGTATAACCTTCCTCCTTGGATGTGCATGAAGCGGAAGTTCATTATCATGCCAGTTCTCATCCAAGGCCCTAAGCAACCCGGCAACGACATTGATGTGTACCTAAGGCCATTAGTTGAAGAACTTTTACAGCTGTGGAATGGAAACGGTGTACGTGCGTGGGATGAGCACAAACAGGAGGAATTTGACCTAAAGGCGTTGCTGTTCGTGACCATCAACGATTGGCCCGCTCTCAGTAACCTTTCAGGATAGACAAACAAAGGATACCACGCATGCACGCACTGTTTAGATGACACTTAAAGTATATACCTGGACAAGTGCAGGAAGAATGTGTACCTGGGCCATCGTCGATTTCTTCCGACCAACCATCAATGTCGAAAGAAAGGCAAGCATTTCAAAGGCGAGGCAGATCACCGGAAGAAGCCCGCCATGCGTACCGGTGATCACGTACTTGCTATGGTCAATGATTTACACGTAATCTTTGGAAAGGGCCCCGGCGCACTAGCTGTTCCGAATGACGCTGAGGGACACGCACCCATGTGGAAGAAGAAATCTATATTTTGGGACCTACCCTACTGGAAAGACCTAGAGGTCCGCTCTTCAATCGACGTGATGCACGTGACGAAGAACCTTTGCGTGAACCTACTAGGCTTCTTGGGCGTGTATGGAAAGACAAAAGATACAGCTAAGGCACGGGAGGACCTGCAACGTTTGCACGAAAAAGACGGCATCCCTCCGAAGCAGTATGAAGGTCCTGCCAGCTATGCTCTTACGAAAGAAGAGAAAGAAATCTTCTTTGAATGCCTGCTCAGTATGAAGGTCCCGACTGGCTTCTCGTCGAATATAAAGGGAATAATAAATATGGCAGAGAAAAAGTTCCAGAACCTAAAGTCTCATGACTGCCATGTGATTATGACGCAACTGCTTCCGGTTGCATTGAGGGGGCTTCTACCGGAAAACGTCCGATTAGCCATTGGGAAGCTATGTGCATTCCTCAATGCAATCTCTCAGAAGGTGATCGATCCAGAAATCGTACCAAGGCTAAGGAGTGATGTGGCGCAATGTCTTGTCAATTTCGAGCTTGTGTTCCCACCATCCTTCTTCAATATCATGACACACGTCCTAGTTCATCTAGTCGACGAGATTGTCATTCTGGGGCCCGTATTTCTACACAATATGTTCCCCTTTGAGAGGTTCATGGGAGTCCTAAAGAAATATGTCCGTAACCGCGCCAGGCCAGAAGGAAGCATCTCCATGGGCCATCAAACAGAGGATGTCATCGGGTTTTGTGTTGACTTCATTCCTGGCCTTAATAAGATAGGTCTCCCTAAATCGCGGTACGAGGGGAGACTGACTGGAAAAGGCACGCTTGGCCGGGACTCAATAATATGCAGGGACGGATATTCTTGGTCTCAAGCACACTACACAGTTCTATAGAACTCTACATTGGTGACCCCGTATGTCGATGAACACAAGAACAGTCTGCGCTCCAAACACCCGGAGCAGTGCGACGACTGGATTACACGTGAACACATCAGGACTTTCAGCAGTTGGTTGGAAACACGTCTCAGAGGTGACAACACTGTTTGTGATGAGTTGTACTTGTTGTCCAGGGGACCATCTTCGACTGTATTGATTTACAAAGGATACGAGATAAATGGGAATACATTTTACACGATTGTCCAAGATCAAAAGAGCACCAACCAAAACAGCGGTGTCCGCTTTGATGCAACAACCGAGAGGGGAAAGGACACATATTATGGTTACATAGTGGACATATGGGAACTTGACTACGGACATGATTTTAAGGTCTCTTTGTTTAAGTGCAAGTGGGTCAATCTGTCAGGAGGCGGGGTACAGGTAGACCCACAGTACGGAATGACAACAGTGGATCTGAAAAATCTTGGATACACTGACGAACCGTTCGTCCTAGCCAATGATGTGGCACAGGTTATCTATGTGAAGGACATGTCTACCAGATCGAGAAAAAGAAAAGATAAGGAAGCGAATACATCATACGATGAGCCAAAGCGCCACATAGTTCTTTCAGGAAAAAGGGACATCCTGTGAGTGGAGGGCAAGACAGACATGTCTGAAGATTATGAAAAGTTTCATGAATTTCTCCCTTCAAAGTCAAGGCTGACCCAAGCATCCTGATAAACGATGAAGATTATCCATGGTTACGGCGCAATAAGCAAATGACACAAGCGAAGAAAAAGTGAAGACTTTTTTTCGCAACTATTATGATGATACCATGCCAACTTTGTAACAAACGAGTATGATACCATTGTCCGTTTGTACTATTCAAATTTCAATACTACTTGCACTAACAGAGAAAGTTTTTAATTGGTTTTACCAGAAAGAATTAAAAAAGTAAAGCAAATAACAAAAGAAAATAAATAATGCTTGAAAAAAACTTGAAAAAAAATAGCAACAATAAGTATTTTGTTGTAAGTAGAAACAAAATAAAATAAATAAAGCAACAACGAAAATAAATAATTTCAAATTTAAACTATTCAAATTTGAATAGTACTTGCACTAACAGAAAATTTGTAATTGGTTTTACCTAAAGCAATAATATTCACAAAGAAACTCTAAATACAGCAAAAAACAACTTAGAAATAAATAAATCAAAAAAGGAAAAAAAATTGGGCGCTGCCCAGTGAGCCTGCAAGGCCTATAGCACAGGATCCACCTGTACTATAAGGCCTAGCAAGCTCACAGGGCAGCGCGCAGAGTTAGGCCCAGAAGCTTGCATTTGAGAGGAGCTCGAGAGGGTGGGAGCAGCAGCCCTTATAAACCACTCTCGAGCTCCCTCAGCTAGCGATGTGGGACTAAACATCCCACCGCACCCGCGCCAGCACAGGGCCTTTGGTCCCGGTTGGTGGCTGAAACCGGGACTAAAGGGCGTATTAGTCCCGGTTGGTGGCTGAAACCGGGACTAATACCCCCCTTTAGTCCCGGTTGCTGCCACCAACCGGGACTAAAGGCCCCTCCTTCCCGCCCTTTGGGCTGCTGAAAAGGGACCTTTAGTCCCGGTTGGTGGCAGCAACCAGGACTAAA
>LR738714.1:631512495-631525573 GCA_902687465.1 Secale cereale
CCTTTGACACTAGACAAAATGTGACATGAGGGGGTCTAGGGTTGTGGATCGCCGAGAAGTTGGGGGGGTCGAGAGGTTGCCTAGCTAGTGTCAAAGTATTGAAGAATTCCATGACTTCATCATTTGCCAGAAGTAACCGGGGCATGTTGGTACGAAGTTATGCAAAGTTGTTTTGGAACGGAGTTCCTGATAGGATAATCCGTCTTTTGTTACGAATTATCCTATCCGGGACTCCGTTCCAAAACCACTTTGGAGAGCTTCGTACCATCATGCTACTATTACTTTCGCCTAATGATGAAGTATTGGTTTTGTTGAATCCTTTGACACTAGACAAAATGTGACATGAGGGGGTCTAGGGTTTGTGGATCGCCGAGCAGTCGAGGGTCGAAGCTAGTTCTACGTTTGCCATTAATATATCCATCTGTCATGTTTGAATAATAATTGGCATGTTGTAAATATTTGTAGAAACAATGGACGACAACACCCGAGACCTAGCACAAGAAGCGATGTTGATGGACATAATCGCAGACGGAAAAAATGCCGTCTTGTCGTTTCTCAACGACACCGATGAGCAGGTCGAAAAAGAGCTGCAGCTGGAAGATCTAGGCTATGATATTGATGGATCCGGTGTCCCAATGCACGTGGAAGAAGTAGACCGTGAGGACAGCTCCGGTGACCCAATGCCGGTGCAAGAAGGAGATCGTGATGCTGGCTCCGGTGACCGAACCGAGTCCGGCCTTGAGGTATATATGTTAGTTAAGCATGTGCTGACTAGTTAATTGATGCATTCATTAACTCTCGTCTTTGTTCCTTTTTCTAGCCCTCCGGATCGAGCAAATCTTCGGTAAAGAGACGAGGAGCGAAGAAAAAGTTGAGGCCGGATGAAAAGTTTGAGATCTCAGAAATCTCGCGCTCCGGCGAGCCGATTGCACCCATCCGAACAAAGAACGCATTTGTTAATCAGTGCGGGGTTCTGGTTAGGGATAAGATCCCGATCAGCATCCATCAATGGTTAAAGCCGGCTGCAAACGACGCTCAGGTGACTTATGTCACTGATATGCAGAAAGAAGATCTTTGGACTGAGCTGAAGTCAAATTTCGTCCTACCGCGAGAGGATGATCCGGCGAAGCCAGTTAAAGAGGAATTAATCAAGTCTGCTGCACTTTCGAAGATGGCAGACCAATTCAGGGCATGGAAGAAAAAACTGAATACGTTTGTCAAAGATAAAAAGACTCCAGAATTCGTGGGCATATATGAGAAGATCAAAGATGACTGGCCCGCATTTGTGGCCCATAAGAAGTTGGAAAAGAGTCAGAAGATGTCGGAGACAAACCGGATAAATGCTGCGAAGAAGGAGCATCACCATCGCACGGGGTCAGGTGGCTACCTCAGAGCCCGGCCTAAGTGGGCCAAGGCTGAGAATGATCTGCTTCAGAAAGGGATCGAACCAGAGACAATGCACTGGCCAGACCGTTGCCGGACTTGGTTCTTTGGGGCTGGCGGAACCTTGGACCCTGTAACAGGGTGGTGCATTTGGACGGACAAGCAATTGGAAACACCACTCGGGAAGATGCGGCAGTATATCAAAGCAGCGCATGAAGGGACGTTCTTCCCCGACAGAGAGAACGACGAGCTGACAATGGCCCTCGGGAATCCTGAGCACCCTGGACGGACACGAGGCACGCCAGGCTCCCTTCCGTGGCGTGCTGGGTTTCCGGATGCAGGAGGCTACAAATGCCACGACAGGAGGAAGAAAATGGAGCTGACCAAAATCCAGGCGCTGCGGGCTAGAATACAAGCGATAGATGAACGGGAAGCAAATCTGGACAAAAGAATTGCCGAAGCTTCCCCCGAAGCTACCCCGCCATCTCAGCGGAGAAGCAGCGTGGCTTCCACCGAGCTGCTTCAGCCAGAGCCTGTCTTGACGGCTACTGCCAGGAATCCCGTGGATGCTATCACGCAGGCACAAAATTGCCACCTTATGGCGCAGTGGATGAATCTGAAGGTCAAGGCGGCTGCTGGCTCTGTTTATCCTTCTGGACCCGACGACACTTTTCACTGCCGGCCGATTCCAGAAGGATATGCTAGGGTGATGGTCGACGAAATAACGGAGGGATTTGAGGAGCTCCAGCTTGACCACCCTACCGGTGAAGGGGAGACTCGGCTGGGTTCTTCACTGAAGACTCCATGCCTATGGCGGAAGGACCTCATCAACATTCTCAACTGGACGCCTCCGCCTCCTCCTCCTTCTCCGGCGAGTCAGGGCACTCCGCCTCCTCCTCCGACGAGTGACCATCAGGGCACTCCGGCTCCTTCTCCGGCGCGTGGCGGCACTCCGCCTCCTTCGCCGCCGGCACGCCCGAGCAGCCAGCCAGCTCCTCCTTCTCCGCCTAGTCAGCAAGGGCGGAAGAGACCTGCCGCCACTCCGGCTGCTCCTGCTCCGGCGCGTAAGCAAGGAAAAAAGACAGCCGCTTCATCTGGTCCGTCGACGTCTAGCAGTACAGCCAGAGGCGGGAGGCGATGCAGATTCGGTCCTTCTCTCACGCCTCTAGAGAAGTTACCGTACGAGAGGTCCGACGAGGAAAACACGAAGATCGCTCAAGGCGAAGTGAAGGACTTTTTTGAAGGGTTGAAAGCATAGAGACATCCACCTCCGGAGGAGAAGATAGATGCGGTGAAAGCAAAGCGCACTCTTGCTGCCCTGAAGCAACCAGCGAAAAGTAAGCCGCAGGACAACTATGACCGCATGATTCAAAAGTCATATCAAGCAGCGAAGCGGTCGGGAAGTACTAAAAGTGATCAGAGGTTAGCAGAAGGACGAGCTGGGAAACAAATTGCCCAGCTCGGCGAACAAGCGGACCAATCGTGCCCCCCGCTCAAGGTGTCTAGCGACATGATCGCTAATGATCCGAGGATGGTGCCCGGTTATACCAATCTTGCAGATTACGTGTCCGACGATGTACACTATGATTTCTTGGACGTGCAGATAGAAAGATACGAGTACAAAAAGCCTCTCGTCAAAAATGAAAGATCTCTATCAACGAATATGCGAAGATTGCATGATTGGTACTTGAAAATCTGCAGAGAGTCTGGGGGGAGGGATAACTTGTATTTGAGAGTTAAACTGGAGCATGACCTCGTTGGAATTGAACTGTTGCCTGTTCCATTTGAGGAGTTCTATCAGTTTTTCAATCAATTGGCCCTCGATAAAGCAACGGTCACCTGCTACTGTCTGTAAGTAGTACTACTTCTGTCATTAAGTCTCTCTATATAGCTGATCTTCATTGCATGTATTTATAATTATCCTCACTATATTATGCAGATTGAAGATCGTCGAATTGAAGAAAAGACAAGTAGGTGATATTGGATTTATTAACACATACCTCATAGATGCAACCGAGGTTAAATTGCGTCCCGACGATACCGAGACCAACTTGCTACGATCGTTGGTGGTAAATGAAAACAAAGATATAATACTCTTTCCTTACAACTTCAAGTGAGTGTTACTGTCTTGTGCATATTTGGTTTCCCTTATATATCAGTCAAGGTTATAGTGATGTAATTGATGAGTTCATGCATTCGTGCGCAGCTTCCACTATATTCTCTTAGAGATTAAGCTTGAGAAGGGAGTAGTAACTATCTTGGACTCTAAACGTAAAGATCCCGAGGAGTATGCGGACATGACTGAAATGCTCGTCAGGTAAGTTAAATCGATCAATATTATCCACCATGCATATATATCAGCAACTTCATTTCTGATATCAACTAATTGTTTTCTTTGTCTGGCAGGGTTTGGAGAAAATTCACCAAAAAAGCTCCGGGACTGCCGAAGAAGCTACAATTTAGATACCCGAAAGTAAGTACTATATAGTAGCATGTTCCGCGCGCGCATCTCCTATATCTTGGTTCAAGCGCTAGTTTCAACAATACCAATTTGGCATTCTTGCTTATCAGTTTGATTGACCTCTATTTCTTGTAAAGTGGTTGTGGCAGGAACCCGGGAATGATTACTGTGGATACTACATTTGCGAGTCCATCCGCCACACGACCTGTGAGCGGGGCTACACTGAAGAACAATTTGAAGTGCGTAAGCAATCAATAATATTCACAAATTTATAGCATCATTTCATGTATTGACCCCCTACTTCAAATTAGATGTTTCGGATGCGGGATGAACTCCTAACACCAGATCGTCTGCGAGCAATTCAAGAGGAATTGGCGGCATTCTTCCTTGAACACGTGATCGCTGAAGACGGAGAATACTATGTGGACCATGCATCCATATGATAGGAGATTATATTTGTAAGAGATAATTATTGTATATATGTGCCCGGTAGTGTCGGATATATATACGAGAACTTGTTGTTCGACCAATCTCTCGGAGAAGGAGAGGTGGTCGATATTACTTCTCTCTGTATGCATATATATATATATGTTGATTATACGATCTTCTGTTTCCTTCATTTGCTTTACTAGCTAGCTAGCTAGCTACCGTGTCTAGTCATCTCTATACGTATGTGTAGTACGTAGCAAGCACGGACATAAGAGAGGACACTTCTCTCTATTAATTAGCTAGCTAACACAATATGAAACACCTAAATTAACCCCCAAAAACCTCCAACCCCCCTCCCCTTTCAAAAAAAAACAAAAACCACAGCAATAGAAATGCTGACGCGTGGATGCCTTTTGGTCCTGGTTGGTACCATCAACCGGGACTAAAGCCCCTCCTGCCTGGGCTCGGCGCACAGGCCACGTGGACACCCTTCTGCTCCGGTTCTGGATTGAACCGGGACTAAAGGGTCAGAGCATTAGTACCAACCCTCTTATCCCGGTTCAGGAACCGGGGCTAAAGGCCCAAATGAACCGGGTCTGATGACCCTTTATCTACTAGTGTCTAGACGTAGAGACAGATCTATTAGACCAAGAGATGATGGAAATTAGAGATTGGGACTCAACATTCCATAATGCCATTGGATCCACCAAACACAATTGGTTGGTACTCAAGAATATCTTTCGATATCTCCAAGGCATGAAACATCTTCTCCTGGTTTTCAGTTTCGGAGAAATCTGAACACCAATATCATTGGATACATCGATCAGATCCCCACTATCAGATCGTAGACAAGTTTAGTGTTCCTACTAGGTGTGGTAGCCCTCTCATAAAGAGTCTTCAAATAAGATCTCATGGCTACATTCACCAACCATTATCTCAACGATAATGGTTCTTGTGTTGCCCGGATGCAAACATGTTACATAATAAGCAATATCACTATATTGCATATCTTGCAAGTCAAATCATGCGACTGATTTGTTCAGCGGGTCTCTACCAACTTCTATGTTTTGGTATGTGACGACTTCGAATTTTGCAAGAATCAGGGGAAGTATCTTCCTGAATTGTTCTTGTTCAATGCATCATATTATACTCTTTTTCCCTTCATGAGTTTACTTTACAGGTTCTCATAAAGGTTTTTAATGAGGTAATATCAACATGAGATCATATGCCATACTTTCTGTTTTCCCATCGGGGTTTTTGGGAAAGTATACTTGACATATTTATTGAAGGAAATATGCCCTAGAGGCAATAATAAAGATGTTATTTGTATTTCCTTATATCATGATAAATGTTTATTATTCATGCTAGAATGGTATTAACCGGAAACTTAGTACATGTGTGAATACATAGACAAAACAGAGTGTCCCTAGTATGCCTCTACTAGACTAGCTCATTGATCAAAGATGGTTATGTTTCCTAACCATAGACATGAGTTGTCATTTGATCAACGGGATCACATCATTAGGAGAATGATGTGATGGACTAGACCCATCCGTTAGCATAGCACTATGATCGTTTAGTTTACTGCTATTGCTTTCTTCATGACTTATACATGTTCCTATGACTATGAGATTATGCAACTCCCGAATACCGTAGGAACACCTTGTGTGCTATCAAACGTCACAACGTAACTGGGTGATCATAAAGATGCTCTACAGGTGTCTCCGAAAGTATTCGTGGTGTTGGCATAGATCAAGATTAGGATTTGTCACTCCGAGTGTCGGAGAGGTATCTCTGGGCCCTCTCGGTAACACACATCACAATAATCCTTGCAAGCAAAAGACTAATGGGTTAGTCATGAAATGATGTGTTACGGAACGAGTAAAGAGACTTGCCGGTAACGAGATTGAACTAGGTATAGAGATACCGACGATCGAATCTCGGGCAAGTAACATACCGATGACAAAAGGAACAACGTATGTTGTTATGCGGTTTTGACCGATAAAAGATCTTCGTAGAATATGTAGGAGCCAATATGAACATCCAGGTTCCGCTATTGGTTATTGACCGGAGATGAGTCTCGGTCATGTCTACATAGTTCTCGAACCCGTAGGGTCCGCACGCTTAACGTTTGATGACGATCGGTATTATGAGTTTATGAGTTTTGATGTACCGAAGGTAGTTCGGAGTCCCTGATGAGATCACGGACATGACGAGGAGTCTCGGAATGTCCGAGACATAAAGATTGATATATTGGACGACTATATTCGGACACCGGAAGTGTTCCGGAAAAGTTTCGGATTTAATGGGATTGCCGGAGGGGGTTACCGGAACCCCCTACGAGGGGGGATGGTCCATAGTGGGCCTTATGGAAAAGAGAGAGGCAGCCCATAGGGGCTGGCCGGCGCCCCACCTAGGGTTCCTAGTTGGACTAGGATTGGGGGACGCCACCTCTCCTCTTTTTCCTTTCCCTCTCTTCCTTCTTTGGTAGTTCCTACTAGGAATAGGATTGCAATCCTATTCCTAGTAGGATTGCACCCCTAGCCGCACCAAACAAGGGCCGGCCGGCCTCCCCCCTTACTCCTTTATATACGGGGGCAGGGGGGCACCCAAACACACACAAGTTGAATTGTTTTAGCCGTGTGCGGTGCCCCCCTCCACAGAAACACACCTCGGTCATACCGTCGCGGTGCTTAGGCGAAGCCCTGCGCCGGTGAATACATCATATCCGTCACCACACCATCGTGCTGACGAAATTCTCCCGTGAAGCTCAACTGGATCAAGAGCTCGTGGGACGTCATCAAGCTGAACGTGTGCTGAACGTGGAGGTGCCGTACGTTCGGTGCTTGATCGGTTGAATCGTGAAGAAGATCGACTACATCAACCGCGTCACTTGACGCTTCCGCTCCCGGTCTACGAGGGTACGTAGACACACTCTTCCCTCTCGTTGCTATGCATCTGGTAGATAGATCTTGCGTGATCGTAGGAAAATTTTAAAATACTACGTTCCCCAACAGTGGCATCATGAGCCATGTCTATGCGTAGATGATATGCACGAGTAGAACACAATGAGTTGTGGGCGATACTAGTCATACTGCTTACCAGCATGTCATACTTTGCTTCGGCGGTATTGTGAGATGAAGCGGCCCGGACCGACATTACGCGTACGTTTACGCGAGACTGGTTTCACCGTTACGAGCACTCGTTGCTTAAAGGTGACTGGCGGGTGTCTGTCTCTCTCACTTTAGCTGAATCAAGTGTGGCTACGCCCGGTCCTTGTGAAGGTTAAAACAGCACATACTTGACGAAACATCGTTGTGGTTTTGTATGCGTAGGTAAGAACGGTTCTTACTAAGCCCGTAGCAGCCACGTAAAACTTGCAACAACAAAGTAGAGGACGTCTAACTTGTTTTTGTAGGCCATGTTGTGATGTGATATGGTCAAGACATGATGAGTTATACGGTTTTGTATGAGATGATCATGTTTTGTAATGTTATCGGCAACTGGCAGGAGCCATATGGTTGTCGCTTTATTGTTTGAAATGCAATCGCCATGTAATTGCTTTACTTTATCACTAAGCGGTAGCGATAGTCGTAGAAGCAATAGTTGGCGAGACGACAACGTTGCTACGATGGAGATCAAGGTGTCGCGCCGGTGACGAAGGTGATCATGAAGGTGCTTTGGAGATGGAGATCAAAAGCACAAGATGATGATGGCCATATCATATCACATATTTTTGATTGCATGTGATGTTTATCTTATTATGCTTCTTATTTTGCTTAGAACGACGGTAGCATTATAAGATGATCCCTTACTAAATTTCAAGGTATAAGTGTTCTCCCTGAGTATGCACCGTTGCGAAAGTTCGTCGTGCCGAGACACCACGTGATGATCGGGTGTGATAAGCTCTACGTTCAAATACAACGGGTGTAAGCCAGTTTTGCACACGCAGAATACTCGGGTTAAACTTGACGAGCCTAGCATATGCAGATATGGCCTCGGAACACTGGAGACCGAAAGGTCGAGCGTGAATCATATAGTAGATATGATCAACATAAGATGTTCACCATTGAAACTACTCCATCTCACGTGATGATCGGACATGGTTTAGTTGATTTGGATCACGTGATCATTTAGATGACCGGAGGGATGTCTATCTAAGTGGGAGTTCTTTAAGTAATATGATTAATTGAACTTTAGTTTATCATGAACTTAGTCCTGGTAGTATTAGCATATCTATGTTGTAGATCAATAGCTCGCGATGTTGCTCCACGTTTATTTTTTATATGTTCCTAGAGAAAACCAAGTTGAAAGATGTTAGTAGCAATGATGCGGAATTGTTCCGTGATCTGAGGATTATCCTCATTGCTGCACAGAAGATATATGTCCTTGATGCACCGCTAGGTGACACACCTATTGCAGGAGCAGATGTACACGTTATGAACGTTTTGACAAAAGCTCGATATGATGACTACTTGATAGTTTAGTGCACCATGCTTTACGGCTTATAACCGGGACTTCAAAAACGTTTTGAAACGCCACGGAGCATATGAGATGTTCCAAGAGTTGAAATTAGTATTTCATACTCATGCCCGTGTCGAGAGGTATAAGACCTCTGACAGTACTTTGCCTACAAGATGGAGGAGAATAGCTCAACCAGTGAGCATGTGCTCAGATTGTCTGGGTAGTACAATTGCTTGAATCAAGTGGGAGTTAATCTTCCAGATAAGATAGTAATTGACAAAGTTCTGTAGACACTATCACCAAGTTAGTAGAACTTCGTGATGAACTATAATATGCAAGGGATGACGATAGTAATTCCCGAGCTCTTCACGATGCTGAAATCGGCGAAGGTAGAAATCAAGAAAGAGCATCAAGTGTTGATGGTTAACCAGACCACTTGTTTCAAGTAAAGGGCAAAGGGATAGAAGGGGAACTTCAAGAAGAATGACAAGCAAGTTGTCACTCCCGTGAAGAAACCCAAAGCTAACCTCAAGCCTGAAACTAAGTGCTTCTACTGCAAAGGAAATGGTCACTAGAAGTGGAACTGCCCTAGATATTTGGCGGATAAGAAGGATGGCAAAGTGAACAAAGGTATATTTGATATACAGATTATTGATGTGTATTTTACTAGTGTTCATAGCAACCCCTCGGTATTTGATATTGGTTCAGTTGCTAAAGAGTAGTAACTCGAAATGGGAGTTGCATAATGAACAGAAACTAGTTAAAGGATGAAGTGACGATGTGTATTGGAAGTAGTTCCAAGATTGATATGATCATCATCGCACACTCCCTATACTTTCGGGATTAGTGTTGAACCTAAATAAGTGTTATTTGGTGTTGAGCATGAATATGATTTGATCATGTTTATTGCAATACAGTTATTCATGTAAGTTAGAGAATAATTGTTGTTCTGTTTACATGAATAAAACCTTCTATGGTCATACACCCAATGAAAATGGTTTGTTGGATCTCGATCGTGTGATACACATATTCATAATATTGAAGCCAAAAGATGCAAGGTTAATAATGATAGTGCAACTTATTTGTGGCACTGCCGTTTAGGTCATATTGGTGTAAAGCGCATGAAGAAACTCCATAGTGATGGACTTTTGGAATCACTTGATTATGAATCACTTGGTGCTTGCGAACCATGCCTCATGGGCAAGATGATTAAAACTCCGTTCTCCGGAACCGTGGAGCGAGCAACAGAGTTGTTGGAAATCATACATACTGATGTATGCGGACCAATGATTGTTGAAGCTCGCGGCAGGTATCGTTATTTTCTGACCTTCACTGATGATTTGAGCAGATATGGGTATATCTACTTAATGAAGCACAAGTCTGAAACATTTGAAAAGTTCAAAGAATTTCAGAGTGAAGTAGAGAATCATTGTAACAAGAAAATAAAGTTTCTACGATCTGATCGTGGAGGAGAATATTTGAGTTACGAGTTTGGTTTTCATTTGAAACAATGTGGAATAGTTTCACAACTCACGCCACCCGGAACACCACAGCGTAATTGTCGGGGATATTACCCCGCGGTATGAACCGGCCGGAATTATAACCCGGCCGGACTTGGCGGTTTACACTTGGTGATTCACTGGCGATCCGTTATCACCAGACGGTTTACAAGCAACCTGCCTAAAAGATATTACTCACTGGTAACCCGGCGTATGGATCATGGATGACAAGGCCCAAGGCCCAGAAGGTCGGTTCATATTAATTGTGGGCCGGTTTAATAATAAAGCGCAAGGAATATTCTCCAGAAAAGGAAGCAAGTCTAGGACTCCTTGTAATAGATCAATCCTAGTCCTACTAGGACTAGTCATGTAAAGCCTCCCCTTCAACATATATAAGGAGGGGCAGGGCTCTCCAAAGAAGACAAGCTTTTAGACAAACGACAAGCAGACAAGTTTCTAGGGTTAGACACCAAGAGCCGGTTTATCGGCGACACCGTCATAATGAGATCTAGCCTCAAACAGCACGTAGGGTTATTACCGGATGATATTTCCCGGGGCCCGAAGCTGTCTAAATCCGTGTCTTGCATCGCGTCTCCCGATTCCACTCAACCCCTTCAAGCTACCACATAGATGCGCGCCTCAACCCTAAGTCCGTTGATCCGGACATCTGCCATGTTAATTCCACGACAGTTGGCGCCCACCGTGGGGCTGCACATGGTGGTGTTGAGTTCTTGAAGGGATCTTCCAGGGATCAAGAAGTCCGCGATTGACTGGATGAGGAAAAATTTGCGGTTTGGTATTTTTCCGTGCATTGCCTGACGAAACTGGATAGAAGATAATTTTTTGTTGTTACGATCGCGCGTCGCCGAGGCTGACGGAAAGTTTACTAAAGCCAGCTGCTACATCTGGTCAAAACCAACTACGACCCGAAGAGCGATTGGAAGGAGTAATATGTACAGCAAGGGCCGAATCCGTTAGTGCTAGTACGTGAGTCTACTAGTAGGATTTGTCAAGCTTTTTCAAAGGGAAGACGACCACGACCCGGATTTTGCTTGTTGACCGAGTCACTCGCGGCGTGCAACCCGCCGTTCACCCCCGTACAGAGCCGCCCGGGCTGTATTAAATTGCAGCCGTCAAATCGCCTCCAGCTGGGACTGCGTCGGGGCCTCCGTCGTTACTGGCGGGTCTTGCTACTGCGGTCGTATAGCCGCAGCATCTGCCGAGTTACTACGGGCCGGAGGAAATCCAGGCGTGTGCTAGTTCACGGAGCAGCGCTGCCGCCTCTGCCTCTGAGCATTCCAAAAAACCTGCACCGAGCCGCGCCGGATGTTGCTGCACCTTGAGCCGCTCACTGTCAGTGCAGAGTTGAAACTGAAATGAGCTCAAGCACATTGTTTATTGTCACAAGTCTCAGTGACGTACCTATGTTCTTCTCGTCTCGGATACATCCAACGTTATTTAATACCAGCGTCCGGGTGATCTGGCAAAAAAAACATTGGACCGCGTGCCCTCAAGTCGCCTTTATATCCACCTGCAACAGATGGCCAACACGGTGCCTAATAATTCAAGACGGCAGCTTCGATGGTACTTCAATCAAGACGCTTCCGTGAACGAACAAATTCACCCCATGTGAAACAAGAAAAAGACAAAGGAGGAAAAGACAGATAGGCGCTGGGTTGCTGGATTCCAGCTATGGACTAATCTCACCCGGCAAGGACATCAGGACAACTATTAAAAGCAGCGGCCGGATCATCATCAGGATACGCCGCGGACGTACATTCGGCTGTGTTGCGCGGCTGCCTGAACATACGTATCGCGGTCCGGTTTACATCAACGTGCAGGCCGGCTCGTCTGCCCGCGCCAAACGCACGCTTGTTTCCAACATCGCGGCTGACTCCCTCGCCAATGGACGCGCGCACGCCACCGCTTCCGTGATCCGGTCTACATCAATCACGCCAGTGCCGCAGCCGTTTTCATAAACTGGCCCAGCGGATACACGTGCGAGTCGCTACCCCCGTTGCTGCGCTTACATCAATACGCGGCCGGCTCATCTGTTCTCCAGACGAATCAGGTGATATTTATCCTATTTATTTTTAATACATATTAATTCATCCGAACAAAAATACCTCGCCCTGTTGTATTTTATATGCAGAAAAATTATTCATTATAAAATGATATTATACCACGGAGGTGGAGGCGCGCCAAACATTGTTCCACACAAGTGATCGTCATTATTCCACGGATTTAAGCGCCAATCACAGCTACGGCCGGCTCACGCATCCGCACCGGTTTAAAACATGGAGGACAACTTGCTCATCTCCGCCGGTTTACAACCCTACAACCGGTTTAACTGTCTGAGCCGCCTCTGATACTGCGGTCGTTTACTATCCACCCTGTGATCCGGTCTATTCAACATACCGGTTCAAATACACTCAGGTGATATCCATCTACAATATTACTTCTCTTATTATTTATTATTTTTTAAGAAAACAAGATGCTTTGATCAGTCTATCTGGTTGTGCAGGGCATATGCACAAAGGGGCGGTAGAACTCTCGGGAACAAGAGATTATATCCGGTTTAAGAAGAGGAAAACCTCATAAAAAGGAAAAACCCCGGCCGGGTTAGGAGGAATGTCAGAGGCCCCTGAGGACAGTGGTATCGCCCACACACCTCTTGAATGGCTATGTTATGAATTTTTGGGTTCCCTGAACAATAGTCGGTATCAATCCGCAGTCGGTATCAATCCGCAGTCGGTATCAATCCGCAGTCGGTATCAATCCGCAGTCGGTATCAATCCGCAGTCGGTATCAATCCGGAGTCGGTATCAATCCGCAGTCGGTA
>LR738714.1:631525790-631553151 GCA_902687465.1 Secale cereale
CCGCAGTCGGTATCAATCCGCAGTCGGTATCAATCCGCAGTCGGTATCAATCCGCAGTCGGTAACAATCCGCAGTCGGTATCAATCCGCAGTCGGTATCAATCCGCAGTCGGTATCAATCCGCAGTCGGTATCAATCCGCGTTCAAATGATGGTTCGGCTCTTTGAACAGTTTTGAGCCTGGCAGCTCTTTGAAAAAGCCTCGATTACATAGTTTGATTTACAAAAATTGTGTGTTTCTTGGTGTTTCTTGTGTTCTATAACCTTTTAAACCGAGTGGAACAGCTCCAGAAGTTGACCACCTATTTATAACATCATAAGTCTGGGTCATGAACACCAGCGAGAATTAAACCGGCGTGCATCATAACCCGGATTGACCTTCCTGACGAGCCAACAAATTGGCAGTACGTGATCAGTTATAATGACCGGTGTTTATTAAACCGGCCTGGTTTTGACTATAAATCGCCAGTATGAGATAAAATAATGACCGGTGTTTATTAAACCCGGCCCGATTGTGATCAAACATCATTGGAACCGGTCTTCAAACCGGATTATATTGTTCAATAGCCAAACATGGCTGGATTCCTATTATGGTTATCAATATTATGATTGAGGTCTTCAAAGTCGCTTTCAAGCGCAATGGATATTATTTCAACGATGGAAGTGATTTATTCTACAAAGGAATAGTCCCGAGTTGCTGCAGGCTTACAACCCGGCACTTGGGGGCTGCATTATTCAGATTAAGATTATATCAAATGCACAAGTCTCAAGCACACAAGCAAGTTGTCTACTTGACACTTGGGGGCTAATGGAAAGATCATTTGCTTCATCTGGAAGTACCGGTTCACCTTCTAAATATAGCTAAACCGGAACTTGGGGGCTACCAATCGCTCCTATCGACAATTCAAGGTACACAAGTATTCATCCATTACATTGAAAGGCCCGTCTAACTCAGTTGGTAAAGCACAAAGCTCTTAACCTTGTGGACGTGAATTCAAACCCCACGATGGAAGTTACATTATATAATGTTCATTTCAATAATTATATCTACAAAGTCCCTGCTCATTATTATATAATGACCCGGCACTTGGGGGCTATATATTGCTATTCAAGTTTACAAGATCATATTTTCAAAGTCCCTGCTCATTATTGCATAATGACCCGGCACTTGGGGGCTACATAATATGGAATATTCAGTTTCATAGTGATTGGGATGAACAATCCGGATTTCTTCAAGATTATACAAGATTATTTTCAATGGAGTATATACAAAGTCCCTGCTCATTATTGCATAATGACCCGGCACTTGGGGGCTATAGGTAATATGCATATAAAGGAGGAACATCTTTAAATTTTCAGTTCTGGCAAATCCGGATTAATTGTGTGACCCGGCAATTTTGGCAATCATAAACCGGCAAGTTCTACATCTTCAAGCCGGCTGGATATCAGTTGAATATTTCAAAGACCAATATTTTTGTCAAGTCAGAGCATTAAAGGCTGATTCAAATGGATTCTTTATTTACAATATTTCTGAGGCAAGCAAGTTGAATATGAAGCTGGTCTGTTGACCCGGATTTTCTAGAAGAAGGAAAGACAAGGACTTAAGGATGGTCAGATGCCGGATTACAAGAAATTCTTAACCCGGAGCATAACCTATCAGATTTGCTATTGTGTTTATTTTGCAGCATAAGTTTACCATGGACACATCCAAGCTAAACTTGGGGGCTAATGTCGGGGATATTACCCCGCGGTATGAACCGGCCGGAATTATAACCCGGCCGGACTTGGCGGTTTACACTTGGTGATTCACTGGCGATCCGTTATCACCAGACGGTTTACAAGCAACCTGCCTAAAAGATATTACTCACTGGTAACCCGGCGTATGGATCATGGATGACAAGGCCCAAGGCCCAGAAGGTCGGTTCATATTAATTGTGGGCCGGTTTAATAATAAAGCGCAAGGAATATTCTCCAGAAAAGGAAGCAAGTCTAGGACTCCTTGTAATAGATCAATCCTAGTCCTACTAGGACTAGTCATGTAAAGCCTCCCCTTCAACATATATAAGGAGGGGCAGGGCTCTCCAAAGAAGACAAGCTTTTAGACAAACGACAAGCAGACAAGTTTCTAGGGTTAGACACCAAGAGCCGGTTTATCGGCGACACCGTCATAATGAGATCTAGCCTCAAACAGCACGTAGGGTTATTACCGGATGATGTTTCCCGGGGCCCGAAGCTGTCTAAATCCGTGTCTTGCATCGCGTCTCTCGATTCCACTCAACCCCTTCAAGCTACCACATAGATGCGCGCCTCAACCCTAAGTCCGTTGATCCGGACATCTGCCGTGTTAATTCCACGACAGTAATGGTGTGTCCGAACGTCGTAACCGTACTTTATTGGATATGGTACGATCTATGATTCTCTTACCGATTTACCACTATCGTTTTGGGGTTATGATTTAGAGCCAGCTGCATTCACGTTAAATAGGGCACCATCTAAATCCGTTGATACGACACCTTATGAACTATGGTTTGGCAAGAAACCAAAGTTGTCGTTTCTTAAAGTTTGGGGCTGCGATGCTTATGTGAAAAAGCTTCAACCTGATAAGCTCGAACCCAGGTCGGAGAAATGTGTCTTCATAGGATACCCAAAAGAGACTGTTGGGTACACCTTCTATCACAGATCCGAAGGCAAGATATTCGTTGCTAAGAATGGATCCTTTCTAGAGAAGGAGTTTCTCTCGAAAGAAGTGAGTGGGAGGAAAGTAGAACTTGATGAGGTAATTGTACCTTCTCCCGGATTGGAAAGTAGTACATCACAGAAAATTGTTCCAGTGATTCCTACACCAATCAGTGAGGAAGTTAATGATGATGATCATGAAACTTCGGATCAAGTTTCTGCTGAACGTCGTAGATCAACCAGAGTACGTTCCGCACCCGAGTGGTACGGCAACCCAGTTTTGGAAATCATGTTACTAGACCATGATGAACCTACGAACTATGAGGAAGCGATGATGAGCCCAGATTCCGCAAAATGGCTTGAAGCCATGAAATCTGAGATGGGATCCATGTATGAGAACAAAGTGTGGACTTTGGTTGACTTGCCCGATGATCGGCAGGCCATCGAAAATAAATGGATCTTCAAGAGGAAGACCGACGCAGACGGTAATGTTACTGTTTACAAAGCTCGACTTGTTGCGAAAGGTTTTCGACAAGTTCAAGGAGTTGACTACGATGAGACTTTCTCACCTGTAGCGATGCTTAAGTCTGTCCAAATCATGTTAGCAATTGCCGCATTTTATGATTATGAAATCTGGCAAATGGATGTCAAAACTGCATTCCTGAATGGATATCTCAAAGAAGAGTTGTATATGATGCAACCAGAAGGTTTTGTCGATCCAAAAGGTGCTAACAAAGTATGCAAGCTCCAGCGATCCATCTATGGACTGGTGCAAGCATCTCGGAGTTGGAATATACGCTTTGATAAGTTGATCAAAGCATATAGATTTATACAGACTTGCGGTGAAGCCTGTATTTACAAGAAGTGAGTGGGAGCACTACAACCTTTCTGATAAGTAAATGTGAATGACATATTGTCGATCAGAAATGATGTAGAATTTTCTGGAAAGCATAAAGGAGTGTCTGAAAGGAGTTTTTCAAAGAAAGACCTTGGTTAAGCTGCTTACATATTGGGCATCAAGATCTATAGAGATAGATCAAGACGCTTGATAAGACTTTCAATGAGTACACACCTTGATTAGATTTTGAATTAGTTCAAAATGGATCAGTCAAAGAAGGAGTTCTTGCCTGACTTGTAAGGTGTGAAGTTGAGTAAGACTCAAAGCCAGACCAAGGCAGAAAAATACAGAGAGAATGAAAGTCATTCCCTATGCCTCAGCCATAGGTTCTATAAAGTATGCCATGCTGTGTACCAAACATGTTGTGTACCTTGGCATGAGTTTGTCAAGGGGGTACAATAGTGATCCAGGAGTAGATCACTGTACAGCGGTCAAAATTATCCTTAGTAACTGGATGACTAAGGAAATGTTTCTCGATTATGGAGCTGATAAAGAGTTCGTCGTAAAGGGTTACGCCGATGCAAGCTTTGACACTAAATCCAGATGACTCTAAGTATCAATCTGGATGCGTATTGAAAGTGGGAGTAATTAGCTAGAGTAGCTCTATGCAGAGCATTGTAGACATAAAAATTTGCAAAATACATACGGATCTGAATGTGACAGACCCGTTGACTAAACTTCTCTCACAAGCAAAACATGATCACACCTTATTACTCTTGGGTATTAATCACATAGCGATGTGAACTAGATTATTGACTCTAGTAAACCCTTTGGGTGTTGGTCACATGGCGATGTGAACTATGGGTGTTATTCACATAACGATGTGAACTATCGGTATTAAATCACATGGCGATGTGAGCTAGATTATTGACTCTAGTTCAAGTGGGAGACTGAAGGAAATATGCCCTAGAGGCAATAATAAAGATGTTATTTGTATTTCCTTATATCATGATAAATGTTTATTATTCATGCTAGAATTGTATTAACCGGAAACTTAGTACATGTGTGAATACATAGACAAAACAGAGTGTCCCTAGTATGCCTCTACTAGACTAGCTCATTGATCAAAGATGGTTATGTTTCCTAACCATAGACATGAGTTGTCATTTGATCAACGGGATCACATCATTAGGAGAATGATGTGATGGATTAGACCCATCCGTTAGCATAGCACTATGATCGTTTAGTTTACTGCTATTGCTTTCTTCATGACTTATACATGTTCCTATGACTATGAGATTATGCAACTCCCGAATACCGTAGGAACACCTTGTGTGCTATCAAACGTCACAACGTAACTGGGTGATCATAAAGATGCTCTACAGGTGTCTCCAAAACTATTCGTGGTGTTGGCATAGATCGAGATTAGGATTTGTCACTCCGAGTGTCGGAGAGGTATCTCTGGGCCCTCTCGGTAACACACATCACAATAAGCCTTGCAAGCAAAAGACTAATGAGTTAGTCACGAAATGATGTGTTACAGAACGAGTAAAGAGACTTGCCGGTAACGAGATTGAACTAGGTATAGAGATACCGACGATCGAATCTCGGGCAAGTAACATACCGATGACAAAAGGAACAACGTATGTTGTTATGCGGTTTTGACCGATAAAAGATCTTCGTAGAATATGTAGGAGCCAATATGAACATCCAGGTTCCACTATTGGTTATTGACCGGAGATGAGTCTCGGTCATGTCTACATAGTTCTCGAACCCGTAGGGTCCGCACGCTTAACGTTTGATGACGATCGGTATTATGAGTTTATGAGTTTTGATGTACCGAAGGTAGTTCGGAGTCCCTGATGAGATCACGTACATGACGAGGAGTCTCGGAATGTCCGAGACATAAAGATTGATATATTGGACGACTATATTCGGACACCGGAAGTGTTCCGGAAAAGTTTCGGATTTAACGGGATTGCCGGAGGGGGTTACCGGAACCCCCTACGAGGGGGGATGGTCCATAGTGGGCCTTATGGAAAAGAGAGAGGCAGCCCATAGGGGCTGGCCGGCGCCCCACCTAGGGTTCCTAGTTGGACTAGGATTGGAGGGCGCCACCTCTCCTCTTTTTCCTTTCCCTCTCTTCCTTCTTTGGTAGTTCCTACTAGGAATAGGATTGCAATCCTATTCCTAGTAGGATTGCACCCCTAGCCGCACCAAACAAGGGCCGGCCGGCCTCCCCCCTTACTCCTTTATATACGGGGGCAGGGGGGCACCCAAACACACACAAGTTGAATTATTTTAACCGTGTGCGGTGCCCCCCTCCACAGAAGCACACCTCGGTCATACCGTCGCGGTGCTTAGGCGAAGCCCTGCGCCGGTGAATACATCATATCCGTCACCACGCCGTCGTGCTGACGAAACTCTCCCGTGAAGCTCAACTGGATCAAGAGCTCGTGGGACGTCATCAAGCTGAACGTGTGCTGAACGCGGAGGTGCCGTACGTTCGGTGCTTGATCGGTTGAATCGTGAAGAAGATCGACTACATCAACCGCGTCACTTGACGCTTCCGCTCCCGGTCTACGAGGGTACGTAGACACACTCTTCCCTCTCGTTGCTATGCATCTGGTAGATAGATCTTGCGTGATCGTAGGAAAATTTTAAAATACTACGTTCCCCAACATTTATTGTGCTCTAAACCCTATGAGTTTTCTCGTATTGAGTTAAAAGAGACAATGACCATTATATGTTGTACCATTTTCTCCTTATTTTTCCCATTGGGTTTGAAAGAGTTTTAGCAACATATCAAACACTGTACTCCTCACATTTTTCCCACAGGGTTTTTGAGGAGCTTTTATTTAAGATGATGATGTCTACAAGGATAGCGTAGATTAGGGGGAGTGTTGAGTTTAATTAACCCATGTGTTAATTATGGAGAATCTCCACTATCCCTAACTGCCATCTACGAGGGACACGACTGTTCGCTCGTGTCTCTTCGGACCATCGCGTCTGTTGGATGTATCCCCTCGGGGCTATATATACTTGTACTCAATCATCAATGAAGATAACCATTCACTTTCAAACACCTATTACTACTTGGTTGAGGTATAAAGACTGATGATATCATTCTGATGCCGGTGACATAGTTGCAAACTTGGAAGACTCAAAAATTTATGAAAGATATTGCTTACGGCATGAAAAGTTAGTTGCAAACTGTGTGGCTTTACTTATAAAGTTATAAGTCGAGTAAGCAACTCTATTTCTAGGTTGGCCAGCATCAAACAATTTTTTTTATCAAACCAGATTTAGGCAAGTAGGTTCTGAAATTAATTGATTGTACCTTTACATTTATAAAAATTTAAACTAAAAATTGCACTTTCTTCTTAGGGCTTGGAATGTTACTATAGCTAATCGTCAATACTAATTTATAGGGGACATCTAGAGTGCGCGCTTAGATTTTGTTGTACGCACCGTCTGTGCACATATTGAATGAAATGTTTATCAAATTGTAGTGCTGAACCTGGTAATTACATGATGATCTACGAGTGCACGTTGTCTGTAGGTAATTATACATTTAAGATTCTGATGAGCTTAGACTCGTTCATGTAAGGTGCATGCTTTCAACAACTAGCTAGAGTTAATCGTACAGAAGAGTGAAAGTACTGCATGCAGAGAGAAGACATCGAACTGGCACCACTTTCTGTTTTCAGAATCACAATGACCATAATAATAGGTAAAAAAAATCGAATTAAGGAGCTCCCAGCTGCCAGAATCTGGAAGCATGTAAGGTGCATGCTTTCAACAACTAGCTAGAATTAAGGAGCTCCCAGCTGCCAGCTCCCAATTTCATTGCCACGTCATGAAACTGATAACAAGTTACGAACGCCACAATGTTTCATTCCAAAAGAAAACACAAACCCTCGACCAGGTCATAATAATAGGTTAAAGCCATGCTTCCAGAGAAAACAAACTTAAACTAGGCAAGGAACGCCATCTGATGCGCAAGTGCGCAACGTCGAAACAGGGCCTGCATGAATTCTTTTTCTGTAAAGGAAGGATCAACCACCCGGCCTCCTCCAACCTGGGCCAGCCATACACCTCCGGTTTGCTTAATTTTCTCCTTGTCCTCTGAATTGTACTTCTTGGCATCACGCACCATCCGTTTGATCTCCTCCGCGCTTAGGCGCCCCTTGTCACTGGTGATAGTGATGTTCCTCTTCTTGCCCGTACCCATGTCCTCCGCCGTCACTTTTAGAATGTTATCTGCGTCAATTTCAAAGGTAACGTTGATCTTTGGCTCGCCGCTGGGTGCGCGGGGGATGCCACTGAGAGTGAACTTGCCGAGGAGGATGTTGTCCTTTGTCTCCGAGCCCTCTCCCTGGTACACCTGAATGAGCACCCTGGTCTGATTGTCCTCGCAAGTCGTGTAGAGGCCCTCTTTCTTGACCGGGATGGTAGTTGTCCTCGGGATCAGCACGCTCATGAAACCACCTTTCGTCTCCACGCCAAGTGAGAGCGGTGTGACCTCCAGCAGGACTACATCCCGCACTTCCTTGCAGCACTCGCCGTTGAGGAGCGCAGCCTGTACAGCGGCACCATAGGCCACGGCCTCTTCCGGGTTGATGCTCGTGCAGAGCTCTTTCCTGTCAAAGAAATCCCGGAGCAGCTCTTGGACTTTTGGGATCCGGGAGGAGCCTCCCACAAGCACGACGTCATCGATCATAGACTTGTCCATCTTGGCGTCGCTGAGGCACTTCTCCACATGCACAATGCACTTGCGAAAGAGCTCCATGTTGAGCTCCTCGAACTTTGTCCGGGTGATGACTCCATAGAAGTCGATGCCATCGTGAAGTGAGCCGATCTCAATGGTTGCCTGTGATGCACTGGACAACATTCTCTTGGCCTTCTCGCAGGCCGTCCTGAGCCGGCGAAGCGCCTTTTGGTTTTTCCTGATGTCATTCTTCTTGTACTTCTTAAGAAACTCTCTTACGAAGTGCTTCACCATGAGGGTGTTGAAATCCTCCCCGCCGAGGTGGGTGTCACCAGCTGCTGCCATGACTTCAAAGACGCCCATGTCAATGTCGGCACCCGGATCAACTTTGACAATGGAGATGTCCAAGGTACCACCACCCAGATCAAACACAAGCACAGTCTTGACATCGTCACTGGGCGACATCTTGCCCAACCCATAGGCAAGGGCTGCGGCAGACGGTTCGTTGATGATGCGCATGACATTGAGGCCGGCAATGGTGCCGGCATCAATGGTGGCCTGGCGCTGTGAGTCAGTGAAGTAGACAGGGACAGTAATAACCGCATTCTTCACCTTGGTGCCGAGGTAAGCCTCGGCAGTCTCCCGCATCTTGCCTAGAACCATTGCCGAGATCTCCTCGGCCTCAAACTGCTTCTCCCCGTCCATGTACTGCACAGCGATCATCGGCCGGTCACTGGGACCTGAGACAACTTTGAATGGCCACGTGCACGTCTTGATGTCTCCTTGCACAGATGCATCGCTGAAATGCCGGCCGATAAGTCGCTTCACGTCTGAATTGAGAAGAAGGATTCGTTGTGTATTAGTCATGTGTATTTTCTGTAGGAAGGATATATATGCAAACATTCAGAAGGAAAAAAATAGAAATAGACATGCAAATTAATTTTCTTTTGGATTTTGAGTAAATCACTATGCAGATTAAGTTACAAATCGCATACACACCACACCACCCATGCATCTTCCATGCAATACTAGCTTGCACCAGCATACTATGACATCAATGATAAGAAAGGGCTTGCTTAACCAAAACTGAACAAATGTATTCCTAAAAAAGTAGTACTACCAGAATCAGGTACACCTTTTTTAATCTTGGGAAAAGATTTATTTTATTATTTTATCATCTTGAGAGAAGAAACTAAACAAGAAAATTCTTGGGAGAAGAAACTGAACTAATCACACGGAAAATTGGAACCCCATCACGAAAAGATCTGTACGAATCTTGATATCTTTTTTTCTAAGTTCATTTAGATTAGTGACTACTCCGGTACTCCCTGATTTGAGGTAATCGTCGCTGAAACTTTTCGTCGAACTCATACAAAGGAATAGAACTGCTCCCAAAAAAAGTAGATCTGGAAACGGATAGCAGCGGCTCTCCGCAAAAGGGAAAAGAGATCTGGCATTGGACTAATCATTTGGTAGCCGAAGAGAATAAGCTTCTAGCATAAATCAAGGAGTAAGCAGGGTAAGATGTCTGATCTCACCGAAGATTGTGTTGACGGGGTTCATGGCGGCCTGGTTCACAGCCGCGTCGCCGATGAGCCTCCATGCGTCGGTGAAGGCCACGCAGGACGGGGTGGTGAAGTTGCCCTGGTCGTTGGCGATGACCTCCACGCGGTTGTGCGACTGCCGCCACACGGCCACGCAGGAGTAGGTCGTCCCGAGGTCGATGCCGATCGCCGGCCCGTCGTCGCTCTTCGTGGCCCCCATCTCCACGAGGTAGAGCGGAAGAGACAGTGCAATGGAGTGAGTAGAAGCAGCACTAGGAAAGAGGGATGCGATCTGATTGGGGAGCCAAGGAGGTGGAGGGCATTTATAAGGCAGAGGAATGCGAGCGGGCGTGCCGCCGTTGCGTGCAGTGTGAAAGCAAACAGGTTACGGTAGATAACTCAAAGGTCAGGTTAACTAGTTTCGTCGCTTCGTACTTGCATTTTATACTCCACCACCAAGGCACCAACCATATACAAAGTTCAAAATCTTATTTATGGGTCCCTTCCTTGCAAAGTTTTAAATAGCTGGTTATAACCAGACGCGATTTCCCCTGTATCCTGGTCTAATTAAATCCTATCGCGTTCGAGCATCATGGGTTACGTCTATACTTACTTTACTTTCTATTATCTGTATATTTCAGTTATGTCATTGTCTCTCGATGCTTGCCTTAGTTCTCATTCGGTAGTTGTCTTTTGTGTTCTGTTTACTCCTTATTATCTTTCCACTGCTGGGTTTTGAGAGATTCAAAGTTCTCGAAAGAAATTTCAAATTTCTCATTCATCCTTGGCAGACACACTTCATTCATACACTAACAATACGTATTCAACAGGTTGGACACCACATATACCCCTGCACACTCGACATAAAGAACAACAGGTTGTCATCAGTTCCTGCCACATATATCCTACTTAAATGCAATATTGGGCTAGAGCTTGAGTCCTATGCCTGTGCCAATGCTAGTTTCTTAGTGCGGTTTCATAGGCAATTTGCTTATGTGGCATGTTAGTTAATGAAGAAAGAGAGTGAGGTTGTAGCTTAGCTAAGATACAACTCTTGCACGTGGCCATAGGCAAAAAATGGTTCTAACCCAATCGTATGCATGCATAAGCGCCAAATCATTAAATGTAGATACAACCCATAAGAAACAATGCATTGGACTAATTGTATCTTAAATAATTATTACACCTATGATATCGTGCTAAGAAACGGTGCATTGGCACAGGCCTAAGGCCCCTCTCAATGCTCCACCTTGTATAGGTGCTAAGGATGCCATGTAGGCATAAAATCTAATGTGGCAAGGTAATTAAGAGGAGAGAGATGAGTGTGGTGACCCCAGGAAGAAACAATGCTAAGCGCGAGAACCTAGACAAAAGACTTAAATGGAAGAATCCCACCAATACATGAACAACTTTAGTTGCAAAATCATTGAATGAAGCATGCTTAGCACCAACAAGTTAAGCACCTATGCATTGGAGGCTTTAGTTGCTAAAGTTTTTAATGTGCTTAGCACCTTATGTTAGCACCAATGCATTGGAAGTAGCCTAAGGCTGGTCCCAATGGGGTGGAACTTAGGAGTAACATCACTTATTCTAATACAACATTGCTTATGTGGCACATATTTAATGAAGAGAGAAGTGCTAGTGGTAACTAGCTAAGTTACCGGAACATCACATACTGCAAGAAACAATGAATCTATAAGCTAATAAATGCATCGTTGCATGACACTACCTACATGTTCCTACCCACTGTGGAGGTAGTAACATAGTCTAGGTAAATGTGTAGGTTACTACCTTATGTTCCTGCCCATTGTGACCAGCCTAAGAGCATCTCCAACCGTTGCGCCCTCAAGACGCGTCGAAAATCGCCGTTTGGGGGCGAGCCGGCGTTAATTTCGGCGTGGGGGCGAGCGCGTCCCCAGCCGTCGCCCCCAGGTCGGGCTCCAGACGCCACCACAGTTCGGCCAAATTTCAGCAAACACGGCCATATTTAAACAAACACGATATATTTCGCCGAAATTTAGACGTTTTTGACACGAATAAAAGGGACGAAAAAACCCTAAACTACGGCCGATGCTTCTCCTCCTCCGCGCCCGGCGCGCTGCTTCACTCGAGCCGTGGGCCGTTGCCTCCCTCGACGTGCGCGATGACACCGCTGAGCGTGCGGCCAGGGACGCCCCACCACAGGCGGCGGCCCTCGCTGTTGTTGCGGCCGCGCTACATCGGCGCGTTGTTCGTGGAGGCAAGCCGCTCCTCCTGTCAGCGTTCGAAGTACATCGCCCACGCCGCGTGGTTGTCGGCGGCGTACTCCGGGAGCGCCCTCTCTGCGATCGTCAGGGACGCCCGCGCACGCTCGATTTCGGCATGAAAATAGGGCGTCCCGGGGACGGGCAAAGGTGGGACTGGGACCCCGCCGGCGCTGAGCCTCCACCGTGCCGGAGCGCGTACGTCGGGCGGCGCAGGGTAGTTGGCCTCGTGGAGGAGGTTGGCCTCCCACTCATGCAGCGAGCGGCGGCCTAAACCGTTGGCCGCCGCCGCATCGCCGGGGTACCTCGCGCTCATGGTTGCCGGGGGGGAGAGAAGCTCGAACGGCGGAGAGAGGAGAGGAAGTGCGGCGGCGAGGAGGGGGGCTGCTGATGGATTGGTGCCACACCGGCGCGGCCAGGGGCGCCTTTTTTAGCGGCTCGGGGGCGGCCGCGTGCGAACGCGTGGCGGAAGGCGGGGCGGCGTCGCCGCACTGCGCCGCCCGTGATTCAATGGACAGGCTGACCGGCGGCAGCCTTGGCATTGATTTCCCCGCGGGAAAACCGAGACGATGAGGACGACCAGCCTTCGTCTCGCTGAAGCGCCGGTCCCGCCACTCTTTCGCGGCAAAACGTTCGCGCCGACGCCCCCGGGCGCCGCCCCAGCGCGCCGGGTTCGGGTTGGGAGCGCCGACGCCAATATCGGCCCAACCCGGCGAAAAACAAGCTCATGGGGGCGCGACTGGGCCGATTTTTTGGCGCCGGTGCGAAAAAACGGCCTTAGGGGGGCCTGTTGGGGGCGCGGCTGGAGATGCTCTAAGACTAGCCACAATGGGCCCATGTTACTACATTTATAGTGGAGAGTAACATATGTGTGGTAACATAGAAAACTTCATTTATTAGGCTATAGACTCATCTTACCTTGACATATGTGATGTTACTCATACTAGTAGTAAGACTAGTCACAATGGGAGTAACTTGATTAGTAACATCACATATTTCAATACAAGATTGCTTATGTGGCTGCTAATTAATGAGGATAGAAGGGTTTGTGGTAACTTAGTTAGTTACTGTAACATCACACATTTCAAGGCATAATGAGTGTATAGCCTAGTAAATGAGAGTGCGGCGAATCTACACACGGGCTCATCTGCACCCGCGTTCATGGAAAAAATAAAAAAAATACTAAAAAGATTTAAAAAAATCCAAAAAAAATTATGTGGTAGATAATTTGATGCGTGAGGTTCGCTCCACATTTCAACTCATTTGGACATCTGAGCAATCCTGGACAAAAAAGATAAAATCGGGGTCTGTAAAACAGTGTACTGTTCAGGAACTGTTTTTGACCCGATTTGTCTTTTTGGCCCAGAATTGCTCAGATGTCCAAATGAGTTGAAATTTGGAGCTGACCTCACGCATCAAATGATCTACCACATATTTTGTTTTTGGAATTTTTTGAATCTTTTTAGTATTTGTTTTTGAATTTTTTTTCTGAGCGGGTGCAGATGAGATCGTGCTCAGATGCGGATTACCGAATAAATGAACTCTTTCATGATATCACTTATATGTTACTACACACTATGGAGGTAGTAACATAGACTAATAACATCGGCATGTTACTACTCACTGTGAGCAGTCTAACTAGATATGCTATCGCATATCTCTCTTTCTTTATTTATTGCTTGCCACATCATATATTTTATCTAGATAAGTGTGATCTTACTACCTATGTTACTTCCACTATGGATAGTCTAAGAGCATCTTTAGCCGCGCCCTCAACACGCCCTTCCCAGGCCTTTTTTTAGCGCCGGCGGCCGAAAATCGGCCCAGCCGCACCCCCATGATCTCATTTAGTGCCAATTTGGGCCGAAACAACAGCCGGCGATCCCGAGCCGAACCCAAGTGCCCGGGGATCGCCTGGGGGCGCCGAAAGAAGCGAAAAGCGGCGTGGGGTCACTCTGTCGGGAGATGAGGGCCTTTTCCCGCCGTTTCCTCCCGCTTTCCCCCCTCGGCTTCCCTCCCATTCTCCATTCCTCCCGCCAATCTCCTCCTCTCCCCCTCCCAGCCCGCCACCATGCCGTCGAAGAAGTACGCAGCCCCCCACGCCGCACCAATGTCGACCTGCTCCACACCAACGTCGCCGCGAAGAAAAGGAACACTGACATTGCTTTCCTGATGGGAGAGTCGGACATGCTCCGGAGCGACGACCCACAGCTCAAGGCGTGGTACTTGGCGGAGCGCGGCCTCATCCTGAATCAGATGTCGTCGACGGCGCCACGAACTCCAACACCGATGCCCACACCGCCTACAAGCCCCATCGATGATGCCTCCGCGACACCCAGCAGCACAGAAGCCGCGCAGACGCCGCCCAACACTGAAGCTGCGTCGACGCCCAGCACCGAAGCCGCACAGACGCCGCCCAACCCTCGCACGCCGACTACCTCGATACCCGAGGACGACATCGTCGTTTGATGCATTTGCCTACGTGCCTTGCCTTTTTGCGGATGAACTTCCCATTTTAATTGGCGGACTTGTGACATTTTTTTTAGGAGCGAGAATGGACAAAGTTTGCATTTGAGGCGCCTTGGGAGCGGCATCTGGGGGCGTGGCTGGGGTCGCGATCGCCCCAGAGCCTAAAATTCACCGAAGGGAGCCCAACACAACGCCGGCCTATGTGCTGTGGGCGGAGGCGAACGAGTGGAGATGCTCTACGAGCTCTATTGTGCTAGAGCTTGGTGATGGGCTTGCTTGCCCGGGCTGAGCGTGCACGTCTAGGGCTAGGCTTCCTTTAAGCAAGGGAGCTATATGTCGCCCATACCAAGACTTAATATATCTCGTCTACATTGAGTCGCTATTCGGCCGAGAAATACTATAGCCGCACACACTTTTTTCTCCTACAAATTTTTATCTGTTTTGCATCGGATTCAATATGCTTTTTTACTCTTTTACTTTTACTTTTTTCTTCATGTTTATTTATTTATTTCTCCGGTTTTCACATGTTCAGTTTCTTCGTTTGTTTATTTTTATTCTTCTTTTATTTTATTTCTTTTACTTTTTTTGACATATGTCTAATTTTTTTAACGAAATATGTATTTGGCACACCTGTGCCACTTTGCAAAATTGCCACACCTGCTGGATGTCGTTCATTTGAAATCCAACGACGCAAGATTCGGTGGAACCGTCTCGTTTCTCTGTTCCTCTCTTCTATCGTTGGGTGGTGGGCCAAGCCAACTACGACGACGCGCTCGATACGCGAAACCGTCTCGCTCGCACTTAATCCCCCGTCCCCCCCGTCTCTTCTCTGTAACGGCTCGCCCACTTCTCTGTCTCCCTGCTCCCGCTCTCTCTGTCTCCGTCCACGGCGAGCGGCGGCGCGCCTTCTCCGGCCCATTCTCGGTGCTGGTTTTCCGTTCCACCGGTGAGTATCTACTCAATCTCCCTCACATCCGCCCCCAGTAGTTCGTGCGCCTCAAATCGACTGAACCGCGCGCCCGCTTCTCTGTCGCTTCGCGCCCCGCTCTCTCTGCGTCGACGGCGAGCGGCGGCGCCTTCTCCGGCCGATTCGCGGCGTTAGTGTTCTATTCCACCAGCTATTATCAACTCAATCACCCTCGCATCCGCCCCCAGTAGTTTTTGCTCTGTTTCTCGACGCCATCAGTGGCGGGATGTTCGTCAGGATGGTCACATGTTAGAACAGATTAGAAATGCGCCCAATGCGTTCAATTCATGGTTCAGATGCTATAATTTAGCCCCTGTTTCGCATGCACGTCGTTCCAGTGATTAATTTGCCATTTTCGATTTTTGTGGCTAGTTGCTGTAATTTTTGAACTAATCCCCTGTTACATTGTTCGATTGTTATTTCTAGGGTTTTCTCTAGATGGAAAACCATTATGTATACATTCATGATTCGCCATCAATGATGTATACATTCATGATTCTGATTTCTAGGGTTTTCTGTAATTGCTACATGGCTCGATTTCCCTGATTTTTGTTAGCACTATTAGTGGTGTCTCGTTTCTTGATGCATTTTGTGTTTCTAATTTAGGAGAGTGATATTTGGCAACTTATGGATATGGCCCCATTTAGTTTACCCGAACTTTAATTGTGAATAGGATTACCATCATTGGTGTGACTAAATTATCAGGAGTCTACTGTAAAATTTATCGTGTCACTGATTTTTTAATACTTAGTTCTGTGATGTCCAATATATGTGTTTACGTGTAAGTTGTTGCCATCCCTAATTTGCATAAGTTATCTTGCCCGATACATACATTTTATCGGTGCATCATAAGCAAACAAAAATTGAGATATTCAATATCTAGTAGAAGCACACATGTCCTTTTTCTGTTTTCGTCTTTCTCTGTTGTGGATTAGTTATATTGTTGTATGCTCACAAGTTACCATGTATCAGAAGAATATGTGTGTGACTACTATTTCATCAGCCTGGATTCTTTATGGTCACTTTTTTCTCTTTGGTATTCTTGTGTGTCAGGTCACAATGCCAAGGAAGCGCAAATTAGATGATGATTTTGAAGAGGCGTACCCCTTAAAGAAGCAGAAGCCTCCCGCAGATCGGAACAGGGCTTCTCCTAGTGCTCTTATGACTGCCTGTAAGGATATGTCAGATGAGAGGATGTCTGCGATTGATGACATGGATTTCACTAGTTTGCGGAATATCAAGTGTGATAATCTGTTCAATCGGCTTTCTCAATGGCTTGCTGGTCTATACGATCCCGATTCTCGTGAGGTTGTTGTACCTGGTCGCGGGAGGTTACCGGTCAGTGAAGAGTCTGTGCATCGTATATTAATGGGTGTGCCCCGAGGTGATATTGCGGTGGATTTCAAGGTTCCTATAGATGCATAGCTTGAACTTGCGGGAGATCTTTTTGGTGATCTTGGACATGCTCCTAAAACTGTAGATGTATTAAACCTTATCTTGAGCACTAACCAGCATGATGACAATTTCAAGCGCTTGTGGCTTGTGCTTGCTGCCAGCACTGTGATGGCGCCGACGACTTCCAACAAGATCAGCACCAGATGGTATCCTGTGTTGGTAAGCACATCTAGCTATCTTTCTAGTTCATACTATTTATCTCTTTTATTTTTTGTATTTTTACCTGGTAACTTCTTTGCTTATCAGTCTGATGATTTATGCACATATGCACTTGATAACTCTCCAAGCTTTTTGTAGTGTGGTAATTTCTGTCCCTTTGATTATTTTTTATGATCTGAAGTGTGGTAATTATGTAGTAATGCACCTGATAACCTTTTTCTGACAGTGTTGTAGTTATACAGCAATGCACCTGATATCTTTTTATGAAAGTGTGATAATCATATAGCAATGCACCTGATAACTTTTTCATGAAAGTGTGGTAATCATATAGTAATGCACCTAATAACTTATTTATACCTTGCAATGAGGTTCTTCTCAATAATGTTGTATTTGTGTGCTTATGTACTTGGTGATATAATGTTTTAACAGTGTTGTAAGTCTACTTATGTCCCCTGCTAACTTGTGTGCATACATTCCTCTATTGTTTCATGTGTTTTCTTTTTTTATCACAGCAAAATATTGGCAATGTAAAAAACCTCAACTGGTGCAAATTTATTGCGGATCAGCTTCACAAAGCTCTTTCAAAAGGAAAGCCTACTACAGGCTGCCTCCTATTCTACAATGTTAGTCCACTTATTCTTGTTTTTGTTCCCATGATTTTTGGATTGTATATCTTTTTCCGCCAAACAGGTAGATTTGTAATGACCTTTTCTGTTTTTCCAGCTTCTGTACATAGATGCTATTGACTTAACTGGCCTTGGTATCATCTTGCCTAATGGTCCTTTTGCAATTAATGTTTGGACGAATGAGTTGGCATCGAAAGTTCTCCGGATGGATGTCCAGAGGGACAAGCTTTCTTATGGGAAATTACCGGTAATTTCCCATTTGTCATTTTTCTTACCTTCTATGTATTGCCATCTGTTTTATAACGATTTTTACTTGTTTTATCATATTTATTTCAGCTTAACCCCAATATGACCAAGACTATTGCTTATTTGGTGGCTTGCAAGGTCTAGATAAATTCATGCGTGTTCATGCACCCCAAAACTGTTTTGAACAGGTATTTTACCCTTTTTTCTGTGTTTGATTATTTTTCTTTTTCCATTTCCTGGTAAAAACTGTTTTAAATACCTGGTAACTTTCACTGTTTTTAGGATGATAACTTTTTTTTTCCTAGTTTGGATTCTCACTTTGGATTAACTTTGTTTCGAACTTATTTTTGTGTGGTATTTTTAGTAATTGTTTGTATGGTAATCAATGTTTCTCACAACCCTATTTATTTTGTTTTTTCATTCTTGTTTTTTTGTATCAGAAACTTGCTAAAGCTTCTGCTATTGTGGGCCGCTTTTCGTCTGGCATGGTTGGCCTCATCGGTGGTCTTGTTAATGAGTTCATGTCCTTGGATTGTGAAGACAGCTCATGGATGTCCCGTGTGTTAGAGAGCCAACTCAAGGGTTTACCTTCTGCCGGCGGGAATACTGTTGGGAAGACTGCGAGCACCCGTCTTACATCCCGTTCACGTGAAGTAAAACATTCCGGCAAGCAAACTGTTGAAGGTTCAGATTCTGATCATGAGGTTGATGATGGTGGCGGTGATGGTCACTCTGACGAAGATCTAGATTTTCACGTTCATTACCATCATTCTTCAGGTGGACCGAACGCCCATGAGGCTTCAGGTAGTGGCGGTAGTGCTGGACCGAGTGCCCCTGTTGCTTCAGGTAGTGGCGCAGCGAATCCAGATGTGGATGCAACTACGTTCGCAACTGCCACTGTGTCTGTAAGGTCAGCTGGAATTGATGGAACTACTACTGCAGGAACCGATCAACCTCTCGAGTCTCAGATTATGCTCACTTCACGTTCCGGTGATGTATCTAGTGATGGATTGCATAACCAGCCAGATATGATGGATACTCAAAACGAGGCTGCTGTTGATGCTTCCGTGAAGAGGTGCGGTTCTTCTCTTGTCCGTAACTTGGGTAAGCAATATGTCAGGCATCGCAAGAAATTACGCCTCCCTTCTCCTCCGATGGCCACTGGTACAACTGTTTCTGACCAGCCGTCGTTGGCTGATACACATCATTCTATCAAGGCAATCATCATCAAAGAGCTTGGCATTGTATACCCTGATAAGGGCACTAACTCAGTAATTCCCTATCCCACGGGGAAGAAGCAGCATCCTAAAAAGTGAGTTTCTTATCATCTGCTAGTTGAGTTCTTTTTATTTCATTTTTATATTGCAATTTTGTTCATATTTAGTTGTTGTTACTCTTTTATGTTATAACTTCTGCCAGCACCTACCTTCTGAAAATTAGAAATAACTCTGTGTGTAAATTGTTTATCTGAAAATATCATGGTGATAACTTTAGTTTTTTATAAGCATGTGTCCTTGTCTAAAATGAATAGTAATAATATCATGGTGATAACTTTAGTTCTTTATCTGAACAGTATGTAGTTTTAACCCTGTTTTGCATGATAATTTTAGTGATTATACGCTGGTAAGCATTTGTTATTTGTCTATGGTAACAATTTTCTCACGTGCACTATATCCTTTTAAAATAATAAATTTTCAGGGGTTCCAATGCTCCAGTTATTAGTGTTGCCGACCTTCAGCAATCGTGGTCTACCAGTGTGGGTGTCACGTCTGAGGTTGTACCTAGTAATCTTACCCTATCTTCGACAGATGTTGACTCGTCTAGCACGTCACGCTGGTAATTATGAATGCTATTTTTTCTCACTATATGAAATCTAAATTATTTTTTCTATTTTTTATTTTTCTTTGGTAAATTAGGTGAATGTACACCGATAATTTAACTTTTTTTTGCGTGGCATTGTAAACTGTATGCAAAGTGCTGTTAGTTTTTACAGTCAAATCTGTTATAAGTTTACTGTTATTTTTAGCATGATAAATTTGTTTGGTAACTTTTACAGATAATATGAATACAATATGGTATCTAAAGTTTTATTAGCTGGTAACTAATGTCAATATAAGCTGATAACTAATGTTATTTTTGTTGTTGTACAATACAAATATAACCTGATAACTAATGTCAATATAAGCTGTTAACTGATGTCAATATAAGCTGGTAACTAATGTCAATTTAAGCTGGTAACTAATGTTTTTTTAAGTTGGTAATGTTTTCTTTTCTTGTGTGTAGTCAGAAGACCAAGGTTACTGTGAGAAAGGTTTCAAAGTCTTCTAAAGTTGCAGCTGCAACTATATCTTCTCCTCGTGTTGCTTCCAAGGATGCGAAAGATGCTTTCAAAGAGTCACCCGTGGTCAGTTCTCCAATTGCTGTTGTGCAAGATAATGCCCTTGTGAGGAATTTACCAGATGCTTGTTTTGGAGCTGTGGATGAGCTCGCGGAAGAAGCCATTATTACTCAAGTGGTAGAAGAGATTGCCAATATTGTTATTGGCACTGAAGCTGAAACTTCTGCTGATCAACCTCAAGTAATTGCTCATCCAGTGAGCGCTGCCGTAGCTGAAACTTCTGCTGATCAAGATCAAGGAATTGCTCCTCCAATGAGCGTTGGCGTAGCAGAAGATGTCCAAGCTACTGTTAATATACCTTGTGTTCTTCAAGCTCCAGTTGAATCTGCCCAATCCAATGTGGCAGAACCAGTTGAAACTGAAGATGCATTGTTTGTTGAAGAAGATGTTGTTGCTGAGAGGCCCTACTGAGATTTCACCCCACCATCTTGCTCTCTTGGCCTAGATTTTGGCCCCACACCGCCCGGACCAGATATTAATACGACAATTGTAGTCCCAGCTGCAGTACCAACACCGCCCCCAGCTGTTGTTTCGACAACTTATGTACCAGTAGTTGACCCAACCGTTAACAATGCTCCCCAAGACCGAGCAACATCATCCCCAATTGATGAGATGGTGGAAAATGCAGGAGATAATCTTGTTGACCTTGGTAAGTGAAGGCATATACGTGTCTTCGCTTTATCACAAAAGATTGATGGGATCGATGTCTGCTTTTCGAAGACCATGTTTATGCTTTTAGTTTGATCCTTGTGTGTATATTTATGTTGTTTTTATCCTTTGTATGGACACCCCCCCCCTCTCACATGTAATGACTTGTGCTTTTGCGTGTGTGCTATGAAATGAACTATGTGTTTTCGTTTCACATTCGCTCTCTTTATTTTTATGCTCATTTGTATGTATTATATGTGATTATTATTGTTCATTAACCCTGGTAACTTTTACTAACATCCGACTGATAATTACTGCGCTCTCTACTTGTATCTGATAATTATATCGCTCAATTTTACCTTGTTTTCTATCGTACGGTAATTTTTAACCGATCCGATAACCTTTTTGCGAATGTGGCGCTGGTATTTTTTGTTTTGGTTTAACAATATACCTACATGTTTTCATTTTTTCGCTAACTAGTTACTTAAATGGTTACATTTTTCTGATATCTCCTGATAACTTCTGCTAGCACCATGCTGGTAATTTCAACCCTTTTATTTATTTATCCGTGGTAACTTTTACTAACATCTGACTTATACTTACCGCGCTCTACTTTTAACTGATAATTATAGTGCTCTACATGAAAGATATTGTACCTTGTTTGCAACTTTTCATTTTTATCGTATGGTAACTTTCACCATGATAACCTTTGTGAATGTTGCGCTGGTAGCATTTTATTATCACACCCTGATAACTTCTGCCATGAATTTGTTACACCAATTATTCAACATCCCAATGGTAATAATTCAGCCAGTGTGACTCCTAAATCGTACATTCGGAAAGTGAGGGTAAGCCGTCCATCGCAGTTCCTTCTGCCTCCATATTGTGGCCTCACAGCATCTGCACTCGAAGAGGTTATTTACGCAGAAGTTATCAAGCACACCACTGATTCAGTTGACTCCAGGATAAAACAGTAATGACATTTACTATTTTCCTTTTCTATATTATTTTCACCTCTCATTGGCAAAACATTGGCTTATATACTATTTTTTCTTTGTTTTTTTTTCCAGTATTAGGGTTATTGACATCGATGGGCGGTGGGTCACATTGGAGGAGCTTGCTAATAGTGTAATAGAAGGTGGACAAGTTTCGAATAACATTGCAGAACTCCACATCCGAACTCTTTCTGATTCTGTACCCCCAGGGAAGATCATCTTTCCATGGTTGCTGTCAGTATATCTTCTCATATGTGATTTCACGAGCAAGTTCCTAATCAAACATTTTCGTCGTGATGTAAACTACATACTTAGTCACCAAAATCAGGTACATTTGTTGATGTAAACTACATACTTTTCTGCTTTTTAAATCCTAAAAGCTGTTTTTTAATTGGTATAATAGGCAATTTTATTAGGCTATTAATTTGGTTCTGTCACACATTGTACCACTAAAGAATTTACTACCAGTTGGTAACTTTCATGTATGCCTACTAGTAACATATGTTGTCTGTACTCTGATAACTTGTTTTGTTAACTATAAATGCACTGGTAACTTCTTGTTTTCATGTGTTCACATTTTTGTAACAGCTTCTGTTTCCAACACTGCAAAAGTTGGGACCTCTACCAAAGGATGGGCATTGGTATGTCTTGTGCCTTAATATTAAGGCAAAACGATTTGAAGTTCTTGATTCCCTTCGTACACAAGATAGCCCTTCGCTCATCACACATGCGACAAATCTTATGAATGGTATTAAAAAATCCTGGTTGATTGCGTACAAGGACTCGAGTAAGCAGATTCAAGGTTATGATCTTGTGTACATCGATGTCTTCAAACAGGACAATGGGTTAGTTTTTTTTGGCTAGTACTACATCATCTTTTCCCATCTAAATACCTGGTATCTTATTAGTGTAGCATTTTTAAAGTTCGTTCACCTTTTTGCATATCTTAGTTTGCTTTTAACACATTTTTTTTGTTTTTTTACTTACAGTACTGATTGCGGTTTCTTCGCGTTCAAGATCTTGGAGTTCTGGGATGGTAAAAATATCCCGGCAATAACTCAGGAGCAGATCCCGGCGCTCAGGAAAATATTGACAAGCATGTGGCTGGACCATCCTCTTAACAAATGCACGCAATGGCGCTATCACTTGTTCAACAAGGAGTAATTGAGGTGAGGAATTTGCACCAATATAAGTTTGAATTTATGTAACGATGATAGTTTTATACATTTTTCTATACAATTTTGGTGATAACTTATGTTAGTTAGCGCTGATAACATCCTTTATCAGGTTCTGATAACTTTCTTTTTTCACGGCGTCGTAACATTTTGCTCACAAACAAAGAACGATAACTAATCTCATTCTCATTTCTGAAAATCCCCATTACATTTTGAATGATAACTTGCCTGTTTCAGTGCTGATAACTTTTCATTACATGGCGTCACGACATCGCTTACACAATAAAATGGGTAAAATTGATAAGTAAAATCGATAACTTGCACTTCAATGCCCATCTAAGTTTTTGCACTTCAAGTTTCTCAGTGCGGGATGGGCGAGGTACCTTTGCATTTATCATGTTTTGTTGACCCACATACTCTACATTTCCTCTCTTTTTTTGGTTTTGCAATGTCAAATGGGTGCTGAAATCTTTTCTCTTTTGGACGCCCTTTCGTAGTAGACTTTGGTGGGTCTAGTATCACTCTTGTGTTTGATGATTGGGATCCCTCTGTATGTGAGCCCTGGAACTGAAAAATATTGCCAGACACATGCGTGACAGGAATGCTTCCTTGATGCGCTACTGGGACCTCTTCAGTGGCCCTAGTCCATGGTGGTGAAGAAAACATTTTTGCTTCCTTTCCTCATCTTTTTCCTTTCTTGCTTTCTTTAGCTGCCTCTTTTTTAGCGCATCCATGTCATCTCCGAAAGCATCAACGTGTTTCCTTGCCAATGCCATCCCTTCATCAGTAGTGCAAGCGTCTTTTGCTTGTTCCTTGAAATCATTCAGAATAGATGTATATCTCATGCTATTTTTTCCTTTCTCTGTCATACCCTTCTTAACTGTTGGCTGTTGGTAATCAGGCTCAACAAGATCCTCCTCTGGGTCCCATGTCCACCTATCTAGGATATACCTCCTTGGTATCTCGTAGACTCCAATCTGTTCCAATACTCGTAGTATGTGTGCGCACAACAGCCCATCGCGATCAAACTTGCAGCAAGTGCATGAGTATACCCCTTCATCCTTGTTTGCTTGCACATGGTAGTCCCTATCCCCATATTTTGGTAGTATGCCTCGGAGTGACCACATCCTGAATGTTCCATCTTGCAAAGTGTCGCATCCGTAAGCAGTCTTTAGCTTCATCTCTACCTGGAACTGTGAGTACAGATTTTGTGTGTATATCCCTCGCATCTGCAACTCGATTGGGTTCAGTGAATACATGTCTGCCTCTTTGTAAATTGTGTCCACTTGCTCTTTCGCCACAGCCACCATTACTTTCTCCTGTATTGCAGTGTATTGTGTTGCGAATTCAATCAATGAGTTGTTGGGGTTCACGTACTTCTTGAGCACAGCGTTGAATCTCTCGCTCCTTGCAGTTGTTTGCAAGGGGAAAGAAATGCTTCATGTAGTACACTGGGGCCCAACATTTCCTGTTTTCCCACAGCCAGTGAAAATGTTCGTTGTCGGTCTGGCCATATACATCCATCATTGCCCACCATTTGTTTTCAAACTCTTCCTCTATGACACACAAAACATGAGATAATTATAACATCAGACACAGTCAATGGTAATTAAAGTACAAGTATGCTGGTAACTTTCCTTAGTTTTCATATGGTAACTTCATGAAACCAATTTCCCATATGTTTTTTTTGCATGGGACAATTATAACATCAGACACAATCAGTGGTAATTAAAGTACAAGTATGCTGGTAACTTTCCTTAGTTTTCATATGGTAACTTCATGGTACAATTCCTCATATCTTTTTTTGCATTGGACAATAATAACATCAGACACAATCAATGGTAATTAAAGTAAAAATATGCTGGTAACTTCTATTAGTCAACAAATGGTAATTAAAATGGGTCAACAGAGTATGTATGTACCAGTCAAGCTGTTGTCGACACAGTCTTTGAATGCTTTGTTTAGTGGTTTATCATCAGCCATAAGCTTTCCAAGTTTTTCCTGTGCCTTCTTCATTATATGCCAGCGGCAATTTCTGTGTATAATGTTCAAGAAGACCTCGTCGATCGCACTCCTCATTGCAAAGTCCTGGTCTGTGATGATATTTTTTGGGGCAACACCACCCATTGCATGGAGGAATGTGTTAAAGAGCCACACAAAGTTCTCCTTTAGTTCGTTTCGAACGAAGCCACATCCAAACTGGATGGATTGACCATGGTTATTAATTCCAATGAATGGTGCACACGACATCTTGTACATGTTTGTCATGTATGTTGTGTCGAACGACAAACAGTCATTATACTTTGCATATGCCCTCCGTGATGCACCATCTATCCAGAACAAGTTTTCAACCGTGTCCTCATCATCAAGTTTGATTCTCCAGTAGAAATATGAGTATTTGGCCCTCATCTCTTGGAAGTACGCAATTGTGCTCCCAACGTCCTTGTGGCGGTGCTCTAAGCGGAACTTATCTCGTTGATTAGCAATGTCTTGTGTCGTGTAAGGTACGTCTTGAGTGCTTCCGTAGAACCATGACATGAACTGCATCTGCCTCGCAGTCTCAATGTTGCATCCGTGCAGAACCCTCAAGAAGTCCTGCTCCTCCTTCGGAATGTACCGATGTGATGATAAGAATTTTGTTAAGGACGATTTTTTGATCTGGGGGTGATTGTGGTTGTCCTCGAAACGACCAACAGTCCACCATGCATCATCGTGGGTTAGGTACATGTGTGCTTCACATTCAGTCCTAACAACTTTCTTTTTTTTTCCTCTTCTTCACAATGCTGGATGGGTTTTCCACATCTTGCAGCTCATCCCTGTCCTTGCGTCGTTTGCCATATTTTGTACAAACTATGAGCACCCTGCTTATAGTTCCATCCACCATCTCTCTCTTGAATTGCTGCCTAATTGCAAAGCCAGTCCTGCGCGCGTAGATGCTGTAGTTGTCACATGCGCTCTCCAGTGTGTCAAATTTTGTCCCTTGTAAAGGTGGCTTAGGTGTGGAATATGTCTCCATGTTGCTGCCTTCCATATCAGCGTCGATCCCAGCAGATTCTGGAGTTGCTGGTTCGCTTATTGTCTGCTCTCCAAGGCTCCCAGCTCCTGTGCTTGCATTTGTTCCAGCACTATGTGCATTTGTTCCAGCACTGGGCAAGCTGTTGTTTGCGCTCATTGCCCGAGCTCCTGCATTTTGGCCTGATAGATTAGTGTAATATTTCACGATAAATAATAGTTCTCCATCATGGTAATTTTCAACTTCAATAGTAAAGTATTCTTTTTCTGTCTAAAAATAACCCTGGTAATTTGTATAGTCTTGAACCTGGTAACATGTGTGCCCCAATGCTGGTAATTTTCAACCCCACTTCAATAGTAAAGTATTCTTTTTCTGTCTAAAAATAACCCTGGTAATTTGTATAGTCCTGAACCTGGTAACATGTGTGCCCCAATGCTGGTAATTTTCAACTTCAATAGTAAAGTATTCTTTTTCTGTCTAAAAATAACCCTGGTAATTTGTATAGTCTTGAACCTGGTAACATGTGTGCCCCAATGCTGGTAATTTTCAACCCCACTTCAATAGTAAAGTCCTTGTGTTTTTCATTCCATGACTATATGTAAACACAAATGCTGGTAATTTTACCTGTTTTCATGATGCTTGCACAATTGTTGCTTGGTGTGCGCGCTGCACTGTCCTCTTCATGCATTCTCCCTCCTCCTCCATCTTCTACATTTTCTCCTCTACTAGTATCCATTTTCTACTCCTGCCTCATTGTTTTTATGTTTCATGTTAGCATACATTTGCATGTGTTGACTCTTATTTTTAAACTCATTGTTTTGTTTACTATTTTACACAGTTGTTTGACGGCAAGAATCGCAGGGTTGATTGGGAAGAACACTAAACAGGACAATTACAGTACATGATAGTAAAAGACACCCCTTTTCTTTATCAAATGATAGTAGTCAGCTAAAAAGTGCATGATAATTTTACTATGTAATTATTAAGCAGAATTATCTAGAGATGAGTCTTGATTCTTACCAGATTTGAGTTGATGTTTCTGTTGATTCTCTGGAGATGTTTTGCCTGGTGATTTTGCCTGGTAATTTCTGTTTTTGTCCCCCTGATGATTCTGTTGATCCTCCCGTTTGCCTGGTAATTTCTTGAGATGTTTGCCTGGTAATTTCTGTTGATTCTCCCGTTTGATCTAGATCTGGAGGA
>LR738714.1:631553296-631665685 GCA_902687465.1 Secale cereale
TGTTTGCCTGGTAATTTCCGTTGATTCTCCCGTTTGATCCAGATCTAGAGGAGGGGTAGGGGAGGGGCGGGTGGGTGATGGGAAGGGTCGTGCGGGTGGTGGGGAGCATGTGATCGGCTTGGTAAGTGGCGGCCTGGTAAGTGGGCTGGTGGTCTGCCTGGTAAGTGGGCTTCTGGTCGGCCTGGTAAGAGGGCGATCGAGGCAGCCTAGTAAGAGGGCGATCGAGGCTGTTTCCTGATCGAGGCTGTTTCCTGGTCGGCCTGGTAAGGGGAGGCAGAGTATAATTTTTATACATGTTTCGATTTTTCAATAATTATTAATATTTTTCAAATATATGTTTTGTTGTCCACTTTTTTATACAAATTGTATATTTTCGTATACATGTAAAACATATTTTATGTAATGATGACATTTTCCAATACATGGTTAATATTTTCTGAAATACTTGTTTTCAACATTTTATTGAATACGTGTTAAGCATTTTCAAATATAGGTTGAACATGCTAACATTTCTTTAATGCCACATACATTCTTTTTCAAATGGTACGGAATTTTGTAGTCAATGGTCAAACACCCTTCTCCTTAGTCGTTGGCAGGTTAGGTACACCTACATGAAAATTTAGCATGCCCTACATAATGGTCCTCCCCCCACTAACCCCCCTCTGAATTTCGTCATGCGCCTCCACTAATCTCCACTTAACAACTGCCACATCCCTACGTTAGAGCATCTCGAGCCGTTGGCCCGCAGAAGAGGCGTAAAAATCACCGCCTAGGGGTGTGACGGTGCTTAAATCGGTGCTCGGGGCGATTGGGTTTCCAGCCGCGGCCCCCAGGTGCCGATATCGGCGCAATTCAAGCGCAAATCGGCCCAGTTTCTGCGTAAATTCGTCCTGGCATCGGCAGAAATTGGCCCGTATTCACCGTGGTTCGACGAAAATTCAGCTAATTTTTTATCACATAGTTTATCACAGAAAATTAATAGAAATCAAATAGTTCAATACAAATAATATAGTTCAACCAATAATATTTCATCATACGTCGAGCTAGGCGTTGCCCTTGAGCCTCCATAGGTGCTCCACCAGATCCTGCTGCAGTTGTTGATGCACCTGTGGGTCTCGGATCTCCTGACGCATATTGAGGAAGGCAGCCAGGTTGTCGGTAGCTGGTGATCAACTTGCGCAATAGGACCCTGCCTGTAATATGGTTCAGTGTCGAACACTGACTCTTCTTGCTCGCTCTCAATGATCATTTTGTGCAAGATGACATAGCAAGTCATGATCTCTCACATTTGATCTTTCGACCAAGTCTGAGCGGGGTACTGGACAACAGCAAATCGAGATTGGAGCACACCAAATGCCCGCTCGACATCCTTCCTACAAGCCTCGTGAACCTTCGCAATGTGAGAGTTCTTACCTTCTGGCACAGGATTTGAGATAGTCTTCACAAATGTGGACCATCTCAGATAGATGCCATCTGCTAGCTAGTACCCTTTGTTGTAGTGCCGGCCATTGACCTCGAAGTTCACCGGAGGAGCATGACCTTCAACAAGCTTGGCAAAGACAGGGGAGCACTGCAGCACGTTGATGTCATTGTGAGTTCCTGGCATACCAAAGAAGGAGTGTCAAATCCAGAGGTCCTATGTGGCCACTGCCTCAAGTACCATACCGCAACAGCCTTTGGCGCCTTTGTACATTTCCTGCCAAGCAAATGGACATTTCTTCCATTTTTAATGCATGCAGTCGATGCTTCCAAGCAACCCAGGAAATTCTCTTGCTGCATTCTGTGCTAGGATCCGATCAGTGTCTTCAGCATTGGGTGATCGCAAGTATTGCGGTCTGAACACTGCGCCACCACTGCCCTACAGAACTTGTAGAAACACTCAATGGTCGTGGACTCATCCATGCGCACATAGTCGTCGAATGAATCACCAGGAGCTCTGTATGCAAGCATCCTCATAGCTGCCATGCACTTCTGGATTGAGGTGAATCCAAGTGTGCCGGTGCAATACTTCATGCACTTGAAGTAGCTGTCGAACTCCCGTATGGAATTCACAATCCTGAGGAAAAGCTTTCGGCTCATTCGATAACGGCGCCAAAATACTTTGTCAATGTGCAACGAAGCGTCGGCGAAGTAGTCGGAGTAGAGCATGCATTAGCCTGCCAGACGATGTCGGTTCTTTGCTTTCAGCCGCCCCGGCGCCGAGCCTCTTCGCCGCGGCTTTTCATTGCTCGCGAGTAGGCCGGCGAGGGCGGCGAGAACCATGAGATGCTCCTCGTCCTAGACGTCGGCATGGGATTCCTCCTGCATCAATGCTGCGAGGGTCGCCTCGTCGTCCGAGTTCATCGGCCGAGCAGGCAAATGGCCGAATACCTGGTGGGCAAGGTGGGCACGGAGCCACCTGTACACCATCCTGCGTGGCTGGCGCGCCGGAAAACTCGCCCAGAAGATGGTGGACAGGTTGCCGCGGGGAAACCTTCTCTATCTAACGGAGGATGACCTATCTAGCGGTGCTGGGCGGTGGGCGGCGTCGGGATCGGCGGGGTGGTGGCCGAGCACGCGGGTGTGGGGGCGAATCTGGTCGATTGCCTTCGCTTTTCGCCTGGCAGTTGGGCCCAGGCGTGTTTTCCCCTGACGCCGGAACCCCCGAGTGCCTCCCGATGCGCTGGGTTTGGCCTAGGATCGCCGGGCCCAAAAACGGACCAAGCCGGCGGAACGGACCAAGCCGGCGGATTTCGGCGTCTTAGGGGTGCGACTGGGGGATTTTTTCGGTGCCGGCGCGGAAAAAGTCGCCCTGGGGGGCCTGATGGGGGCGCGGCTGGAGGCGCTCTTACCTTACTCATCCCGTAAACACTCTCAGGTCTACCAAAGCTCCATGCTAAAACATACTCCTTCTATAAAGAAATATAAAAACGTTTCGATCACTAGAGTAGTGATCACTAGAGCAGTGATCTAAATGTCACCTCATTCATCCTGTAAACAACCTTAAGTCTACCAAAGCTCCATGCTAGAAAATACTCCCTATGTAAAGAAATATAAAAGTGTTTAGATCTTTAGAGAGGGCGTACAACAAATGATCTAGCACGCACACCGATTGGGATTAGGTGTTGTTTCTGTTGATCCTCAACTCTACGGATATAAGCTGTAGAACCTGATTGGACGTACAACACACACACACGCACACACACTCCGATATATGCGTCTAAAAGACCTACAACCTATACATACGCAACACGTCTTGAGAAACTGTCAAAACCATCCGGCTTCACGAACGGCGTGTACGTCGTGTTCCATGTCGCCCATAGACGTGTAATGTACCTAAAAACTTTGGAAAAGAACTCAAATAGTTGTATGTACAAAATTTGGCGAAACCATACCCTCCCGCGAGGCGGCCGGGGAGGGCGCCTAGATCCTCCCGCCGCCGGCCTCCGCTCCTCCTCTCTCCTCCCTCCTCCCGCATTGCTGCAAGGGGGCGCGGCCGGGCGAAGCCCGAGCGGCGGCGGCGGCGGCAGGGCTTGTTCTTCCTCCATGCGATGGGGCGGCGCGGGCTTCTTCATCGAGTACGGGCGCGGGGCACCGCAACGTGGCGGCGCGCGACCCCATGGCGGATGTGGCGCTACGTGGCCGGCTGCGCGGTAGAGCGCACCTTGTCGCGGCGGCCGGTTCCGTCCGGCAGGCGGCGCACGCCGCGGGCGGCGTGGGCGGCGGCTGGGGTCCGGCTTCGGGCTCCCGATGGCTGCATTGGTTCCTCTCCGTCACGGGCGTGCGGCGGTGGTGCGGCTCGGCCGATGGCGGTCCGGCGACCTAGTGGTGGTGGCCGGCGGTGCGCGTGGTGGTGATGCTTCCACTTGGCGACTCTTTGTGCAAGGAGGCAGGGGAGCGGCTTGGACGGGGGCGGCGGCGCCGACGGCGAGCCGGCTACAGCGCGACGGTGGGAACTTTATGGGCCTCGGAGAGACCGGCCGGGCCTGTGCGGCCATGGGCCTGGTATGTTCCTGCTATTGCATCCTGTCAGCTACCATGTTCAACGGTGGAGGTGGGGCCCTCCCGCGTGCCGACGGTGCTGCTGCACAAGTCCTGACTCCGCTTCTTCATTATGCAGGCCATGCTTCACGGTGCTGTGGTGAGACAGTGTGGGAAGCTTCGTGACTGGGTTGGCACAGGGTGGGGGTCTATTTGGTGGCGATCTCTGGAGTGCCTGAGGTGAAGTTTGGGATCGGGAAAAATCCCTGTTGGCTTGGCCGACACCGACGCGGTGGCGCATGAGGGTGCCGCCGGACATTCATGGAGGGCGTCAGGGCTACTGTCGATGTCAAAACCGGCAGATCTTGGGTAGGGGGGCCCAAGCTATGCGTCTAGAAGATCAATGTTAACAGGAGGGTGGGGATATGATGTTTACCTAGGTTCAGGCCCTTTCGATCGAGGTAATACCCTACTTCCTGTTGTATTAGTATGGATGAATATGAATACAAGAGTTGATCTACCTCGAGATCATAATGGCTAAACCCTAGGTCTAGCCTATGAGGATGTTGTAAAGATCACCCCTCTACAGGCAAAACCCCTCGATTTATATACACACCGGAGGGGATCTAGGGTCACAAGGGTGACTTGGGGAGAAATTAATTGATACATCCGGACTCTACACCTACCTTTTTACGTACATAGGAGTCCTGGCCGAATACAGAGGACGGCCTTCTGCTTCTTCTTCATGCGGCACAACTTCAACGACCCGGATTACTGAGGACCCCTGAATACATGACTCCCTCAGCTACCCTTCCTCTCTCCTCACCACGTATCGGGGGAAACCCTTGGCAGCAGCGTTGTCATCGTCGCATCCCTTCTTGGAGGTGTTAATTGGTACCGGTGCTTCGGAGGCTCGGAGCTTGGTGGGCGATCTCCGGTGGGTGCAGCGGCCATGAGGCTTCTCCGTTTTTTGCCGATCCGCCGTTGTCGGCATTTGTTTCTCTTATATTTTCTCTTTCATTTCTTTTGGGTGTGACTGTGCTGCTTTCGCCCTAACATCTATCGTTGGTTGTTTTGGTTGGCTGGTTTGTATAAAAAGCGAGGGAAACCCTTTTTTGGGTAAAACTAGGGAAAATATCTCGGGTGAGACTTATGCTGTTCCTAACTGGCTAGTTGGCCACCACCAATGACACTCATAGAACCAAGGGCTCGTTCTTTGGATTGGGGTTAGTTTGGTTGGTGTACTGTACATCTCGATGCCTGAATATATAAAAGTAGTTAACCAACTTATGGTTGGATGGTTAGGAGGAAATTTCGTAAAATCTTTAGATGATATGCCGGCTCAATCTCTCAGAGGTGTCCATATGGATAGGGTGTGCGTATGTGCATTCATAAGGGGTGATTGTATACACGTATATTAGAGCGCTTGCGTCTATACCGTGTTAAAAAAATATTGTATAAAAGTATAAATGGATTATTTTTATCGAAAAAGGCTTTCGCCCCGCTTTATATATATAGCACCGATCATCAAGCACATAGTACAAATATACACCACCGCAACACAGACACACACCCAAGGCAAGATACATAGGTGATGAGAGCAGCAACACCACCCCTAGCACTAACCATGTGCTCCAAGGTAGCGCCTTCAGGAAGGATACGACACCGGAGCACCACCACCGCCCGATCCAAGGATTACAGTTACCCCTAGAGCCGCATGACGGGCAATGAGAGCCACGACGACGCCTTCAAGAAGGGAGCGATCTTCGCCGCCGCCGGCCCGTTCAAAGATAGAATAGGTTTTCACCTCGGGCAACACTCACCACCACCGAACACCACACCCCGGCAACTGATACGTCCACTTTGCATCATGCTTTTATGTTGATATTTATGGCACTATAGGCTGTTATGACAACTTATGTCACAATACTTATGCCTTTTCTCTCTTATTTTACAAGGTTTACATGAACAGGGAGAATGCCGGCAGCTGGAATTCTGGGATGGAAAAGGAGCAAACATTAGAGACATATTGTGCACAATTCAAAAGCTCAGGAACTCCACGAAACTCCGTTTCAAAAAATATAAAAAATATCTGGCGAAAGAAGTACAGGAGGGGGGCCACCCACCGTCCACGAGGGTGGGGGCGCGCCCCCTGCCTCGTGGGCCACCTGGCAGCCCCCCGATGCCCATCTTCTGCTATATGAGGTGTTTTGACCTGGAAAAAATCAGAAGTAGGCTTTCGGGACGAAGCGCCGCCGTCTCAAGGCGGAACCTGGGCGAAACCAATCTAGGGCTCTAGCAGAGCTGTTCTGTCGGGGATACTTCCCTTCGGGAGGGGGAAATCATCGCCATCGCCATCACCAACAACTCTCCCATCTTGGGGAGGGTTATCTTCATCAACATCTTCACCATCACCATCTACTCTCAAACCCTAGTTCATCTCTTGTATTCAATCTTTGTATCAAAACCTCAAATTGGTACCTGTAGGTTGCTAGTAGTGTTGATTACTCCTTATAGTTGATGCTAGTTGGTTTACTTGGTGGAAGATCATATGTTCAGATCCATTATGCATATTAATAACTCTCTAATCATGAACATGAATATGCTTTGTGAGTAGTTACGTTTGTTCCTGAGGACATGAGAGAAGTCTTGCTACAAGTAGTCATGTGAATTTGGTATTCGTTCGATATTTTGATAAGATGTATGTTGTCTTTCATCTAGTGGTGTCATGTGAACGTCAACTACATGAAACTTCACCATTGTTTGGGCCTAGAGGAAGGCATTGGGAAGTAATAAGTAGATGATGGGTTGCTAGAGTGACAGAAGTTTAAACCCTAGTTTATGCGTTGCTTCATAAGGGGCTGATTTGGATCCATATGTTTCATGCTATGGTTAGGTTTACCTTAATACTTCTTTTGTAGTTGTAGATTCTTGCAATAGAGGTTAATTATAAGTGGGATGCTTGTCCAAGTAAGGGCAGCACCCAAGCACCGGTCCACCCACATACCAAATTATCAAAGTGACGAACACGAATCATATGAGCGTGATGAAAACTAGCTTGACGATAATTCCCATGTGTCCTCGGGAGCGCTTTTCCCTATATAAGAGTATGTATAGGCTTGTCCTTTGCTACAAAAAGGATTGGGCCATCTTGCTGCACCTTATTTACTTTTACCTTTTGTTACCCTTTACCAATTATCTTATCACAAAACTATATGTTACCGATAATTTCAGTGCTTTTAGAAAATACCTTGCTGAAAACTGCCTATCATTTCCTTCTGCTCCTCGTTGGATTCGACACTCTTACTTATCGAAAGGACTACGATAGATGCCTGATACGTCCAAAACGTATCTATAATTTCTGCTTGCTCCATGCCCTTTTTGTGTGATATTGTTATGATATTTATGCATTTCCATACACTTTTGATCATATTTGGACTAACCTACTAATGGTTGCAAAAGTGCACAAAGTTCTTGTTTTACACTTTATTGTGTAGGAATTACTTGGAAATTGACAAAAACGCAAAAGGAGTCGTATTGGAGTAGGACTCTGACTTTCCTGAAATCTGTCTGAGAACGTTTTTTAAAGATGGTCACGTTACGGCCCGAAGACGATGTTAAACGGAAAAAGTCTAGTTGCGAAAGTTGTGGGGAATTTCGAGGCGATGCTTATGGATATAAAATTCGTCCAAATCGGAGTCTGGACGGCCGAGTAAAGCCCGTTTTACTGAGGCCCAGAATCTGATGACGGGAATCCGAGAGTCTATATAAAGAGAGGAAACCTAGGTCACCAAGGGCCACGAATTTTCCTCCTCCCAAGCCGCCGTCTTGGAGGGGAGGACCAGCACCATTGCAGGACCATCCACAAGGAAGAAGGGGGGGGGGGGCCAAGGAGCCGCTGCCCCTAGGGCCGCCGCCGCCCCCAAGGGCCGCCGCCGTCTCCTCCTCGCCGCCGCCGCCTCCGTGGCCGCTGCCGGCCGCCGCCTCCTCGCGTGGCTGCACCTCTCTACCAACACCATCATCAACCTCCTCCTCACCATGTCCATGTGTGAGTAGTCTTCTCCAGGGCCGAGGGCTCGTACGTGTAGCTATGTGGTTATCTCTCTCTCCCATGATGTGATCTTCGTTGTGATCATAGGCTATGTTAATCTAGGGTGATCCCATGATATTTCCCCTTCCTCTATGTATTGGATTGATGTACTCACTTGTCTTTATCTAGTATAATCCCCGAGACCAAGGTGACAACGGTCTATTGGACATGGATTAGAAAAATATTTTCATGAGTGATTTCCTCTCTTGTGTGTTGATTGAAGATTGAGAGTCTCTTGGTGCTTGTCTTTGACTATCCTTTAGATATGTTGTGGTGATTGTGGGAATCTCTTTGGATGGCCGCGGTGACATTGGGAAATCCTTAGATTGAGAACTACGAACTTTGAGGTGTGATTTTGTAGCCCTACATAATTCTCGTCCTCTCTTGACCACGAAGGAATGACCTCCGGTTGCGTCTCCATTGCATGTTTTATGGGAAATATGATGTGATTCGATTATGTTAATGTTGTTGGGAGTTGCCACTAGTGAAAGTATGATCCCTAGGCCTTGTTTCCACCATTGCAATACCATTTGTGCTCACGTTTACCACTTGTTTGCTTGCTGCACTTTTTATTACAGATTTATATTACTTTGTTTTGCCATCCATATCACTTGCCATTTAACATCTCTTCGCCGAACTAGTGCACCTATACATCTAACAAGTGTATTAGGTTTGTTGGGGACACAAGAGACTTCTTGTATCTTAGTTGCAGGGTTGCTTGAGAGAGACCATCTTCAACCTCTACTTCCCTGAGTTCGATAAACCTTAGGTCATCCACTTGAGGGAAATTGCTGCTGTCCTACAAACCTCTGCGCTTGGAGGCCCAACATAGTCTACAAGAGTAGAAGCGTGTGTAGACATCAATGCCCTACACTTGTGGGTCATCAAGACTCCTTTCTGGTGCCGTTGTCACGAAGTGAAGCGCCTTTGGTAAGGAAAAATTCATATAGTGTGCTGAAATTTACTGTCACTTGTTACTATGGAACTTAATCCTTTGAGGGGCTTGTTCGGGGTATCTTCATCCTGACCAGTAGAGCAAAGAGTTGCTCCTCAACCTACTGAACATACTAAAAACATTTGCTTTCAAATTCCTTCGGGTATGATAGAGAAACTGCTAGCTAATCCCTTTACAGGAGATGGAACATTGCATCCCGATTTGCACCTAATCTATGTGGATGAAGTTTATGGATTATTTAAGCTTGCAGGTATGCCCGAGGATATGATCAGGAAGAAGGTATTACCTTTATCTTTGAAGGGAGATGTAGGGACATGGTTTAGGCTATGCGATGATATTGGATCATGGAACTACAATCGATTGAAGTTGGAATTTCATCAGAAGTTCTATCCTATGCATCGGGTTCATCGTGATCGCAATTATATCTAGAATTTTTGGCCTCGCGAAGGAGAAAGTATCGCTCAAGCTTGGGGGAGGCTTAAGTCAATGTTATATTCATGCCCCAATCATGAGCTCTCAAGAGAAATTATTATTCAAAAATTTTATGCTCGGCTTTCTCTCAATAATCGCTCCATACTCGATACTTCTTGTACCGCTTCTTTTATGATGAAGACTATTGAATTCAAATGGGATTTATTGGAAAGAATTAAACGCAACTCTGAAGATTGGGATCTCGACGAAGGTAAGGAGTCAGGTATAATACCTACATTTGATTGTGTTAAATCTTTTATGGATACCGATGTTTTTCGTGAATTTAGCACTAAATATGGACTTGACTCTGAGATAGTAGCTTCTTTCTGTGAATCATTTGCTACTCATTTTGACCTCCCTAAGGAAAAGTGGTTTAAATTTCATCCTCCCATTTAAGTAAAAGTAGTTGAACCCGTTATAGTTGAGGAAAAGACTATCACTTATAATGTTGATCCTATTGTTCCTACCGCCTATTTTTAGAAACCCCCTTTCCCTATTAGAATCAAGGATCATGCTAAAGCTTTAACTGTGGTTCGTAAGAATAATACTATAGCACCTACACCCTCTGAGAAAATTAAAGTTGAACCTAGTGTTGCTATGGTTAAGGATCTCTTGGTCGATAATATAGATGGGCATGTTATTTACCTCCATGAGGAAGCTGCTAGAATCGCCAGACCCGATACTAGGAATAAACAAAGACCTATTGTAGGCATGCCTGTTATCTCCGTTAAAATAGGAGATCATTGCTACCATGGTTTATGTGACGTAGGTGCTAGTGCGAGTGTAATACCCATTTCCTTATATGAAGAAATTATGCACGATATTGCACCTGCTGAGCTAGAAGGTATTGATGTTACTATTAAGCTTGCCAATAGAGACATTATTTCACCAATTGGGATTGTTAGAGATGTTAAAGTCTTGTGTGGGAAAGTTAAATACCCTGCTGATTTTCTTGTTCTTGGTTCCCCACAAGATGATTTTTGCCCCATTATATTTGGTAGACCCTTCTTGAATACTATTAATGCTAAGATATACTGCGAAAAAGATATTATTGCAGTTGGATTAGGGGATATGTTTCATGATTTTAACTTTGCTAGATTTTGTAGACAACCCCATGATAAAGAATTGCCTAGTAAGGATGAAATTATTGGTCTTGCTTCTATTGATGTACCTCCTAACGATCCCTTAGAACAATATCTGCTAGACCATGAAAATGATATGTATATGAATGAGAGAAGGGAAATAGATTAAATATTCTTTAAACAGTAACCCTTATTGAAACACAACTTGCCTGTTGAAATTCTAGGGGATCCTCCTCCACCCAAGGGTGATCCTGTGTTTCAACGCAAACCATTATTACCTGATACTCTTAAGTATGTTTATCTTGATGAAAAGAAAATATATCATGTTATTATTAGTGCTAACCTTTCAGAACAAGAAGAAGGGAAATTATTTAAAACTCTGAAGAAGGACCGTGCTTCTATTGGATATTGCTACTTCTCGAGCTTGCGTTGTATTCCCTCGAAGAGGAAAGGGTGATGCAGCACAGTAGCGTAAGTATTTCCCTCAGTTTTTGAGAACCAAGGTATCAATCCAGTAGGAGACCACACGCGAGTCCCTCGCACCTGCACAAACAAATAAGAACTTTGCAGCCAACGAGATAAGGGGTTGTCAATCCCTTTACGGTCACTTACGAAAGTGAGATATGATAGATGGTATAGTTTGATATTTTTGGTACTTTTGGATATAAGAACAAAAAGTAAAAATAGCAAAGTAAAGTAGATTGTAGATTGATATATTGAGAATAGACCCGGGGGCCATAGGTTTCACTAGTGGCTTCTCACATGATAGCAGAATTCTACGGTGGGTGAACAAATTACTGTCGAGCAATTGATAGAAAAGCGAATAATTATGAGAATATCTAGGCATGATCATTACATATAGGCATCACGTCCGAGACAAGTAGACTGAAACGATTCTGTATCTACTACTATTACTCCACACATCGACCGCTATCCAGCATGCATCTAGAGTATTAAGTTCATAAGAACAGAGTAATGCCTTAAGCAAAATGACATGATGTAGAGGGATAAACTCAAGCAATATGATATAAACCCAATCTTTTTATCCTCATTGGCAACAATACAATACATGCCTTGCTGCCCCTACTGTCACTGGGAAAGGACACCGCAAGATTGAAACCAAAGCCACGCACTTCTCCCATTGCAAGAACAATAGATCTAGTAGGCCAAACCAAACCAATAATTCGAAGAGACTTGCAAGGATATTATAATCATACATAAAATAATTTAGAAAAGAACCAAATATTTCTCATAGATAATCTTGATCATATATCCACAATTCATCGGATCTCGAAAAACACACCGCAAAAAGATTACATCGAATAGATCTCCTCGAAGACCGAGGAGAACTTGGTACTGAGATCCAAAAAGAGAGAAGAAGCCATATAGGTACTAAGGGCCTGTTCTGAACTCCTCCAGCTTCCAACTCCACCAACTCCAAGAATAATTTTGAGCCGAACGGCTGGGCTCCAAGAAGCTAACTTCTGAGAAGCTAGCCAGAGCGTAGTGCAAAAACGAGGAGCCCGGTTGGGCCAGATCCACCGAAACGTGAAGTTGGAGTTCCCCTTATTTACAGTGATCTGCCACCGCCAAGTTACGTAACGGTTCGACCCCCTCTCGCTCGATAGTAAAAATGGAACTCGAAGTGGTACGGTCCTCCTCTCAATGAATCTGCACCCCTCATCTCTTGAGCTTGCCCATTATGGGCTGGTTCGAGCTGGCTCATTGTGATGCTAAGATAGGCCATAGATGCTGCCAACCCATGTTGGCAATGAGAGAAGCTAGTGTGGCTGCCGAAGAGGATCAAATCGCTATGTGGAGTTGGAAGCTGCGCTGGGAAGCTGGATTTGAGGAGTTGGGAGAGTTGGGAGGAGTTCAGAACACGCCCTAACTATGGACCCGAAGGTCTATGGTAAACTACTCACAACTCATGGTGAGGCGATGGTGTTGATGTAGAAGCACTCCGTGGAAGATCCACCCTCCGACGGAGCTCCGGAACAGGCCACAAGATGGGATCTCACGGGAACAGAAGGTTGCGGCGATGGAATTAAGGTTTTCTCCGTTTCTTCGATGTTTTCAGGGTACATAGGTATATATAGGAGCAAGGAGTACGTCGGTGGAGCAACGTGGGGCCCACGAGGGTGGGGGGCTCGCCCAGGGGGAGGGGGCGCGCCCTGGACCCTCGTGGGCACCACATGTCCCCTCTGCCTTGGTTCTCAAGTCTCTCGTGAAGATATCGTTACAAAAATAACTCTCCCGAAGGTTTCATTCCGTTTGGACTCCGTTTGATATTCCTTTTCTGCGAAACCCTGAAATAGGCAAAAAACAACAATCTGGACTCGGCCTTTGGGTTAATAAGTTAGTCCCAAAAATAATATAAAAGTGTATAATAAAGCCCATTAAACATCCAAAACATCATATATAATAGCATGGAACAATAAAAAATTATAGATACGTTGGAGACGTATCAAGCATCCCCAAGCATAATTCCTGCTCGTCCTCGAGTAGGTAAATGATAAAAACAGAATTTTTGATGTGGAATGCTAACCAACATAATTTTCAATGTAATTTCTTTATTGTGGCATGAATTTTCAGATCCAAAAGATTCAAGACAAAAGTCTATATTGACATAAGAAATAATAATACTTCAAGCATACTAACAAAGCAATCATGTCTTCTCAAAATAACATGGCCAAAGAAAGTTATCCCTACAAAATCATATAGTCTGGCTATGCTCCCTCTTCATCACACAAAATATTCATATCATGCACAACCCCGGTTTCAGCCAAGCACTTGTTTTCATACTCAATTTTTCAAACCTTTTAACTTTCACGCAATACATGAGCGTGAGCCATGGATATAGCACTATTGGTGGAATGGAGTGGTGGTTGTGGAGAAGACAAAAAGGAGGAAGATAGCCTCACATCGACTAGGCGTATGCTTGATGGCTTCTCGCCCCTCGTTGGTTACCCCAAGTGGAAGGTTTGAGATGCAGTGTAGCGAAAGTTTTCCCTTGGCAAAGATACCAAGGATCGATTTCCCCTGAGACTCCAAGGTTCAACAAGAAGGTGTCAACTGCTAACGGCGCCGGATACTTAGCAATCAACTTGGACCTGCACACAGATACAAATAACTTTGCTCCCAGCGAGTACAGAGAGGTTATCAATCTCTCCGGCCTTGTCGTTTACAAAGGATCAAACACAAGAGATAATAGTGATAGATATTGCTGCAACTAGTAAGTAAAAGCGGAAAGTAAATAGCGGATGTGATCAGTGATGGTAATATGGACCGGGGTCCTATGATGTTCACTAGTGATGTCTCTCTCCCAAAAGACGATAAAACAGCTATGTGAGGTAAACGAATTACAGCTGGGCAATTGACAGAATTATGTGCGCAAACCAATGCTAACTATGTTGCAAGAAAGGTAGAGGTTCAAAGCATGGGCGGTACGCCAAGGTAAGTAGACCGAAATCCATCTGCATCTACTACTAATCATCCACCTTGAGATATCTATCCAGAACATCTCGCTGGTATTAAGTTGCGAGTCCCACCCATAGTGTAAACTCAAAGCAACACACAACTGCATTAAAAGAACTTTGCGTAAAGTAAACAATCCTTGCACCCGCGAGTACAAGCACCGTTGTTTACCCCCTTGTGGCAACAGCACATCCCCTAGACTCATGTTTCTGTCACTCAAGCTAGTCATCGAAGGGCATGAACCCACAATCGAGCATAACGTTCCCTCTTGGAGTCACTACCTACTACTTGGCCAAAGCAATAAATAGCAACGGAGAACATGCAAGAATTACTTAAGAACATAAATATAAAGAGATAATCAAATATATCACTCAAACACAATCTAAACATAATCTCACAATCCATCGGATCCTAGCAAACTCAACATAGCAACAGCATAAGGATTACATATGTGCCTCGATCATGTAGGGCAGCTCACGAGGTCTAATTATTGAAGCACAAGAAGGGGAGGAGAACATCACATAGCTACTGGTCATGGACCCATGGTCCAAGGGAGACTACTCACAACTCATCCGGGAGGCGTCCATGGTGGTGGAGAGGCTCCCGGTGGTGATCCTCCCCTCCGGCAGGGTGCCGGGAAGAGTTCTCCTGGTGCTCCCGATCTTCGAAGTGCGGCGGCTGCGGAACAGAGATGAGATCGTGAAAAAGGGTTCCGTTCCCGAGGGTTTCGGGACGCGTGTTAAATATATGCCAAAGGGGGGCATCAGCGGAGGCCTGGGGGGCCCAGGCGCCCCCCCGGCGCGGCCAGGAGGGGGGCCGCGCCACCAGGGCGCCTGGAGCCCCGGTGGCCCCCCTCCGGCCCTACTTCGGCCGTGTGGAAGCTTCCGGAACGCTGATTTTTTATATAATTTTTCCGGGATTTTTCTCGCAGTTTACGTGACGGGAAAACCTGAAATACAAAAACAGCAGAAAACAGAAACTGGCACTGGGGTGCACTGAGTTAATAGGTTAGTCCAAATATGATCAAAAGTGTATGGAAGTGTATAAATATCATAGCAATATCACCCAAAAGAGGCATGGAGCAAGCAGAAATTATAGATACGTTTTGGTCGTATCAACATCCCCAAGCTTAATTCCTGCTCGTCCTCGAGTAGGTAAATGATAACAAGAATAATTTCTGTGGTGACATGCTATTAACCATATAGGACTTTTCATAGTCATATGACAAAAGCTTACTGAGACAATGAATCTGTAGTAATTAAGTTGCTTCATGAGAAAATCACAAAGAACTGAAAGTTTTACAATATGATACTGAAACATCAAATAGATTTGTAATGAGCATGGTGTGCAAATATGATAAAGTGGTATCTCGCTTGACCCCTTTAGTGAAGCAAAACATAAATGCAGGGGCACCTCCAAGGTTTAAGTGATGACTAGATACAATGATTTCAGAATAAACGATATCACAATCATGCAAAAGACAATGCTACTTTGGGACAATGCACATTACACTCAGAATGACAATCATGCTCTTAGTAGTTGGTGCTTTAAAAGAAGGTGGAGACTCTCGAACCGTGGCTTTTGTTGGCAAAGTTGAAAACCCGTGGTCGGAAACAAAAACAAAACATGTACCAGAGCTCTTGGTTTTAAAAACAGAGGTAATAATTATTTTTTTGGATATGCATGATTCGTCAACGAATGCTAGCAGACAACTCAATCACTTCTTGAGATGGACAAGTTTCGAGGAACGGCTCCCGAATGAGAACGATCACATCCTCTTAATCTCATTTGTTTATCACTGCCAAAGTTTTCTGATTTCTCATGAACAAAGCGTGAAGGAGGGTTTGTTTGTTATATTAATTTTGAGTCGGGCGCACTCTTTGCTAGTTCCTTCTCGTATTATGGGTTTGCACATTAGGCATGCAATCCCGGGGTGATGCTTGTCCAACTTAGAAAGATCATGAATGAACTACTACTTCCTCATGAACTAAAACAGAGGCACAAAAGAGGAATGCTTTTTTTTGAATAATTTCGAGATGGCACATGAAAGTCTTCGTTAGGAATGGCAGGTAAATACCATGTATAGGAAGGTATGGTGGACTCATATGGCATAACTGGTTTAAAAGAATTTGGATGCACAAGCAGTCAGTCCGCTTAGTACAGGCGAAGGTTAGCAAAAGACTGGGAGCGACCAACTAAAAGAGCAATGACGGTCATAATCATGCAGAGCGACAAAGCAACATTGAATCAGGCATGGAAGTTATATCGCTACTCAGAAATAAAAGATCATCAAGGCTTGACAGACTTTCTTTACAGTCTTAAATATGCGTGAGCATACGCCAAGTCAATCAAAATAAATTCTTGAAGGAAGATATCACTAAACCATACCACATCATAGGCAAACAAATCATGTTGGTACTCCAATAACACATTGGGAACCCCCAGCTATTTGAGACTAACCATAAGAAAACATGAACTACTAAGCACCATTATGCACGTAGCATTTTTATCATAGACATATCGACCAATGCAACAGAAGCCAACTCTCTTAATAAGGTAAGCATGATAAATAAAGAGAGTTCCAACGACCAACTAAACAAAAGCTCTTTAAAAAGATAAGCATGAAAACTAAAAGCTAAACATGATAGTAGCTATTGAAAGACAAAGAACACACATAGCAAGGATAGACATGAAAATTCTATGTTATGTTCTAGGTTGAAGTGGAGCGTGTTTCTCTCCCACACAAAGAAAGCTGAGTTCCGACTCGTTATGAAAAGCTAAAGAAAACTAAAAAGGAAACTAAGAGCAAGACGCTCCAAGCATAGCACATAACACATGAAGTGATAAAAATATAGTGGAACGAAAGATGAACTGATAATGTTGATGGAGAAGGGGATGCACGGGGGCATCCCCAAGCTTAGACGCTTGAGTCTTCTTGAATATTTCTTGGGGGTGCATGGGGGCATCCCCAAGCTTGAGCGTTTGACACTCCTGAATCTTTTTATCATCTTCCCTCGCACACTTGAAAACTCCCTTCATACATTACTCATCATAATCTGATTAGCGAGGTTAGTACCCATAATAATATAATTGTTCCTTGCTGGAAATAAGGATATTCTTGAAGGTCTACTGTTTCTCAAGATTGCCAAAAGGTTTTTGCAAAGAAAAAGCAAGCTCAAGGTTTGCAAAATGAAGGAAAGGCAAAACAGGACAGAATCTGTGAAAAACAGAACAGCAGGTAGTAAATGATTTTTTCGGTGCACTTCTGCAACTCTAATAAAAAAACTCAGAACAGACGCCCGAAAAACAATTGTATAGAGCACGTTGTCGAAAAAATTCAGACCAAAAAGATGATCTGGTGATTTTATACGAATTTTTCTATCCAAGGACAGAATCTGTTTCCTGGATAGCACGTCACAACTTTTGAACTTTCTTGCAATCAGAGGCTACACTTGGCACAAAACTGAAAAGTAAAGATACAATGATGATGCTACTGTAGTAACAACATCAAGACACAACAAAAGTAAAATAAAATTTTATTCATGTGGGCTGCCTCCCAAAAGCGCTTTCTTTTATGCCTTTAAGCTAGGCATAATGCATAGAGATCAAGTTTTATCAAGAGTAAAAGAATAGCTAGCCCGTATAACGGACTCAAAAGGTAACTTAATCTTCTTTCTAGGGAAGTGTTCCATCCCTTTCTTGAGAGGAAATTGGAATCTTATATTCCCCTCTTTCATGTCAATGATGGCACCAACGGTGCGAAGAAAAGGACGTCCCAAAATAATTGGACAAGAAGGTTCATATTCAATGTCCATAATAGTAAAATCAACGGGAACATAATTGTCATTGACAATGATAAGAACATCGTCGATCCTCCCCAAAGGTTTCTTTATGGAAGAATCAACAAGACGAACACCAAAAGAACAAGAATCAAAAGGTTTCAATTTAAGAATATCATATATTCTTTTGGGCATAACGGAGGTACTAGCTCCAACATCACATAAAGCATAGCAAGAGAAGTTATTCAACTTAATTTTAATCATAGGATCCCAACCATCTTCTAGCTTTCTAGGTATGGAGGCTTCTACTCTAAGTTTCTCCTCCCTAGCTTTGATGAGAGCATTAGTGATATGCTCTGTGAAGGCAAGGTTAAGCATGCTAGTGCGGGGATCTCTAGACATCTTGTGAAGGAAATCAATAACTTCGGTAAGAGTGCAATTGTCAAAATCAAGGTCACTACTATCAAGTAAAGTGGTAGTGGTGTCCTTTAGGTTCACTTGTTTGGTAGTTTCTATGGTCATAGCATCACCATTAATAGGTCCATTGGGACCAGGAGTGCATTGGGTGCTAAAAGTTTGGATATCCTCAACAACTTGGATAGTAGCAACAATGTGGTGGGTAGGAAGGTTCTTAATTCTATCTTCTTCCTCCTTTTCTCTAGCCCATCTCTCTTTAAGTTTAGCCAACATCCTAATGTTTTCATTAATTTGCACTTGAATAGCATTCATAGGAGTGACCTTCCTCTCCTCAAGAGGAGAAGTTCTAATTTTAAGCAATTCTACCTCATGGGCTAAATTGTCTACCTTCGAAGAGAGATCATCTAGTTTGTTTAGTTTCTCTTCTACACTCTTATTAAAGGCTTTTTGGGTAGTGATGAAATCTTTAAGCATACTCTCTAGTTCAGAAGTGGAGTTCTTGGTGTTAGGATAAGCATTGTTGTTCCCATAAGAGTTAGAGGGGAACGGTCTAGGATTGCTACCAAAATTACTCCTATAAGCATTGTTATTAAAATTGTTTCTAGAGATAAAGTTCACATCTACTTGTTCTTGAGCAATCAAAGAATTTAAAGGAACATCACGAGGATCAATAGAAGATTGCTTCGAAAGCAGAGACCTGATCAAGTCCACTTTTTCATTTAGGGAGGAAATCTCCTCGACAGAGTTTACCTTCCTACCTGTTGGAGCGCGTTCGGTGTGCCATTGGGAATAATTAGTCATCATCTCATCGAGAAGCTTCATGGCAGCACCAAGTGTAGTTGACATAAAGGTTCCTCCCGCGGTCGAATCTAACAAGTTCCGCGAGGTAAAGTTCAAGCCTGCATAAAAAGTTTGGATAACCATCCAAGTAGTCAAACCATGAGTAGGGCAGTTGTTGACAAGAGATTTCATACGTTCCCAAGCTTGGGCAACGTGTTCATTATCCAATTGTTTAAAATTCATTATGTTACTTCTTAGTTGGATAATTTTAGCAGGTGGATAGTACTTTCCAATAAAAGCATCTTCGCACTTGTCCCAAGAATCTATGCTATTTCTAGGCAAAGATTGAAACCAAATTTTAGCTCCTCCTCTCAAGGAGAAAGGAAAAAGCTTAAGCTTAACAATATTACCATCTATTTCTTGGTACTTTTGCATATCACAAAGTTCAACAAAATTGTTCAAGTGTAAAGCAGCATCATCTCCAGCACCGGAGAATTGATCTTTCATAACTAAGTTCAGTAAAGCAGGTTTAATTTCATAAGAAGGTGCTGAAGTGGCAGGTGTAGTGATAGGCGTGCAAATAAAGTCATCGTTGTTATGACTAGTGAAGTCACACAACTTGGTGTTCTCGGTGGAACCCATAGTAGCAAGCAAGCAAGATAACTATTTTTGTGATTTTTGATAAAAGATACTAAAGCAAAACTGAAAGGTAAACTAACAAGACTAAAAAGCAAAGGTAAAAGATAGCATGCAACTCCCCTATCTTGAAGAGTGGAGTCCCCGGCAACGGCGCCAGAAATACTTTGTTTGATGGCTTCTCGCCCCTCGTTGGTTACCCCAAGTGGAAGGTTTGAGATGCAGTGTAGCGGAAGTTTTCCCTTGGCAAAGATACCAAGGATCGATTTCCCCTAAGACTCCAAGGTTCAACAAGAATGTGTCAACTGCTAACGGCGCCGGATACTTAGCAATCAACTTGGACCTGCACACAGATACAAATAACTTTGCTCCCAACGAGTACAGAGAGGTTGTCAATCCCTCCGGCCTTGTCGTTTACAAAGGATCAAACGCAAGAGATAATAGTGATAGATATTGCTGCAACTAGTAAGTAAAAGCGAAAAGTAAATAGCGGATGTGATCAGTGATGGTAATATGGACCGGGGTCCCATGATGTTCACTAGTGATGTCTCTCTCCCAAAAGAGGATAAAACAGCTATGTGAGGTAAATGAATTACAGCTGGGCAATTGACAGAATTATGTGTGCAAACCAATACTAACTATGTTGCATGAAAGGTAGAGGTTCAAAGCATGGGCGATACGCCAAGGTAAGTAGACCGAAATCCAGCTGCATCTACTACTAATCATCCACCTTGAGATATCTATCCAGAACATCTCGCTGGTATTAAGTTGCGAGTCCCACCCATAGTGTAAACTCAAAGCAACAGACAACTGCATTAAAAGAACTTTACGTAAAGTAAACAATCCTTGCACTCGTGAGTACAAGCACCGTTGTTTCCCCCCTTGTGGCAACAGCACATCCCCTAGACTCATGTTTCTGTCACTCACGCTAGTCATCGAGGGGCATGAACCCACAATCGAGCATAACGTTCCCTCTTGGAGTCACTACCTACTACTTGGCCAAAGCAATAAATAGCAACGGAGAACATGCAAGAATTACTTAAGAACATAAATATAAAAGAGGTAAATCAAATATATTACTCAAACAAAATCTGAACATAATCTCACAATCCATCGGATCCCAGCAAACTCAACATAGCAACAGCATAAGGATTACATATGTGCCTCGATCATGTAGGGCAGCTCACGAGGTCTAATTAGTGAAGCACAAGAAGGGGAGGAGAACATCACATAGCTACTGGTCATGGACCCATGGTCCAAGGGAGACTACTCACAATTCATCCGGGAGGCGTCCATGGTGGTGGAGAGGCTCCCGGTGGTGATCCTCCCCTCCGGTAGGGTGCCGGGAAGAGTTCTCCTGGTGCTCCCGATCTTGGAAGCGCGGCGGCGGCGGAACAGAGATGAGATCGCGAAAAAGGGTTCCGTTCCCGAGGGTTTCGGGACGCGTGTTAAATATATGCCAAAGGGGGGCATCAGTGGAGGCCTGGGGGGCCTAAGCGCCCCCCCCGGCACGGCCAGGAGGGGGGCCGCGCCACCAGGGCGCCTGGAGCCCTGGTGGCCCCCCTCCGGCCCTACTTCGGCCGTGTGGAAGCTTCCGGAACGCTGATTTTTTATATAATTTTTTCTGGATTTTTCTGGCAGTTTACGTGACCGGAAAACCTGAAATACAAAAATAGCAGAAAACAGAAACAGGCACTAGGGTGCACTGAGTTAATAGGTTAGTCCAAATATGATCAAAAGTGTATGGAAGTGTATAAATATCATAGCAATATCACCCAAAAGAGGCATGGAGCAAGCAGAAATTATAGATACGTTTTGGACGTATCAGCGTATCAACGGGCTATGGAGGTGCCCATCAATAGATATCAATGTGAGTGAGTAGGGATTGCCATGCAACGGATGCACTAGAGCTAAAAATGTATGAAAGCTCAACAAAAGAAACTAAGTGGGTGTGCGTCCAACTTGCTTGCTCAGGAAGACCTAGGGCATTTGAGGAAGCCCATCGTTGGAATATACAAGCCAAGTTCTATAATGAAAATTCCCACTAGTATATGAAAGTGACTAAACATGAGACTCTCTATCATGAAGAACATGGTGCTACTTTGAAGCACAAGTGTGGAAAAAAGATTGTAGCAATTGTCCCATTTTCTTTTCTTTTTCCTTTTTTTGGGCCTTTGTTTTGAGGAAGGTATATAGTGGGTGTATGGTACCGGCGAAAGTTGCACGGTATAAGAGAGGCTAGCAATGGTGGAAGGGTGAGAGTGCGTATAATCCATGGACTCAACATTAGTCATAAAGAACTCATATACTTATTGCAAAAATTTACGAGTCATCAAAAGAAAGCAATCAACGCATGCTCCTAGGGGGGAGGTTGGAAGGAGTTAACCATCGCGCGCCCCCGACCTCCACACAAAGGATGACACTCTACAAATACCTCATGCTCTAACTTCGTCACATAGCGGTTCACCATATGTGCATGCTACATGAATCGAAAACTTTAACACAAGTATTTCTCAAATTCATAATAACTCCACTAGCATGACTCTAATATCACTATCCTCATATCTCAAAACAATCATCAAGTATCAAACTTCTCATCACATTCAATGCACTTTGTATGAAAGTTTTTACTACATTCATCTTGGATGCCTATCATATTAGGACTAGTTTATAACCAAAGCACATTATCATGCTGTTCTAAAAGACTCTCAAAAGGATATAAGTGAAGCATGAGAGATCAACAATTTCGACCAAATAAAATCACCACCGTGCTATAAAAGATATAAGAGAAGCACATAGAGTGTTCTAACAAATTCTAGACCATATTTATCTCTCTCAAAAATGTGTGTCTAGCAAGGATGATTGTGGCAAACTAACAAGCAAAGACTCAAATCGTACATGACGCTCCAAGCAAAACACATATCATGTGGTGAATAAAAATATAGTCCCGAGTATAGTTACCGGTAGCCCAAGGTTAAGTTTTTGGTTGTCCTTGAATTTTACCTTGGGGTGCCTTGGGAATCCCCAATCTTAGGCTCTTGCCACTCTTTGTTCCATAGTCCATCGAAGCCATACTCAAAACTTGAAAACTTCACAACACAAAACTTAGCCAAAAATCTCGTGAGCTCCGTTAGTATAAGAAAACAAACCACCACTCAAAGGTACTCTAATGAACTCATTCTTTGTTTATATTGTTGTTAAACCTACTGTATTCCAACTTCTCTATGATTCATATCTTCCAATACTACTCATAGATTCATCAAAATAAGCAAACAACACACAAAAACAGAATCTGTCAAAAACAGAATAGTCTGTGGTAATCTGTAACTTTCGCATACTTCTCTAACTCCACAAAAATTGAAATATATTGGTAAACGTGAGGAATTTTTCTATTAATCATCTGCAAAAAGAATCAACTAAATAGCACTCTCCAGTAAAATCTGGTGACTATTCTAGTGAGCACTAATGTTTCTGTTTTTTACAGCATGATCATATAAACTTCACACAAGTCTTCCCAAAGGTTATACTTGGCACAAACACTAATTAAAACCCAAAACCACATCTAAATAGAAGCTAGATGCAATATTTATTCCTAAACATAAGAAAAAGCAAAGAAAATAAAATTGGATTGCCTCCCAACAAGCGCTATCGTTTAACGCCCCTAGCTAGGCACGATACAAGGATATATCTAGGTATTGCCATCTTTGGAAGGCAATCCATAAGTGGCTCTTATAGTTGATTCATATGGTAATTTATTTTTTTTTCTAGGAAAGTGTTTCATGACTTTCCTTAACGGAAATTTGAATCTAATATTTCCTTCCTTCATATCAATAATTGCAGCAATCGTTCTAAGGAAAGGTCTACCAAGAATAATAGGACATGAAGGATTGCAATCTATATCAAGAACAATGAAATCTACGGGCACATAATTCCTATTGGCAACAATAAGAACATCATTAATCCTTACCATAGGTTTCTTAATAGTAGAATCTGCAAGATGCAAATTTAAAGAACAATCATCAAGCTCATGGAAACCTAACAAATCACACAAAGTTTTTGGGATAGTGGAAACACTTGCACCCAAATCACACAAAGCAAAGCATTCACGATCCTTAGTTTTAATTTTAATAGTAGGTTCCCATTCATCATAAAGATTTCTAGGGATAGAACTTCTAATTCAAGTTTTTCTTCATAAGATTGCATCAAAGCATCAACTATGTGTTTGGTAAAAGCTTTATTTTGACTATAAGCATTCAGAAAATTTAGTACGGATTGCAACAAGGAAAGACAATCAATCAAAGAGCAATTATCATAATTGAATCCCTTGAAATCCAAAGTAGTGGGTTCATCACTATGCAAAGTTTTAATCTCTTCAATCCCACTTTTAACAATTTTAGCATCAAGATCTAAAACTCTGAATCATTGGGACGCCTTTTAATTAAAGTTGACTCATCTCTAGTCCCATCTTTATCACGATTCATACTAGAAAACAAGGATATAATAGGAGATACATCAATAATTTACAGATCTTCATCTTTATTTTCATGATAACTAGAAGAACACGCTTTTATAAAGCACTCTTTTTGAGCACGCATCCTAGCGGTTCTTTCTTTGCATTCATCAATGGAAATTCTCATGGCTTTGAGAGACTCATTGATATCATGCTTAGGTGGAATAGATCTAAGTTTCAAGGAATCAACATCAAGAGTAATTCTATCCATGCTTCTAGCCAATTCATCAATCTTAAGCAATTTTCCTTCAAGCAAAGCATTGAAATTCTTTTGCGAATTCATAAACTCTTTAACACTAGTTTCAAATTCAGAAGGCATCTTTCCATAAGAGTTATTGTAGGAATTACCATAATTATTAGAGGAATTACTAGGAAAAGGCCTAGGATTAAAGTTTCCTCTATAAGCATTGTTACCAAAATTATTCCTACCAACAAAATTCACATCCAAAGATTCATTATTATTTTTAATCAACGTGGACAAAGGCATATCATTAGGATCAGAAGAAGCACTATTAGTAGCAAATAATTTCATAAGTTCATCCATCTTTCCACTCAAAACACTAATCTCTTCGATAGCATGCACTTTTTTACTAGTAGATATTTCGGTGTGTCATTGAGAATAATTAACCATAATATTATCTAGGAGTTTGGTAGCTTCTCCTAAGGTAGTTTCCATAAAAGTGCCTCCTACGGCTGAATCTAAAAGATTTCTAGAAGCAAAATTCAAGCCAACATAAAAGTTTTGTATAATCATCCATAAGTTCAAACCATGTGTAGAGCAATTACGTATCATTAATTCTCTCCCAAGCTTGTGCAAAATGCTCATTATCTAGTTGCTTAAAATTCATAATATCATTTCTAAGAGAGATAATCTTAGCAGGAGGAAAATACTTAGAGATAAAAACATCTTTGCACTTATTCCACGAATCAATACTATTTCTAGGCAAAGAGGAAAACCAAGTTTTAGCACGATCTCTAAGTGAAAACGGAAATAACTTCAATTTAACAATATCGTTATCAGTATTCCTCTTCTTTTGCATATCACACAAATCAACAAACTTGTTCAGATGGTGTCGGGGTACTAAGGTAGGGGTACCTCAGTACCCCAACTTGTGCACGGGCAGTAGCAGCTTCCCGTGGCTGGGCCTACCAAGCGCTCGCCGGAGACCTTCCTGCTCCATATGAAGCCATTCAAAAACAAAGTATACAAGACAGAAGATCAAGGCCCCGGCAAGTGGAGCTTGCCGGGAAGGCCGTTCCAGGCTCAAGATTACCTCACTCACGCAAGGCCCTGGCAAGAGGAGCTTGCCAGGAAGACTAGAAGATTCCATTACAGAAGACATGCCTCGGCGCTATATGCGCCCCGGCAGGGTCCGGGGAGCGACAAGCTTCAGAGCCCGGCAAGATCCCGGGCCCGGCAAGGTCAAGACCCCGGCAAGGTGCTTGTCGGGGAGAGTTGTGCTGTGTGCCCACGCTCCAGCTCATCGAACCACGCGTCGCACTGGGGCCATTCCAGGGACGCGTGGCGGATGGCTGTGCAGCCTGGGGGACACGGTGGCACTCCACGGTGGTGAAGCCATCGCCGTGGCAAACGGAGACGCAAGGGCGGGCGCTTTTGGGGTCGACGGCGACGGGCATTAAATGCTCTTGTCCCCCACTGTCAAAGTAGGTAGCGACCACTGTTCATACACTGTAGCCCCACTATTCCCGCACTGTTACAACTACCACCTCTTTTACATTTTTACCCTTTCTCCTACGTTGACACCTGTCGGTGACCCCTTGCACTATAAAAGGAGGCCCATGCACAACGTAGGGGGGGTTCGGAACCTAGATCGCTCATACGCTCGGTGTAGCTAGTTCTTCAAGCTCCCGAGCTCTCCAACTCAATACAAACTAAGCAGGAGTAGGGTTTTACGCGTCCATCGCGGCCCGAACCTGGGTAAACTGCCCGCGTGTTCACTACGATCTGCTCTTCGTGCTCCCTCCGCCCTCTTACCGCACAAACAAGGGGCTCCGGTCCCATAGGTGTTCGTGGTGGACAGTTTCCCCCGACATCTTTGGCGCGCCAGGTAGGGGTCAGCGAGGTTGTGCGAACCTGATCCGGCGTTCACGCGGGCGCATTCTTCATCAACCTCTCCGAATTCGTCAGCTTCATCAACAACAGCGCCATGGCCCCGAAGAAGAAGGCTTCGGAGGTCGGAGGCCCGTCTGCGTCTCATCCGCCGCCACCGGAACCAACGGTGGGCGGGGGAGACGCCGTCGGAAGGGTGGTCGCCGGCGAGGACACTCGTGGCGCCACTAAATCCAAGGACAGGACGGACGACCGAGCCTCGGTCTCCGTGGACGTGCCGCGTCCATCTCAGCAAACAACAACCCAGCAGCGCCATGCCACAGGAGGTGGCATCCGTTTGCTGGGCCAAGGGCAAACTGGAGGTTCGCGGGACGCTCCGGGCCATCGTCCTGGCACGAGCAAGGCGCGGTCGCCGGGGCGGGACCCTGCTCCTTCTAACGCCGTTAGGAGTCCGAGCATATCCCGCTCCTCGCACTGCTCGCCCCCGCTGCCCTCCACTCCAGCAGAAGCGCTCGCAAGGGCGCAACTGCTCCTCGACTTCCCTCCAGCGGCAGACAAGGCCGAAGACTGGAGGGCCACCATCCAGAGCCTGATCGCCTTCGCCAACAACGACTCTCCACAGCAGCCGGGGACCTCGCGGCCGCGGCAAGCCGAGAAGACGAAGGCCGACGGCGACAAGACCGCCGGGGGTGCAACCACCGTGCACTCCCCGCCGCGGAAGCAGAAGACGCCACCCCGCCGGAACAACGCCGACGACGGCTCCACCGCGTCGTCGGATCCGCGGGCTCGTCGGGACCAGCGCCAGGTCCTTGACGACAGGCGACAAGAAGACGCTCGGACAACGATCGAGCGCCGCCGAGAAGCTCGGCGACAATCAGACCAGAGAGCTGGGAACGCTGTCGACACGCGCGCGCCCGGTGAACCAGGCGACTTGCCGTATGCGGCAGGTTGCCCTGCGTTTACCCGTGAGCTGCGGCGCGTCCAGTGGCCCAGCATGAAGAACTTCAAGCCCGACGTATCGGAGAAGTACGACGGCAAGACGCACCCCTCAGAATTCCTCAGCATTTACACCATCGCGGTGCAGGCTGCCGGGGGGCGCGACGAGAAGATTCTAGCGAACTACTTCCCGCTAGTGCTTAAGCCAAACGTCCGTTCTTGGCTTATGCACTTGCCGGAAGGTTCCATTTCTTCTTGGGCAGACCTTTGCCACCAGTTTGTTGGCGCCTTCACCGGCGGCCACAAACCCCACGGCCAGGAGAGCGATCTCCACATTCTGGCCCAGAAGGAAGGAGAATCCATGCGCAAGTACATCCAACGCTTCAGCCGTGTACAGCACAACATCCCCGACGTCCACCCTGCCGCGGTTATCAGCGCGTTCCACCAGAACGTGCGTAACCGCCGCATGCGTGAAGAAATGGCCATGACCAAGATTCGGGATGTCAGCGAGCTCTACGCTCTGGCTGATAAGAGCGCACGCGCAGAAGAGGGGAGGAGACTCCCCGGGGAGGATGCTGGCGCAGGAGGAAGCGACAGCGACGACGCCGCCCCGGCAAAGAAGAGCCGGCGGCGGAACAACAGGAGGAAAAACAAGAAGGAAGTGCTTGCTGTCGAGAAGTCCGGCAAGGAGGCTCCCGCTAAGCAAACACAGGCTGGCGGCTCCGGCAAGGAGCCTGCCCCTGTAGCGGCGGCCGACAAGCAGGACGGCTCCGACAAGCAATACTGCAAAATCCACCGCACCAAGGGCCACGACCTCTCCAACTGCAAATGCGTCGAGTACCTCGTCGAGCAGCAGAAAGCTGAGTATGAGAGGCGCGACAAGGAGAAGGCCCAAGGTGGCGGGGGAGAACCAAGCAAGAAGCGGCCATTCAATGGCCGGGGAGGACGCCGCGGCAAGGACAAGCAGTGGCAAGGTGATCGACCTCCCCGGGGCCGCGACAAGGATGAAGAGGACGACGACGAAGATATGGAGGATGAGGATAACAGCGAGCAGGAGTTCCAGAAGGCCACGGAGGTCCTGTGCGTCGACGGTGGCGCCTCTCTGCACACCTCCCACCGCCAGCTCAAGCAGTGGGTGCGCGAGGTGAATGCAGCAGAGCCGCCCGTGGAGTCGCGCAGGCTCCTCAAATGGTCCAGCACGCCCATCATTTTTTATCTTGAGGATCACCCTGACCGCACCACTGCGGTCGGGTGCTTGCCGATGCTGGTCTCACCCACCATCCGCAACCTCAAGGTCACCAAAATGTTGGTTGACGGCGGGGCCGGGCTGAACTTGATCTCCTCTGCTGTGATCAAGAAACTCCAAATCCCAGATGGCGAGCTCGAAGAGACCGGTTCTTTCCAAGGAATCAACCCGGGAAGGAGCAAGCCCAAGGGGAAAATCACTCTACCGGTGACCTTTGGCGGGGAGCTCAACTTCAGAACTGAGCGCATCACTTTCGACGTCGCTGATATTCCATTGCCATACAATGGAATACTCGGCCGTCCCGCCCTCGCCAAGTTCATGGCAGCTTCCCACCATGCCTACAACGTACTCAAGATGCCGGGGCCGATAAGCGTCATCACCGTCCATGGCGACAAGAAAGATGTGCTTGTCTGCGCCGACAAGATCTACCGGGATGCAGCAGCCGCAGCAGAAAAGGACACACTTGCCGCTGAAGCTCCCGGGGGGAAGAAGACGAAGACCAAGTCCGGCAAGTGCTCTGGGGCCCACTCCGGCAACCGCACCTCTTCGGAGTGCTGCGCTGCCGTCGAGGACGTTCCATCGAGCTCCACCGACAAGTGTAAGAAGGGGATGGCCGCTCCTCCGGCAACCAAGAAGGTGTCCGCCAAGGAGGACGGCACTGGTGGTACCTTCACCATCAGTGCCACACTTGACAGCAAATAGGAAAGCGCGCTCGTTGCCTTCCTGCGGGCGAATGTCGATGTGTTTGCCTGGCAACCATCTGACATCCCCGGTGTTCCCAGGAAGGTAATTGAGCACAAGATTGCTGTTTGTCCTCATGCGCGGGCCGTCAAGCAGAAGGTGAGGAAGCAAGCCGTGGAGCGCCAAGAATTCATTAACGAAGAGATCAAGAAGCTAGAGGCAGCAGGCCTAGTTAGAGGTGTGATCCATCCGACGTGGTTAGCAAACCCAGTCGTCGTGCGCAAGGCCAACGAGAAGTGGAGACTGTGTATAGACTTCACCGATGTGAATAAAGCATGTCCCAAGGATCCATTCCCTTTGCCGCGCATTGACCAGATCGTTGACTCCACTGCCGGATGTGAGCTACTCTCTTTTCTTGATGCATATTCAGGCTACCACCAGATCTTCATGGCCAAATAAGATGAAGAGAAGACTGCATTTATCACTCCATGTGGCACTTATTGCTTTATACGCATGCCATTTGGACTGAAGAATGCAGGATCAACATTTGCAAGGGTAGTGCACACTGCTTTCGAGCCACAGATCCACAGAAATGTAGAGGCTTACATGGACGACATCGTGGTGAAGAGTAAGAGCAAGGAAACCCTGGTCCAAGATTTGGAAGAAACATTTCAGAACCTGCGCAGGATACGGCTCAAGTTGAACCCCGAGAAGTGCGTCTTTGGAGTCCCCTCCGGCAAGCTTCTCGGGTTCTTTGTGTCACAGAGGGGGATTGAAGCCAACCCCGACAAGATTAAAGCCATTGAGCAAATCGAGGCCCCGAAGCGCGTTAAGGATGTCAGAAGGCTTGCAGGTTGTGTGGCTGCCCTCAGTAGGTTCATTTCGAAGTCTGCAGAACGCGCCCTACCTTTCTTCAAAATCCTGAAGAAGGCAGGTCCCATAAAGTGGACTCCGGAAGCGGAGGCAGCGCTGCAAGATTTGAAACGGTACCTATCCTCCACTCCAATACTTGTCGCACCTAGACCACAGGAAAAGTTGTTGCTATACCTAGCAGCAACCAACCAGGTGGTTAGTGCTGCGTTAGTAGCGGAGAGGGAGGCCGACGAGGAGTCTACACTACCGGCAAGCTAATCCAGCGACAAGCAGGGGGCTGCTCCGGCAAGCTCTGGCCCCGACAAGGACAACCCTGCGCAGGAACAGGAAGAAGTGCGGAAGAAGATGGTGCAGCGCCCAGTGTATTTTGTAAGTTCCCTTCTCCAGGGGGCTAGGTCAAGATACTCTGGTGTGCAAAAGTTGCTTTTCGGCCTCCTCATGGCCTCGAGAAAGCTGCGCCATTACTTCCAGGACCATGAGATAACAGTGGTCACTCGCTTTCCGCTGAAGAGGATATTGCACAACCCAGAAGCAACAGGCAGGATCGTTGAGTGGGCACTGGAGCTGTCGAGCTTTGGACTCAAGTTTGAAAGTACTTCAACCATACAGAGCCGAGCTTTGGCAGAATTCATAGCTGAGTGGACCCCAACGCCCGATGAGGAAGTCCAAGAAACAAGTGCACCCGTACAAGAAGCGACAAGTGAATGGGTAATGTATTTTGATGGTGCCTTCTCGCTGCAAGGCGCCGGTGCTGGCTTGGTACTCATCGCGCCCACCGGAGAGCACCTCAAGTATGTTATCCAGATGCACTTTCCCAGGGAGCAAGCGACAAACAACACTGCTGAATATGAAGGCTTGCTTGCCGGCCTCAGGGTTGCGGCCGAACTTGTGATCAGAAAGCTGATTGTGCGAGGAGATTCTCAGTTGGTGGTCCGGCAAGTTAACAAGAGCTACCAGAGCCCTTTGATGGAAGCTTATGTAGATGAAGTGGGGAAGATTGAAGAGCACTTTGAAGGTCTGCAGATGGAGCACGTCCCGAGAGCTCAGAATGACATTGCAGATGGCCTTTCAAAGTGTGCTTCGATGAAGTTACCTGTGGAACCAGGGACCTTCTTGCTCAAGCTGACTCAACCATCCGTTACACCATCAATTGGGCAGTCCAAGAAGAGGAAGTTGGTCTCCGGCGACTACTTGCCGGCGGATCTTCCTGAAACCGCTGCCAAGGTCCCCAAGGTCAACGACCAGAACGCTGAGGAACAGTCTGCTCCTGCAGATCCAAGGATCTGTGCAGTTGAAGCAAGTGTTCCCGACAAGCCTCGCCCCGGCGAGCTTGCCGGGGGACCATCAACTCCGGCGGAGCCAGAGGTTCTTGCCGTAGAAGCTGAGGTCCCCGCAGCGGCCCTCATGCCTTTAGCCCTTGCCGTTGAGCCCCGGGCTCCGGCATGGGCACAGCAGATCGTCCATTTTCTGCAAACTGGAGAACTTCCCGACGACCCAGAAGAAATAGAGAAGATAACCAGGCAGTCAAGTATGTACCAGTTCGTGGATAACGAGCTGTACAGAAGAAGGCTCAATGGTGTCAGGTTGAAGTGCATCTCCAGGGAAGATGGACAGAAGCTGTTGGCAGAAATACACGGAGGCATATGCGGCCACCACATTGGCGCAAGGGCGCTTGCCGGGAAAGCTTTCCGGCAAGGGTTCTTCTGGCAAGAAGCCCTCCAAGATGCAACTGCACTAGTAACCAAGTGTGAAGCGTGCCAGTTCCATGCAAAGCAAATTCATCAGCCAGCTCAAGCTCTCCAAACAATTCCTTTGTCCTGGCCCTTCTCGGTCTGGGGGCTCGATATCCTCGGCCCCTTCCCCCGAGCCGTCGGGGGCTTTGAGTACTTGTACGTTGCAATCGACAAGTTCACAAAGTGGCCAGAAGTGGAGCCAGTGAGAAAGGTGACAGCACAGTCAGCAGTCAGGTTCTTCAGGTCAATTGTTTGCCGTTTCGGAATCCCCAGCAGGATCATCACCGACAACGGTACACAATTTACTAGTCGCACCTTCATGTAGTACGTCCAAGACCTTGGCGCCAAGGTCTGTTTCGCTTCTGTTGCTCACCCAAGGAGCAACGGTCAAGCGGAGAGGGCCAATGCTGAAGTGCTGCGCGGACTCAAGACAAGGACCTTTGACAGGCTGCGCAAGTGCGGAAGAAATTGGATAGAGGAGCTACCGGCGGCTCTTTGGTCAATCAGAACGACACCAAGTCGAGCCACCGGACAGACACCCTTTGCTCTAGTCTATGGAGCAGAGGCAGTTCTCCCCACGGAACTCGTATACGGATCTCCTCGAGTGCTCGCTTATGATGAGCTCGAGCAAGAGCAACTGCGACAAGATGATGCGTTGCTCCTCGAGGAGGAACGTCTCCAGGCTGCTGTACGAGCTGCTCGATACCAGCAAGCCTTGCGTCGCTACCATAGCCGCAAGGTCAAGGCCAGGAGTCTCGAGGAAGGCGACCTTGTTCTTCGGTGTGTTCAGTCCGCCAAGAATTCCAACAAGTTGACGCCGAAGTGGGAAGGCCCTTATCGGGTGAGACAAGTCACGAGGCCCGGCGCCGTCCGCCTCGAGACCGAAGAAGGCTTACCGGTGAGCAACTCCTGGAACATAGAGCATCTTTGCAAGTTTCACCCATAAGGCGCGGTTGCCGTGATCCGCTCCGGCAACCACCTTTTGTACAAGCTTTGCCGCTGCTGCATGTAACCCTTTGTACAAAGCCGGGCGCAGACCCCGTGCATCAGTAAAGTTTTTGTGTTTTGCGCTATTTGCCTTTTACATGCTTTTCTCTGCTATTTGCATGTGTTATTTGGCATCTTGCGCAACGTACATATCCGGTAAGCATTAGCACGCCGAAAGGCCATATACTTGTTTCCCTCTTCTTTTTCCTTGCCTCTTAAGCAGAAGGAACGTTCCTCGCGCACAAGTTTGCCGGGGGGGAAGGAGATGGAAGAGGAACCAAGTGCTGTTCAAGAAAGAGAAACCTTACCAAGAAGCAAGCGATATATATAAGCTAAGTTATTAGAATTTGAGCAATTCAAATTTTTAAATTTTTAAGTTGTCTTCCTTGAACAATCACACTTGGTATGGAAAACCTGTGCGCGGAGGAACCTACCCGTAGCTAGCCGCACCCTTGTCTTGTTTTTGAGTACGCTCAACGACTTAAGTGAGCTGCGACAAATCTCGCGCCCTTGTTTCGTTTTCGAGTTCGCTCAACAAGCTGAGTGCGTCGCGACTAGCTGCGGCAAGGTTGCTTGCCGGTGAGGCCTTGGCCAGCAGGCTGCTCAGAACCCAGCACTCAGCGCTCGCGGCAAAGGCCCCTTGCCGGCGAGCTCCCTAGAAGCGTAGGGTGAAAAACATACAAAGTAGATGACCAAGACAAGGAAGATAACATTGCACTGATTGATCAAAATGAGATAAATATCTTACAAAGGATAACTTGTCGCAATGATTAATGAGTTCATAACACCCTATGCAGCAACAAAAAGAGATAAAGATAAAGGAGGCCTAATCTACGCGGTCGCCCTCAATCCTGGAGATCTTGTTCACTTTGGCGATGATGTGGGCGACCTGCTCCTTCAGCGCCTCCATGTTCGCGTCGGCCGGCAAGCTGCGGAGAACGTTGGTGAGGTTTATGCCGGGATTGCGGTATACAATCTTCGTCAGCACACGCTCCAAGGTTCCCGTGCAGAGCCGGCGCGACTCCTCGGCCAGTTGCGCGGGGATCTTCTTTCGAAGATCTGCAAGAGCCGGCGCGATCCCCCTGAAGAAGAGGCTAAGCTTGGCGCTATGAGGGAGGTTTGGGTCCGGAGAGTAGATGAGGTGCTCCAACTTCAGCGCCAGCAGCTCCTGGTCGATGTTGGATTCAGAAGACACCAGGTCCTCGGTCCACACCTCGACGGTCCGGCGGAAGTTCTCGGCCGCAGTGTTGGCGCTCTCCACCAAGCTTCGCTCCTTGCGGAGCTCCTCCTTCAGCTTGGTTTCCCGGTCCCGGACGGCGTCGAGCGAGTCCTTCAACGTGGAAACCTTCAGCTCCAGGTCCTCGATGGTGTCCTTGGCGGCCTTCAGCTCGTCGCCTTGCTTGGAGAGGCGCACCTGGAGTTCGGAGTTGGTTTGGGCGTCCTTCTCGCGCTCTGTGTTGAGCGCGGTGACCCTCTCCACGCTCGCCTTCAATGACTCCTCCAGCTGCGCGACCTTGGCGGCAAGCTCCTCCTTGGCGGTCTCCGCGGCAGCCGCGGCGGCTTTCGCCTCCTTCAGTTCTCCACCAAGGGCCAGTTTCCGAGCGGCAAGGTCATCCTCGTGGGAGTCGAGGTTGACCTTCCGCTGGGCGAGCTCTCCTTCTCGCCGGGACAACTCCACCCCGGCAAGTCGCTGCTGCTCTTCGGCTTCAGCCTTCTCCAGCAACCATTCCTGGTACTCCCCGGCGAGCCTTTCGCGCTCCTCCGCCACGTCGCGGAGGGCAGCCTGGTTGGCGGCGCGGGGCTCCGCTGCGCGTTTCTCCATCTCGACGGCGGCCTTGGCGGCAAGGGCCTCCCAAGACGCTAGCTTCGCCTGCCTGGCCCGGTAAAGGGCCAGGAGCTGGTGAAGCAGCTTCTCCTCTTCGGGCCCGTCGCTTCCGCTGGGCGCCTCGACGATCTTCAAACCCGCGGAGGCGAGGACCTCTCCATCAAAGGCCTCGCCCTCCGCGGGGGCTCGCGAAGAAGAACCCCACGGCATCTGGATGAAGACACCGTTGGGAGCTTCAAGATAGTAGCCCGCCTGCTCCTTTTCGGCGGAGGGGTCGGCGGCCAGTGCAGCACTTGATGCTCCTGCCGCCTCCGGGCCGGTAGTGCGGTCGCCGTCCCCCTCCCCGGCCGTTGCGTCTGCAGCCGGAGCGGTCTCCTCCGCAGCCGGCTCGGCGGCTCCCGCCGTGTCCTTGGCGACAGGGGCGTCGCCGCCGCCGCCCTGCGCGCCCTCCTCCTCGATGACGATGACTTCCGTCTCCATCTGCTCGGGGGGAGGAGGATCTAGAAGAAGAAGAAAAAGCAAAAGAAGTTCAAGCAAATATCCAAAAAGAGACGAATCCAAGGAGGCAAAGTTACGGAACTTACCTTGGCGGACGTCGTCAGCGGCGGGCTCCCTCGCCGGGGAGCTCTGCCTTGGCGGAGTAGCCGCCCTCGCCGGGCTGCTCGCCCTTGGCGGGGTACTCGCCCTTGGCGGAGTACCCGCCCTTGGCGGAGCGCTCTCCCCTACCGGGGAGTTCGGCCTTGGCGGGGACGGCAGGGCCCGCGGCTCCTCGGGAGCGACCTCCGGACGCTCCTGGGCTTGCGGCTCCACCTCTGCACAAGACAATCAAAACAAGACACAAGCATCAGGATATTAGCACAAGACAAAATTTTCAAGCGCGCCCAACGAGCGGAAGTATGGAACCCAGACTTACGCTGGGGGCTGCGCTGGGGGCTGCTCCTCGGAGCAGCGCTCGGGTCCGGCAGGCTCGGCTCCGGCACGTCCCCTGTCGCCGCGACGGGCGAGTCGTCCGCGACTTCGACCACGGGCACCTTGGCCTTCTTTGCCGCTCGCTGAGCCAAGGTCCTGAAATCAAAACAAGAAACAAGATCAGCACCAACAAAAATCAAGATAATATTAAAGAAGATGCAAAGCCTCGAGTTCTTACTCCTGTTCCTCCTCGTCGTCGTCGTCGCTCAAGGCGGAGAAATCAAACTCCACCTGAGGCGCGTCCGCACGGGGAGCAGGAGGCGAAGACTCCCTCGGGCGCTTGGCGGTCCCTGGGGCTGGGGGCTGCGAAGACCCAGCCCCTGTGGTAGCCGGGGCCCGGGGAGCGGGCGGAGCTGCCGCTCCGCTCTGTGAAGACTCCCTTCCGCTCGGCGCTGACTTGCGGGGCACCTCTACTGTGGCCTGCTTGCGGGGCGCCTCTGCTGTGGCCTGCTTGCGGGGTGCCTCTGCCGTAGCCTGCGTGCGGGCCGCCTCCGCCGTGGCTGGTGCACCGGCGCCCCCGTTGCAGCTTGACTCCCCCGGGAAGCTCGCGCTGCCTGGCGAGTTGGTTGTTTCCGGGGCGCCTGCGCCCTCGCCCCCGTCGCCGTCTTGCGGAGACGCTTCAGCGGAGAACGCCTAGGGCTTGCCCGGGGCGGGGAGGTCTCCGACGACGAGGAGAGGTCGTCGGCGTAGAGCCCCAGGGATCCGTCGGAGTCTTCGTCGGCCCCGGCATCCTCCTCCTCCTCCTCCTCCCCGGCAGGCTTGCTGGGCCCAGCGCCCTGCACTGTGGCCTCTTTCCCTCCGGCGCCTCCGCTCCCTGCGGCGCCTTTGTTTCCTCCGGCGGCGTTGCCTCTCGCCGCGGCCTCGGTCAAGATTCCCTGGATCCCGGAGTGCCTCAGGGAAGGGACCCCGGCGAGCTCGTCGAGAGGAAGCTTCAGCAGCCTGCGGATCTCCGCCTCCTCCGCTTGGCAGGACACTTCCGCAGCCTCTGCCTCCTCGGGCGAGAAGCCGAATTCCCCTGCCGCTGCGGCTGCAGCGGCCTCTTCAACCCGAGAAGCTATGTACGCTATCTCCTGGTCGGTGGTGTCACGTGTCAGCTCCCGGACCTCGTCCTTGTTCTTCGCCACCTCCACCAGGTTGTCGAAGAAGTTCAAGACGATGTCTGGCTTGGGCGGAATCCACGTGCGGTCGACGCCGTGCGAGTCACACGCGGGCATCATGGCGCGAAGGGAATCCCGGGCCGTGCTGTTGCAGAGAGGCACCACTCCCCGGGGGCCCCTGAACCATTCTGGGTGGGCCGGGTCATGCTTAAATAGTTCCCGGACCATCCCCTTCAGCTCCAGCGACGTGAAGTTGAAGTTGAGCCCGGGGCGCAGCCTCATTATATCCGCCGAGTTGCCGTACTCCCAGGCCGGCCTCTTCCTGTCTTGGAGAGGGGCGATGCAGCGGCGGAGGAAATCTGTGCCTACTTCTCCGACAGACAACCTTGCTACCCGGAGGCGAAGAATCCTGATGAGGGCGACGTCGAGCTTGCTGTCGTCCGAATCCAGCTCGCTCCAGTCCCTGCCGCGCACGATAGGTGTTGTGCGCGGCGCGGTGAAAGATTGTGGCTGGGCCTCGACTATCCAACACCAGTCAGCACGCCACTCCTCCCACTTGCCGCGGAGCTCCCCCGGCAAGTAGGACTCCTTCTTGTTCAGACGAAAAACCCAAGATATTCCTCCGGAGAGGGGGGCGCCGGCCTCTGCTCTAGGGGTGAAGAAATGCCTAAACAGCGCTACGTTTGGGTATATCCCAATATAGTTTTCGCACATGTGTGCGAAAACCGCCATCGTGAGGATGGCGTTGGGGGGGGAAGTCAAGAAGGTGGAGGCCGTAGGTGTGCATTATGTCGCAGAAAAATTCGGAAAAAGGGGGACAGAGCCCGCAGTGGAAGAAAGCTGCGAAGAAATAGTACCCGCCGGGGCAGTTGTCCTTGGCGGCGGCTGGATAGGCTCGGGTGCGGGGATGCGCCTTGGTCTTCTTGGCCCAGAACAAGTAATACTTGTTCCAGAGCTCCCGCGCGCTGAGCCTCGGCGAGAAGACGAGGTTCCGCTTCCGCAACAAGGTAAGCCTCGCCGCTTGCTCCGATTTCTCCTTCTTGGTCTTCTCCACCTTCGCCTTCTCGGTCTTCGGGGCCATGGCGGAGGCGGCGAGGGAAGGGGGACGAAGAGTCCGGCGGCGCCGCAGATGCGGACAGCGGCGGAGGAGGTGTGGAGGCGGAGCGCAAAGGGGATCTCTGGAGATGGAAGAAGAGGCAATGAAAGCGTAGGAGGGGAACCGCTCCTGCTTCCTCTGCTTTTATGGGGAAGTGGGGGGCGTTTCGCTATTTCCATTAAAAGAACGTGGCCACGTCCCATCCCACGACGCCGCAATCGACGCGTGCCGTTACGGGGGGACGCGGCGGATGCGGAAGAGGATTCGGCGTGCCGTGGGCCACGCGTGCCCGTGCACTGCTTTGGGCCTGGCCCAACAGCGCTCGGCACCGTGTGTGGCCCAGGCCCGGGGGCTCCTGTCGGTGTACTAAGGTAGGGGTACCTCAGTACCCCAACTTGTGCACGGGCAGTAGCAGCTTCCCGTGGCTGGGCCTACCACGCGCTCGCCGGAGACCTTCCTGCTCCATATGAAGCCATTCAAAAACAAAGTATACAAGACAGAAGATCAAGGCCCCGGCAAGTGGAGCTTGCCAGGAAGGCCGTTCCAGGCTCAAGATTACCTCACTCACGCAAGGCCCTGGCAAGAGGAGCTTGCCAGGAAGACTAGAAGATTCCATTACAGAAGACATGCCTCGGCGCTATATGCGCCCCGGCAGGGTCCGGGGAGCGACAAGCTTCAGAGCCCGGCAAGATCCCGGGCCCGGCAAGGTCAAGACCCCGGCAAGGTGCTTGTCGGGGAGAGTTGTGCTGTGTGCCCACGCTCCAGCTCATCGAACCACGCGTCGCACTGGGGCCATTCCAGGGACGCGTGGCGGATGGCTGTGCAGCCTGGGGGACACGGTGGCACTCCACGGTGGTGAAGCCATCGCCGTGGCAAACGGAGACGCAAGGGCGGGCGCTTTTGGGGTCGACGGCGACGGGCATTAAATGCTCTTGTCCCCCACTGTCAAAGTAGGTAGCGACCACTGTTCATGCACTGTAGCCCCACTATTCCCGCACTGTTACAACTACCACCTCTTTTACATTTTTACCCTTTCTCCTACGTTGACACCTGTCGGTGACCCCTTGCACTATAAAAGGAGGCCCATGCACAACGTAGGGGGGGGTTCGGAACCTAGATCGCTCATACGCTCGGTGTAGCTAGTTCTTCAAGCTCCCGAGCTCTCCAACTCAATACAAACTAAGCAGGAGTAGGGTTTTACGCGTCCATCGCGGCCCGAACCTGGGTAAACTGCCCGCGTGTTCACTACGATCTGCTCTTCGTGCTCCCTCCGCCCTCTTACCGCACAAACAAGGGGCTCCGGTCCCATAGGTGTTCGTGGTGGACAGTTTCCCCCGACAGATGGGTAGCGGCATCTTCACTAGGAAGGCCGAAAAATTGATCTTTCATGACAAGATTCAACACAACAACATTGATCTCACAAGATTCAGCATCGGTAATAGGAGCAATCGGAGTGCTAATAAAATCATTATTGTTGGTATTCGAGAAGTCACACAATTTGGTATTGTTCTGAGCCATAGTAACAAGCAAGCAATCCAACACACAAGCAAACAAGAAGCAAGCGAACGATAAACACACGACAAAAGAAAGGCAAATAAAACGGTAAGGGTGAAGTCGGGGAGAGGAAAACGAGAGGCAAAAATGTAATGCGAAGGATAAGGTTTTGTGATAGGTACTTGGTATATGACTTTTGCGTAAGCCTCCCCGGCAACGGCGCCATAAATTATTCTTGCTACTTCTCGAGCTTGCGTTGTATTCCCTTGAATAGGAAAGGGTGATGCATCACAGTAGCGTAAGTATTTCCCTCAGTTTTTGAGAACCAAGGTATCAATCCAGTTGGAGACCACGCGCGAGTCCCTCGCACATGCACAAACAAATAAGAACTTCGCAGCCAATGCGATAAGGGGTTTTCAATCCCATTACGGTCACTTACGAAAGTGAGATTTGATAGATAGGATAGTTTGATATTTTTGGTATTTTGGATACAAGAACAGAAAGTAAAAACAGCAAAGTAAAGTAGATTGTAGATTGATATGTTGAGAATAGACCCGGGGGCCATAGGTTTCACTAGTGGCTTCTCTCATGATAGCAGAATTCTATGGTGGGTGAACAAATTACCGTCGAGCAATTGATAGAAAAGCGAATAATTATGAGAATATCTAGGCATGATCATTATATATGGGCATCACGTCCGAGAAAAGTAGACCGAAACGATTCTGCATCTACTACTATTACTCCACACATCGACCGCTATCCAGCATGCATCTAGAGTATTAACTTCATAAGAACAGAGTAATGCTTTAAGCAAGATGGCATGATGTAGAGGGGTAAACTCAAGCAATATGATATAAACCCCATATTTTTATCCTCGATGGCAACAATACAATATGTGCCTTGCTGCCCCTACTGTCACTCGGAAAGGACATCGCAAGATTGAACCCAAAGCCAAGCACTTTTCCCATTGCACGAACTATAGATCTAGTAGGGCAAACCAAACTGATAATTCGAAGAGACTTGCAAGGATATTATAATCATACATAAAATAATTCAGAAAAGAACCAAATATTTCTCATAGATAATCTTGATCATAAACCCACAATTCATCGGATCTTCACAAACACACCGCAAAAAGATTACATTGAATCGATCTCCTCGAAGACCATGGAGAACTTGGTATTGAGATCCAAAAAGAGAGAAGAAGCCATCTAGGTACTAACTATGGACCCGAAGGTCTGTGGTAACTACTCACAACTCATGGTGAGGCGATGGTGTTGATGTAGAAGCACTCCGTGAAAGATCCCCCCTCCGGCGGAGCTCCGGAACAGGCCCTAAGATGGGATTTCACGGGAACCGAAGGTTGCGGCGGTGGAATTAGGGTTTTATCTGTTGCTTCGATATTTTCAGGGTACATGGGTATATATAGGAGGTAGAGTACGTCGGTGGAGCAACGTGAGGCCCACGAGGATGGGGCGCCCAAGGGGAGCGGGCGCGCCCTGGACCCTCGTGGGCCCCACGTGTCCCCTCTGCCTTGGTTCTCAAGTCTCTCATGAAGATATCGTTCCAAAAATAACTCTCCCAAAGGTTTCATTCCGTTTGGACTCCGTTTGATATTCCTTTTCTGCGAAACCCTGAAATAGGCAAAAAAAAACAGCAATGTGGACTGGGCCTTTGGGTTAATAGGTTAGTCCCAAAAATAATATAAAAGTGTATAATAAAGCCCATTAAACATCCAAAACATCATATATAATAGCATGGAACAATAAAAAATTATAGATACATTGGAGACGTATCAGATATACTCTTGATGATCTTAAGGGCATTATTCCCACTCTATGCCAACCCAAGATAAAATTGGAAAATGATGCTAAACCGGTTATTGATCATCAACGACGGTTAAATCCTAGGATGAAAGAAGTGGTAAGAAAAGAAATACTGAAGCTTCTAGAGGCAGGTATAATTTATCCAATTGCTGATAGTTAGTGGGTAAGTTCTGTCCATTGTGTCCCTAAGAAGGGAGGTATTACCGTTGTTCCTAATGATAAAGATTAATTGATTCCGCAATTAATTGTTACACATTATGTGATGGTAATTGATTTCCGCAAATTAAATAAAGCTACTAAGAAAGATCATTACCCTTTACCTTTTATTGATCAAATGCTAGAAAGATTATCCAAACATACTCATTTTTGCTTTCTAGATGGATATTCTGGTTTCTCTCAAATACCGGTGTCGAAAGAGGATCAAGAAAAGACCACTTTTACTTGTCCCTTCGGTACCTTTGCTTATAGGCGTATGCCTTTTGGTGTATGTAATGCACGTGCTACCTTTCAAAGATGCATGATGGCTATATTCTCTGATTTTTGGGAAAAGATTGTTGAGGTTTTCATGGCTGATTTTTTCGTTTATGGAACTTCTTTTGATGATTGCTTAAGCAACCTTGATCGAGTTTTGCAGAGATGTGAAGAAACTAATCTTGTCTTGAATTGGGAAAAGTGCCACTTTATGGTTAATGAAGGCATTGTCTTGGGGCATAAAATTTATGAAAGAGGTATTGAAGTTGATAAAGCTAAAGTCGATGCTATTGAGAAGATGCCGTGTCCCAAGGACATCAAAGGTATAAGAAGTTTCCTTAGTCATGCTGGTTTTTATAGGAGGTTCATTAAGGACTTCTCCAAAATCTCTAGGCCTCTGACTAATCTCTTACAAAAAGATGTTCCGTTTGTCTTTGATGATGATTATGTAGAAGAATTTGAAATACTTAAGAAAGCATTGATCTCTACACCTATTGTCCAGCCTCCTGACTGGAATTTACCCTTTGAAATTATGTGCGATGCTAGTGATTACCCTGTAGGTGTTGTTCTAGGACAAAGAGTTGATAAGATATTGAATCTTATCCAATATGCTAGTAAAACTTTAGACAGTGCCCAGAGAAATTATGCTACTGCTGAGAAAGAATTTTTAGCAGTTGTATTTTCCTGTGATAAGTTTAGACCTTATATTGTTGATTCTAAAGTAACTATTCACACTGACCATGCTGCTATTAAATATCTTATGAAAAAGAAAGATGCTAAACCTAGACTTATTAGATGGGTTCTCCTGCTACAAGAATTTGATTTACATATTACTGATAGAAAGGAAGCTGAGAACCCCATTGTGGACAACTTGTCTAGGTTAGAGAATATTCTTGATGACCCACTACCTATTGATGATAACTTTCCTGATGAATAATTAGCTGTTATAAATGCTTCTCGTATTGCTCCATGGTATGCTAATTATGCTAATTACATTGTTGCTAACTTTATACCACCTAGTTTCACATACCAGCAAATGAAAAAGTTCTTGTATGATTTAAGACATTACTTTTGGGATGACCCACACCTTTATAAAGAAGGAGTAGATGGTATTATTAGACGTTGTGTCTCTGAGCATGAACAAGAACAGATCCTACGCAAGTGTCACTCCGAGGCTTATGGAGGACACCATGCTGGAGATACAACTACACATAAGGTACTGCAATCTGGTTTTTATTGGCCTGCTCTCTTCAAGGATGCTCGTAAGTTTGTCTTGTCTTGTGATGAATGTCAAAGAATTGGTAATATTAGTAGACGTCAAGAAACGCCTATGAATTATTCACTTGTTATTTAACCATTTGATGTTTGGGGCTTTGATTATGTGGGACCATTTCCTTCCTCTAATGGGTATACACATATTTTAGTTGTTGTTGATTACGTTACTAAGTGGGTAGAAGCTATTCCAACTAGTAGTGCTGATCACAACACCACCATTAAGATGCTTAAAGAAGTTATTTTTCCGAGGTTTGGAGTCCCTAGATACTTAATGACTGATGGTGGTTCACACTTTATTCATGGTGCTTTCCGTAAAACGCTTGCTAAGTATGATGTTAATCATAGAATTGCATCCCCATACCAACCACAGTCTAGTGGTCAAGTAGAACTAAGTAAGAGAGAGCTGAAATTAATTTTGCAAAAGACTGTTAATAGATCTAGAAAGAATTGGTCCAAGAAACTTGATGATGCATTATGGGCCTGTAGAACTGCATATTAAAATCCTATGGGTATGTATCCTTATAAAATGGTTTATGGAAAAGCATGTCAATTACCTCTTGAGCTAGAACATAAGGCATATTGGGCTATTAAAGAGCTCAATTATGTTTTCAAACTTGCCAGTGAAAAGAGGTTATTTGACATTAGCTCACTTGACCAATGGAGAACCCAAGCCTATGAAAATGCAAAATTGTTTAAAGAAAAAGTTAAAAGGTGGCATTACAAAAGAATACAAAAGCATGAGTTTAACATACGTGATTATGTCTTGCTATACAACTCTCGTTTAAGATTTTTCGCAGGAAAACTTCTCTCTAAATGGGAAGGTCCTTACGTTATCAAGGAGGTCTGTCGATCCGGTGCCATAAAAATCAACAAATTCGAAGGCACAAATCCGAAGGTGGTGAACGGTCAAAGAATCAAACATTATATCTCAGGTAATCCTATAAATGTTGAAACCAATGTTATTGAAACCGTAACCCCGGAGGAATACATAAGGGACACTTTCCAGAACAATTCAGACTCCAAAAAAGTTCTAATGGCAATTTTTCTCCGTTTTGGAATATTTAGAAAAAATAGAAAAGTAAGAAGTAGTCCGGGAAGGACACGAGGCATCCACGAGGGTGGAGGGCGTGCCCTACCCCCTGGGCGCGCCCCCCACCTCGTGGGCACCTCGTGTGCCTCTCGCACTCCATTTCTTGCACGTTACTTCTTTTGGTCGGTAAAAATTCATTATATAATCTCCAGAAGGTTTTGACTACCGTACCATGCGAAAATCTTCTGTTTTTGTTTCAAGCTATTTTTCTGCCAGAGTTGACAAGGCCAGGCATCATGTCATCCTCCTCCTCCAACAATGAGGGCGACGATTCTTGACTAATGAAGATAGAGCTGAAGAGAGAAGAACATGCAGAGATCAATAAAGAGGATAGGATCAAGAAGGCTATGGAGGATCGGGCTCCGGGAGCAAAAGAAAAAGACATCCTTCAACCCCTTCCAAACCTATTTATCCCAACTGAGATTGAAGCTTTCAAGATGATTGAATTAGCTCAAATACAAAACAAGTATCTAACGAGTGAAAATATTTTGCTAAAGGAGCATATTGCCGCATTCAAGGGTATTATCCGCAAGTTGGAGGATCTCCTACGCTCGATGTACGATACTCCATCATCACTGCTACCAACTCCATCATCACCACCTTCGAAGAAAGGGACATAATCACATGGGTATGGGCACTGCCCTGGGCAACTACCAAGCTTGGGGGAAGTGCCCCGATATCGTATCACCATCACACTCCTATCTGTATTGTTTTCCTTAGTTCGATCCTTTTGGTAATATCTTGATCTAGTAGAATAAAGTTTAGTATGATCTAGTTGTGAGCTTTGCTTTATGATCTTTATCCTTGTAATCAAGTCCGTGAGCTATATAATAAAGATTAGTTTTGAGTCAAGAGCTTGATTATCTCACTATGATCATTAGTGGACAAACGAAAATATAAAAAGTATCAAAGAGATCATATTGATACTATGGACATTAATGACTTACATATAAAGAGTATGATGAATAAAAGTTGTTGAGAGTTGACAAACATAGTTTTGGTCATCATTGCAATTAATGGAAGTAATAAGGAAAGAGAGGTTTTCACATACAAATATACTATCTTGGACATCTTTTATGGTTGTGAGCACTCACTAAAATATGACATGCTAAAGAGTTGATGTTGGACAAGGAAGACAACGTAATGGGTTATGTATTCTTATATCCGAAATAAAGTATATTGTCATGGATCATCCAACATGTTGAGCTTGCGTTCCCCCCTCATGCTAGCCAAACTCCTTGCACCAAGTAGAGATACTACTTGTGCTTCCATACATCCTTAAACCTAGTTTTGCCATGAGAGTCCACCATACCTACCTATGGATTGAGTAAGATCCTTCATGTAAGTTGTCATTGTTGCAACTCTCTAAAACATGTATGATCTATTAGTGTGGAGAAAATAAACTTTATACGATCTTGTGATATGGAAGCAATAAAAGCGACGGACTGCATAATAAAGGTCCATATCACAAGTGGCAATATAAAGTGAGGTTCCCCTCTGCGAAGGGCCTATCTATTGTTCTTACCTTATAAGAGTCAAGGTGATGTTCACCTTTCCTTTTTACATTTTATCCTTTGGCAAGCACATTGTGTTGGAAAAATCCTGACATATATACCCACTTGGATGTAACCTATCATAATCTATTACTGTTGACATTACCCTTGAGGTAAAAGGTTGGGTGGCAACACTATAAGCCCCTATCTTTCTATGTGTCCGATTAAAACTCCATACCCATAAAGTATTGCGTGAGTGTGAGTAATTGTGAAAGACTAAATGATAGTTGAGTATGTGGACTTGCTGAAAGGCTCTTATATTGACTCTTCCCGATGTTACGATAAATTGCAATTGCTTCAATGACCAAGATAATAGTTTGTTAGTTTTCAGTGAAGTTTCTGATTCATACTTGACATTGTGAATGGATTGTTACTCTATCATAAGAAATCATATGACAATATATATATTTTGCTGTTATAAGAATAATCATGATGCCCTCATGTTCGTATTTTATTTTTATCGACACCTCTATCTCTAAAACATGTGGACATATTTTTCGATATCGGCTTTCGCTTCAGGACAAGCGAGGTCTAAGCTTGGGGGAGTTGATACATCCATTTTTCATCATGCTTTTATGTTGATATTTATTGCACTATGGGCTATTATTACACATTATGTCACAATACTTATGCCTTTTCTCTCTTATTTTACAAGGTTTACATGAAGAGGGAGAATGCCGGCAGCTGGAATTCTGGGCTGGAAAAGGAGCAAACATTAGAGACCTATTCTGCACAACTCAAAAAGCCCTGAAACTCCACAAAACTCCCTTTCAGAAAATATAAAAAATATCAGTTGAAAGAAGTACAGGAGGGGGTGTAATGCCCGGTATGAGATTATACCTCCCACGTGTCGAGGCACGACTTAAAGGCATAATATCATACTGGAATGATCTCAAGAATGATATCTTTGCACAACTCATGTAAAAGAGGGATGAAATTGAAAAAGAGTAGTTGGCTTACACTCGCCACGTCACACAATGCATTACATAAACATTCATCATCCAAATAACATCAGAGTCTGACTACGGACAAAGATCCAAATGAAAGATACCATAAATTGAATAACACAAGGTCCCGATCATCCTAGTAAGAGCCCTACTGATCCTCTGGATAAGACACGTAGTATCGCCCACGTTCTTTGTCGAAGTCCCAGTACAACTCTGTGCCATCACGTGTGTATTTCACCATGGTACCTGCATCTAGTGTTGTGTAGAATCTGTGAGCCACGGAGGACTCAGCAATCCCGTTCCCGAGTAGAAAAACTATCTAAGCATTGGGTGTGGAACAAGGCTGAAGAACAAGGTTGCAGCTACACTAGCACTAGATTACATGTATAGAGTGAGAAGAGAAGTGCCAACGATCGACAAAGTGATCACGAAGTGATCCTATCTAAGCACGTCAAACATAACCCCACCATGTTCACTTCTCGAACCCCTTCGGAAAGCGACCATCACGGTTACTCACCCTGGTAGTGTGTCTAGAAAATGGTGTCAAGTTTTCTACAACCGGATATTAACAAATTCCCATCTGCCACATAACAGCGGGCACGGCTTTCGAAAGATCAAACCCTGCAGGGGTGTCCCAACTTAGCATATCACAAGCTCACGATCTGCGGAGTCGCAACTCCAAGGTGGGAAGACCCGAGTATTCTCGGAATCCCGTGCTCAAGATATTCCGACTAAGGTAAAACTAATCTAGCAAGACCTCCCGGCGTGCCGACACCCTCATAGTAGCCGCGCGTATCTCATCTCAGGCCACGTCCGGATGGGTGATGCTACAGGTTTTTACCAGCCCTCGGGTTCCCCCAAGGTGGCCCAGCAGGACCCCTAGTTTGGACCAACACTCATGTGGAGCACTGGCCCGGGTTGTTAATTAAGAAAAGGATTTATAACTCCCTATGCAAGTTTTAGTTATTAGGCAAATGAAAAACCAAAGTTGGGCCTTGCTGGAAAAGCTTTAGCGCTAAGCGGGTTATTGAGGGGGGCCCATAAACCCCAACCGTGTTAGGGACACAAAATCAAGGAACATAACACCGGTTTAACGGTTCCTAGGGTGGCATGAGTGGAACAAAACACCAAGCAAGAGGCTTAGCCTTCCACCCATTTCCAAGTATATAGATGATTTAGTTTAATAGATAATATATTGTGATATCCCAACAATAACTTCAACATGAAGCAAGAATCTTCAAATCTTCTCCTGCAACTAACAATGCTATAAGAGGGGCTGAGCGAAGCTTACGTAGCCAATCAAAGGTTTGCTAGGTTGGGTGGTTAGAGAGGTTCATGGCAACTATAGGAGGCCGACAAACAGACATAGGCATCAAGGCAATAAGCTAAAGAGCGAGACATCTAGCATAGGCAAAGATAGTAGTGATATCTGGGTAAGGTCATCTTGCCTGTTGATTCCACGGAGGGATCGTAAGATGGCTCCTCGTACTCAGGCTCAGCAAGATCCTCGAACTCGGTCTCGGCTCTCGGCTCTACTCCACACAAGAACACAACACGACACAACATCAAACACGGTGCAATGCACAATCAACATGATGCAAACATGATGTGCGTATGCATGTGGAAGCACTTGAACCTAAGGCGAAGATGATGGAAAAAGGCCTCATCTTGGAAAACCAAGCATGCCACTGGATAGAGGGGAAGATTTCAGTTGAAATCGATATAAAGATCACCGGAAACGGACGCACGGTTTGCAAATGGCAAGCAAAACAATATTCACACAAAGCTGCAGTTTCCAGCCACATTGCATCTTTGGAGCAAGAAATAATTATGCTACAGCACTCAAACCCGGAGACAAAGGGCATGGATGTGAAGTAGACATGAAACTTAACAAGCAAGAACTTAGAACACACCCAAAAACCTACTGGAACACAATTAACCAAGCATGGCAAGTTGCAATAAATTTATCTAGACTTAGTCAAAATCTGGGAAGGCAAAAACATCATCACGATGCTGCCTTCGGAGGCACAAAACAACATGCATATCAACTCCACTAAGAATATAAATATCATGGACATGTAGTAGACATAGCATACATCAAACAACTCCATTGGAGAAACTCAATAGGAGTCATGGATCAATAACAACAAGCTTCACCAAATTGATCATGCTGATAAAAGTCTGACAGGTAAAATTTGTAGCAACTTGAGAGCAAGAAATAAATAAGCTACAGCAGGCCATATATGCAAGCAAGGGCATGGATGGATAGAGCATAACATGGACAACAAGATATGACCATTGATCACTCCAAAACAAGCATGGATTTGAGTGAGGCATCAAGCAAACATAGCATCAGGTTAACAGATTCCAGACTTGGCAGTTTTTCATTAAGTATAAACACAGCAACATTGGCATGGCATGTTTACAAGCTTGTTTAAGTCACCTCAAGGCATATCATGGAAAGTGGATTGCACCACAGCAAAGACCATATGATTGTGCTTCTAAAACATATAGGCATGTGACATGAAGACCAACACATCAATAGCAATGAGCAAGTCAAAACAGCATCTCACAACAAGTTTCAGCACTTAACAGCCACATGCACTTTTGGAACAGAGATTAACATGGCAATATGACACCTAATATGAATGCTACAGCAACCATCATGTAGAGCACTTCACAATGAGCATTTTGACATATCATATGCTCCATTTGGACCAACATGCATAAAGTTATCACATCTCAAACATGGCAACAAAATTACAGTCATCTGCAGTTTTAGTCATATAGCACTCTTCCCATGATGATTAGTTCATCAAGATATTCTCAAACAAGCATGCCACAGTGGAATAAAATGAAGAGCACATCTCAACGAACATTTTGATATATTACACGCTCAAAACAGATCACCACACAAAAAGTTACAGCCATGCAAAGGATGCAACAAATATAACAGTTTAGGGACTTAGTGGAATTTTATACCTCCCGAAGTCAACGGGATGAGGATATCCCGGGACGGAGTGGATCCGGGCGGCGACAGGGTGTTTGGTTCGGTGAGCCGGTGGATCTGGTCCCAGCGACCAGATCGGGACGGCGGCGGCTCCGGCTCGCCGTAGACGAAGGCGAGACGGCGGCCGGCGGCGTGAGGCGCGGCAGCCGGGGCGGCGGGCGGCGGCAGGGCCGTCGACGGCGGCCGTCGAAGGAGTGGCAGCGGCGGCGCCGGGTCGGCGCGACGGAGGCGAGGCGCGCCGGCGTGGGAGGCGGCGGGCGGCGAGGTGACCGACGGCGGCGGGGCGGGGTTCGCTGGCGGCGAAGGAGAGGCGACGGGCACAGGGCGGCGGAGGCGCGCGGGCCGAGTGGGCCGGCCTCGGGCTCGCGAGCCCACGGCGGCGCTGGTGGGAGGCGGCGGTGGAGGGGCCACGTGGCGCGTGGCGACTGGCCGGGCGCGTCAGGGCGGACGTGTCCGGCGGCGCGAGGAGGGAGGAGCTAGGGTTTCGTCCGCAAAATGGACGTGGGGGACGTTTTTATAGGCATAGGGAGCTAGGAGACTCCAAATGAGGAGCGGTTTTCGTCCACACGTTCGTGATCTGACGACCGAGAGGGTGGGAGTGGTTGTGCTGGGTTAGTGGGCTGATGTGGAGGGGTCTTGGGCCAAAAGGAAGAGGTGCTCACTAGGTTAACCGTTGGAGTACCAAACGAACTCCAAACGCGATGAAACTTGACAGGCGGCCAACACGTACCAAAACAACAACGCACGACAAGTCTCACCTCATTCCGGGAACGTTACACAGCCTCACACAAAAGAAGGACTCGGGGGTGCCACGGACACGTGTGTGAGTGTCGGAACTCGAAACGGACAACGGGAAGGGACGGGCATGACCGGGTGCAAGTGACAACACGAATGCAATGCAATGCACATGATAACATGACATGGATGAAATGCACACACACACGCGACAAAATGAAGAAACCCAAATAGAAAGAAGAGCCCAGAATGGAATTGATGAAGTCAACGTTTCATATATTGCCATAAATGGAAGGTGTTACATCTGGGGTGTTACAAACTCTCCTCTACTACAAAAAGATCTCGTCCCGAGATATAGGACTGGAAGAAGGAAGGATACTCGGAACGAAGGTGATCTTCTCGTTCCCACGTAAATTCTCGGTCGGTATGGTGTGACCACATAACTTTCAAGAACTTGATTGACTTGTTGCGGGTCTTGCGCTCAGTTTCTTCAAGAATAGCAACAGGGTGCTCACGATAAGACAAGTCTTGTTGAAGATCAATCTCCTCGAACGGAATGGTGTGTTCAGGTGTCTTGAAGCACTTGCGGAGTTGAGACATGTGAAACACATCATGAACATTTGCAAAGTTGGATGGAAGCTAGAGTTGGTAGGCTAGGTCGCCTCTTTTGCCAAGAATCTTGAAAGGGCCCACGTATCTCGGAGCAAGCTTGCCTTTTATACCGAATCTTTGGGTTCCTTTCATAGGAGAAACACGGAGATAGACATGATCTCCAATGTCGAAAGCCAAATCACGATGCTTTCCGTCATAGTAACTCTATTGAAGCGATTGAGCGGCTTTGAGATTCTCACGTATGACTTTGCACATTCCTTCGGCTTCTGAGATCAAGTCATTGCCAAGAAGTTGGCGTTCACCAGTCTCGGACCAGTTGAGAGGGGTACGGCACTTTCTGTCATAGAGGATTTCAAAAGGAGCTTTGCCGGCACTTGCTTGGAAACTGTTGCTGTAAGAGAACTCGACAAATGGAAGACAATCTTCCCACTTCTTGCCAAAAGAGATGACACAAGCTGTGAGCATGTCTTCTAGGATCTGGTTCACTCTTTCGACTTGACCACTAGTCTGAGGGTGAAACGCAGTGCTGAAACGAATCTTAGTGCCCATGGCTGACGGAAAGGAGTCCCAGAACTTGGATGTGAACAAACTTCCATGGTCTGAGGAGATAACTTGAGGAATGCCATGCAACGACACAATTCTGGAAGTGTACAACTCTGCCAGCTGAGCTGCATTGATGGATTCTTTGACGAGAAGGAAGTGAGCTACTTTGTTTAGCTTGTCAATCACAACAAAGATATCATCATTCCCCTTCTTGGACTTGGGAAACCCAGTGACGAAATCCATTTCATTGTGGTCGAATTTCCACTCGGGAATAGGAAGAGGTTGGAGGAGACCGGCTGGACGTTGATGCTCTGCCTTCACTCTTCTGCAGACATGACATTCATTCACGAATTGGGCAATCTCCCTTTTCATGCGAGTCCACCATTATGATTGCTTGAGGTCTTGGTACATCTTGGAGCTTCCGGGATGAATTGAGAGGAGGGAGTCATGTGCTTCGTTCATTATGAGCTTCCTGAGATCACCATTGGGAACCACAATTCTGTCCTCAAAGAACAAGGTGTCTTTCTCATCAATGCGATAGCACTTGTATTTGGGAGTACCCTTAGCAATACCATGTATCACCTTGTGCACCATAGCATCACTGAGTTGGGCCTCATGGATCTGATCTTCCAAGGTAGGAGCAACTTGAAGGTTTGCAAGAAAGCCTTGCGGAACAACTTGGAGGTTGAGCTTCCTGAATGATTCACAAAGTTCAGGCTGGAACGGTTTGAGAAGGAGACTGTTGCAATATGCCTTTCTGCTCAAGGCATCTTCAATGACATTGGCCTTGCCAGGTGTGTACTCAATGCTTGGATCATACTCTTGGATCATCTCAACCCAACGAGTCTCGTGAAGGTTCAAGTTAGGCCGTGTGAAGATGTACTTCAAGCTCCTGTGATCGGTGAAGATGTCCACTTTTCTGCCCAACAGAAGGTGTCTCCACATGCTCAAGGCATGTACCACTGCTGCTAGCTCGAGATCATGTGTGGGGTAATTCTTCTCATTTGGTTTCAATTGACGAGAAGTGTATGCCACAATCTTCTTGTCTTGCATGAGAACACCACCAAGTCCTTGTAAAGAAGCATCACAGAAGACTTCATAGGGCTTGGACTCATCCGGATGAGTAAGAACCGGAGCAGAAATGAGCTTCTCTTTGAGTGTTTTGAATGCCACATCACAATCAGGAGTCCAGTTGTACTTGACATTCTTCTGCAACAGGTTTGAGAGAGGCTTGGCAATCTTGGAGAAGTTCTCAATGAACCTTCTGCAATAGCTAGAGAGACCAAGGAAGCTTCGGAGTTGCTTGACGTTCTGCGGGGGTTCCCAGTTGACAATAGCTTCAACTTTCTCGGGGTTGATAGAAATACCCTCAGCAGAGATGATATGACCAAGATATAAGACTTTATCCAGCCAGAATTCACATTTGGAGAACTTCGCATAGAACTTGTGTTCACGGAGCCTGTCCAGAACCATACGTAGGTGCTCGGCATGGTCTTCTTCATTCTTGGAGAATACCAAGATGTCATCCAGATAGACGAGAACAAATTCATTGGTGTAGGGGTTGAATATGAAGTGCATCATCCTCGAGAAGGTGGGTGGAGCATTTGCGAGGCCAAAAGACATGACCGTGTATTCATAGGAGCCGTAGCTTGTTCTGAATGCGGTCTTGTGAATATCCTCTTCACGGATACGAATCTGATGGTAACCCATCCGGAGATCGAGCTTCGAGAACACCTTTGCTCTTTTGAGCTGCTCGAACAATTCATTGATATTGGGGAGCGGATACTTGTTCTTTATTGTCTTCTTGTTCAATGGCCGGTAATCAACGCAAAGACGTTCCGTGCCATCCTTCTTCTTGACAAATAGAAAACCACAGCCCCAAGGAGAAGTACTAGGCCTGATTAGACCCATACGTTCTTGCTCATCGAGTTGTTTCTTCAGCTCCTTCAACTCATCAGGAGAAAGCCTGTACGGACGCCGACATGCTGGCTCGGTACCGGGATCGAGTTCAATGACGAATTCAACTTGACGATGCGGAAGCATGCCTGGAAGCTCTTCAGGGAAAACATCCTCATATTCATTAACCACCGGAAGCTGAGAAATGGCATTAATCTCGCCCTTGTCATTGAGAGAGAATAGCCTAATTGTGTTATCTCGAGAGGCGAAGATAATCACGTATTCGTCAGGATGAGTAAGCTTGACTTCCTTATTTGCACAATCAATGTGAGCATCATGCTTGGAAAGCCAATCCATCCCAAGAATAAGATCAATGTCGGAGTTGCCGATAATAACCGGAGAAACCAGAAAGCGGTAATCACCCATATAAATAGATATATCCAGAGCAAATATACTAGAATGCATTCGTCTCCCCGGAGAAATAACTGATAACTCCCTTGGCAAACTTTTGATGTCAAAATTGTGCTTGGATGCAAAAGGTTGAGACATGAAAGAACAAGATGCACCCGAATCAAACAACACTTTTGCAGGAGTAGAGTTAACTAGAAGATTGCCAAGTATCACATCTGAAGAGTTCTCTTCTTGAGCTGCATTCATCAGATTCACTCTTGCAACCTTGGGATTGTGCTTGACAATAGCAGTGCTGACAGGTGGAGGAGGCGGAAGGCGCCTTGGGTTGGGACACTTGTTAGCATAGTGACCCTTCTGAGTGCACTTGTTGCAAACCACTTCTGAGAGAGGACGGTGATAAGGAGCACTTGACTTCGAAGCTTGAAAGTGATTCTTGGACTGATTGCTTGGGTTGGGTGGGTGGGAGAAACCACGACCACCAGAGTGCTTGTTGTTGTTGTTGGGGGGGCGGAGCACTAGAGGAGGTGGAAGCCAAAACTTCTGCTGCTTTGCAACCACTTGGGAAGAAGAGTATGAGTTGACAGCATCTCTGATCCTCTTTTTGGAAGCTTCAACCTTGAGCTGGGCTGCCTCTTGCTTAAGGGCCATGTTATAAAATTGATCAAATTCCTCCGGCTCGAACAAGGTGAGAGCTAGTTGGAGTTCATCCTTCAGACCACCACAGAACTGATAAATCTTGCTCTTGGAATCTGGGATATCTTGCTTGGCATAGCGAGCAAGGTTCTAGAACTTGACATTGTATTGATAAACGGACATGGTGCCTTGCTTCAGGTTGCGGAATTTCTCACGCATGCCTTCGATGACACTAGTTGGAATGTGGTGAGAGCAGAAATCCTTGCAGAAGTCAATCCACGAGATTTCACGTCCGCCTCTGGAATCTTTGTACTGTTGCCACCAATCAGCGGCTTGGTCTTTGAGTTGGAAGGCGGCAAACTTGATATAATCCTCAAGTCTCACGTTACTGCATTCAAAGTGCTTCTTGATGTTTGTTATCCAGTCTTCAACATCTAGCGGATCCACACAGTAACTGAACGCCTTCGGTTGGTTTGCCATGAATTGGTTGAGAGTTTCAAAGTGAGGTTGGTTGAACAAATTGCCTTGGCCTTGGTTCCCATGACCACCTTGATTTGCTTGGTTTACTTGAATGTTTTGCATCATTTGCATAAACATCTGGGTGTTCTGGTTGGTCGCTTGCATAATTTCTCTCCAGGCCTCAGACGGAGGAGGAGGTGAAGGAGAACGATCAGGAACTTCTTCACCCTCTGGGTTAGCATTGGGAACCTTCTTAGGAGCCATCCTGAATGAGATGACAACTATTATCCATTGATTGAAAATATATAAGCTGAATCAACGGCTAGAACTGCAACATAAGTCTTCACAAGTACATTCGAACAAAATGAACGAATGTAATCCACAGTTTAATGGTACAACAATCTTCTCGAGAAGCCACTTGGGAGAACAAAAGGTAAATAAAAACAACAAGGAGCAGATAGAACAAATACAAGATAGAAGCTTCGTCGTGATGAAAGCTCATGGAACGTGTTACAAAAGGGTTTTGCAATCCCCGGATCAGCATAGCCAAGGACCCTTTAAGATGCAACCCCCGATCAGAACAACGCCCATAAAACCACTTCACTCAATGTAGAACCCCGAACTCCATATCGTGCATCCGTTGGAAGAATGCCTACGAGCTACTAGATGAACCCACCTATTAATTTTCGAAAGTTTCCAGTTATGCAATCAGGTGTTGGGGATACATGGGAAGCACCGCGCACTCAACTCTAATCCTACATCCACCTGTATCCATCCTTCAACACATAACCAGTTATTTCCGGAAACCGTTTACCTCGGACCTTCGAAACGCATCTGCTATACAAGCTATGGCAATACTCCCGAACTACCTCCCCAGTACTGGGTGATGTCGGGCTTATCTTGCCACTAACCGCATAGAAGAGTTTTCGTTGTCGGCCGTCTTAAGTATTCCAGAACTGCTGCGATAGATTTGTGACGACAACACCTCGGAGCTCAACTCCCCGGGACACTGCCACAACCCCTAAATGGCAGGAGGCATCGAGAACAATGTTCTCATCCCAAAGACATCGGAACAATCCAAACAATACTCGCGTGATCCTAAAAAAATTAGTGAATTTTTGAGAGTAGAAGAGATAGAGTAATCGTCAGAAGTCCTCACCAGAGTGATAAAGGGATGAGGAGTAAAAAGAAATCATACTCTCCGATATATATATATATATATATATATATATATATATATATATGACTCAAAACATTTTCAAGTGTGTGCCTAGACTCAACCGTCAACGATTCGATCAATTAGTGGGGGCTCCGAGGTCGGAGAAGGCTCTGATTACCAACTTGTAATGCTCAGTATGAGATTATACCTCCAACGTGTCGTGGCACGACTTAAAGGCATAATATCATACTGGAATGATCTCAAGAATGGTATCCTTGCACAACTCCTGTAAAAGAGGGATGAAATTGAAAAAGAGTAGTTGGCTTACACTCGCCACGTCACACAATGCATTACATAAAAATTCATCATCCAAATAACATCAGAGTCCGACTACAAACGAAGATCCAAATGAAAGATACCATAAATTAAATAACACAAGGTCCCGATCATCATAGTAAGAGCCCTACTGATCCTCTGGATAAGACACGTACTATCGCCCACGTTCTTCGTCGAACTCCTAGTACAACTCTGTGCCATCACCTGTGTAGTTCACCATGGTACCTGCATCTGGTGTTGTGTAGAATTTGTGAGCCACGGAGGACTCAGCAATCCCGTTCCCGGGTAGCAAAACTATCTAAGCCTTGGGTGTGGAACAAGGCTGAAGAACAAGGTTGCAGCTGCACTAGCACTAGCTTACGTGTATAGAGCGAGAAGAGAAGTGTCAACGATCGTCAAAGTGATCACAAAGTGATCCTATCTAAGCACGTCAAACATAACCCCACCGTGTTCACTTCCCGAACCCCTTCGGAAAGCGACCATCACGGTTACTCACGCTGGTAGTGTGTTCTGAACATGGTATCAAGTTTTCTACAACCGGATATTAAAAAATTCCCATCTGCCACATAACCGCGGGCATGACTTTCGAAAGATCAAACCCTGCAGGGGTGTCCCAACTTAGCCCATCACAAGTTCACGATCGGCGGAATCGCAACTCCAAGGTGGGAAGACCCGAGTATTCTCGGAATCCCGTGCTCAAGATATTCCGACTGAGGTAAAACTAATCCAGCAAGACCTCTCGGCGTGCCGACACCCTAATAGTAGCCGCGTGTATCTCGTCTCAGGCGACGTCCGGATGGGTGATGCTACAGGTTTTTACCAGCCCTCGGGTTCCCCCAAGGTGGCCCTGCAGGACCCCTAGTTTGGACCAACACTCATGTGGAGCACTGGCCCGGGTTGTTAATTAAGAAAAGGGTTTATAACTCCCTATGCAAGTTTTAGTTATTAAGCAAATGTAAAACCAAAGTTGGGCCTTGCTCGAAAAGCTTTAGCGCTAAGCGGGTTATCGAGGGGGGCCCCATAAACCCCAACCGTGTTAGGGACGCAAAATCAAGGAACATAACACCGGTTTAACGGTTCCTAGGGTGGCATGAGTGAAAAAAAACACCAAGCAAGAGGCTTAGCCTTCTACCCATTGCCGAGTATATAGATGATTTAGTTTAACAGATAATATATTGTGATATCCCAACAATAACTTCAACATGAAGCAAGAGTCTTCAAATCTTCTCCTGCAACTAACAATGCTATAAGAGGGGCTGAGCGAAGCTTACGTAGCCAATCAAAGGTTTGCTAGGTTGGGTGGTTAGAGATGTTCATGGCAACAATAGGAGGTCGACAAATAGACATAGGCATCGAGGCAATAAGCTAAAGAGCGAGACATCTAGCATAGGCAAAGATAGTAGTGATATCTGGGTAAGGTCATCTTGCCTGTTGATTCCATGGAGGGGTCGTGATAACCCTCAACCGTAAGTGATCGAGATAGTCTTCGCGGGTAAGAATAACCCAATTTATTGATTCGACACACGGGGAGCCAAAGAGTATTTATAAGCTTTGACAGTTGAGTTGTCAATTCAACCGCACCTGAAATATACTTACTTGCAACAAAAGATAAGTGGTAACAATGATATGATAGTGATGATGGTGATAGTAAAAGTAAACAGCAAAAGTAAATAGCAGGAGTAAATGGCAAAAGTAGTAACTAGTAACAAGCAGGATTTAAAACACTGTAGGCTAGGGAGACAGATGGTTGGGCGCTGCATGGATGAGATATATCATGTTTCTAACTTGGGGCACGGCACACGGAAAAGTAATGATCATCTAGGAAAATATCAAACATTAGGCATGTATCCCGTAGGTAGTTGTACGTGCTTGCAATAGGAACTTGCACAACATCTTTTGTCCTACCATCCCGCTACGAACGGGGCCAAAAGGAACTTATGGAGATTAAGGTGCTCCTGTCAAAGAGCACCGGAACAAAGCAATGAACTCAATGGATACATGTAATCCTCAAACTACGGACCATCCCCTTTGGTGTCCCAAGCTGTCACTTTTGGGATCGCCGGTTCCGAACCGTAATAGGTGCAAACAACTCATAGATAGGATCAAGAACACAAATATATTCATGCAAACACATATGGTTCAGATCTGAAATCATGGCACTCGGGCCCTAAGTGTCAAGCATTAAGCATAACAAGTTGAAGCAAAGATGATAAACACCATAGTAGATGATAGGCAACATGCCCCCAATGATCTGACAAACTATTACATGATCTAACTCATCCAATCCCTACCATCCCCTTCGCCTACAGCAGGGGATTACTCACACATGGAAGGAGAAGCCATGGAGGGATGATGGAGTGGTGATGGTGATGACGATGGCGACGATCTCCCCTCTCCGGAGGCCAATTCAGCCTCCAGATTAGCCCTCCCGAAGAAGAACAGAGGGTGGCAGCGGCTCCGTGACGAAAACTGCAAAAAGAACTTCTGATCTGGGGTTTCTCTGTCACGAGCTAAAATACGAGTCGAAGTAGGGCACCAGGGGAGGTGGGGCCCACCCAGGCGGCCCCCCGGCACGGCCAGGGGCTGGGCCGTGCCACCAGGGCGCCTGGGCCCCCCCTGGCCCCCCTCTGGCCCCTCTTCTGGCTCCGGGTTCCTTCGGGTGCGTGGATTTTCTGTGATTTTTCGTGGATTTTTCTGATATACCTAAAAATCCGTTTTCCTGCACACAATAAAACCATACAGGCAGCTCTGCTGAAAACAGCGTCAGTCCGGGTTAGTTTAGTTCAAATCATGCAAGAATGAGGTCAAAACAATATCAAAAGTGTTTGGAAAAGTAGATACGTTTGAGACGTATCAGGTCATAAGACGGCTCCTCGTACTGAGACTCGGCAAGATCCTCGAACTCGGTCTCGGCTCTACTCCACACAAGAACACAACACGGCACAACATCAAACACGGTGCAATGCACAATCAACATGATGCAAATATGATGTGCGTATGCATGTGGAAGCACTTGAACCTAAGGAGAAGATGATGGAAAAAGGCCTCATCTTGGAAAACCAAGCATGCCACTGGATAGAGGGGAAGATTTCGGATGAAATCGATATAAAGATCACCGGAAACGGACGCACGGTTTGCAAATGGCAAGCAAAACAATATTCACACAAAGCTGAAGTTTACAACCACATGGCATCTTTGGAGCAAGAAATAATTATGCTACAGCACTCAAACATGGAGACAAAGGGCATGTATGTGAAGTAGACATGAAACTTAACAAGCATGAACTTAGAACACACCCAAAACCCTACTGGAACACAATTAACCAAGCATGGCAAGTTGCAATAAATTTATCCAGACTTAGTCAAAATCTGGGAAGGCAAAAACATCATCACGATGCTGCCTTCGGAGGCACAAAACAACATGCATATCAACTCCACTAAGAATATAAATATCATGGACATGTAGCAGACATAGCATACATCAAACAAATCCATTGGAGCAACTCCATAGGAGGCATGGATCAATAACAACAAGCTTCACCAAATTAATCATGCTGATAAAAGTCTGACATGTAAAATTTATAGCAACTTGAGAGCAAGAAATAAATAAGCTACAACAGGTCATATATGCAAGTAAGGGCATGGATGGATAGAGCGTAACATGGACAACAAGATATGACCATTGGCCACTCCAAAACAAGCATGGATTTGAGTGAGGCATCAAGCAAACATAGCATCAGGTTAACAGATTCCAGACTTAGCAGTTTTTCATTAAGTATAAAAACAGCAACATTGGCATGGCATGTTTACAAGCTTGTTTAAGTCACCTCAAGGCATATCATGGAAAGTGGATTGCACCACAGCAAAGACCATATGATTGTGCTTCTAAAACATATAGGCATGTGACATGAAGACCAATACATCAATAGTAATGAGCAAGTCAAAACAACATCTCACAACAAGTTTCAGCACTTAACGGCCACATGCACTTTTGCAACAGAGATTAACATGGCAATATGACACCTAACATGAATTATACAACAACCATCATATAGAGCACTTCACAGTGAGCATTTTCACATATCATATGCTCCATTTGGACCAACATGCACAAAGTTATCACATCTCAAACATGGCAACAAAATTACAGTCATCAGCAGTTTTAATCATATAGCACTCTTGCCATGATGATTAGGTCATCAAGATGATGTCAAACAAGCATGCCACAGTGGAACAAAATGAAGAGCACATCTCAACGAATATTTTGATATATTACACGCTCAAAACGGATCACCACATAAAAAGTTACAGCCATGCAAAGGATGCAACATAATATAACAGTATAGGAACTTAGTGGAATTTTATTCCTCCCGAAGTCAACGGGATGACGATATCCCGGGACGGGGTGGATCCGGGCGGGGACGGGGTGTTTGGTTCGGTGAGCCGGTGGATCTGGTCCCAGCGACCAGATCGGGACGGCGGCGGCTCCGGCTCGCCGGAGATGAAGGCGAGGCGGCGGCGGCCGGGGCGGCGGCGGCGAGGCCGGGCGGCGGGCGGCGGCAGGGCCGTCGACGGCGGCCGGCGGAGGAGTGGCAGCGGCGGCGCCGGGCCGGCAAGGAGGCGGCGAGGCGCGCCGCATGGGAGGCGGCAGGCGGCGAGGTGACCGACGGCGGCGGGGCGGGGTCCGCCGGCGGCAGAGGAGAGGCGACGGGCACGGGGCGGCGGAGTCGCGCGGGCGCGGGGCGGCGGAGGCGCGCGGGCCGGGCGGGCCGGCCTCGGGCTCGCGGACCCGTGGCAGCGCTGGTGGGAGGCGGCGACGGAGGGGCCACGTGGCGCGACGGGACTGGCCGGGCGCGTCCGGGCGGACGTGTCTGGCGGCGCGAGGAGGGAGGAGCTAGGGTTTAGTCCGCAAAATGGACGTGGGGGACGTTTTTATAGGCATAGGGAGCTAGGAGACTCCAAATGAGGAGCGGTTTTCGCCCACACGTTCGTGATCCGACGACCGAGAGGATGGGAGTGGTTGTGCTGGGTTAGTGGGCTGTTGTGGAGGGGTCTTGGGCCAAAAGGAAGAGGTGCTTTTAGCCCACTAGGTTAACCGTTGGAGTACCAAACAAACTCCAAATGCGATGAAACTTGACAGGCGGCTTACACGTACCAAACAACAACGCACGACAAGTCTCACCTCATTCCGGGAATGTTACACGGCCACACACAAAAAAGGACTCGGGGGTGCCACGGGCACGTGTGTGAGTGTCGGAACTCGAAACGGACAACGGGAAGGGACGGGCATGACCGGGTGCAAGTGACAACACAAATGCAATGCAATGCACATGATAAAATGACATGGATGAAATGCACACACGCACGCGACAAAACGAAGAAACCTGAAATGAAAGAAGAGCCCAAAATGGAATTGATGAAGTCAACGTTTCATATATTGCCATAAATGGAAGGTGCTACATCTGGGGTGTTACAGGGGGGCCACCCACCGTCCATGAGGGTGGGGGCGCGCCCCCTGCCTCGTGGGCCACCTGGCAGCCCTCCGATGCCCATCTTCTGCTATATGAGGTGTTTTGACCTGGAAAAAAAATCAGAAGGAGGCTTTCGGGACGAAGCGCCTCCGTCTCGAGGAGGAACCTGGGCGAAACCAATCTAGGGCTCTGGCGGAGCTGTTCTGCCGGTGATACTTCCCTCCGTGAGGGGGAAATCATCGCAATCGTCATCACCAACAACTCTCCCATCTTGGGGAGGGTTATCTTCATCAACATCTTCACCAACACCATCTCTTCTCAAGCCCTAGTTCATCTCTTGTATCCAATCTTTGTATCAAAACCTCAGATTGGTACCTGTAGGTTGCAAGTAGTGTTGATTACTCCTTGTAGTTGATTCTAGTTGGTTTACTTGGTGGAAGATCATGTTTTCAGATCCATTATGCATATTAATACCTCTCTGATCATGAACATGAATATGCTTTGTGAGTAGTTACGTTTGGTCCCGAGGACATGGGAGAAGTCTTGCTACAAGTAGTCGTGTGAATTTGGTATTCGTTCGATATTTTGATAAGATGTATGTTGTCTTTCCTTTAGTGGTGTCATGTGAACGTCAACTACATGACACTTCACCATTGTTTGGGCCTAGAGGAAGGCATTGGGAAGTAATAAGTAGATGATGGGTTGCTAGAGCGACAGAATCTTAAACCCTAGTTTATGTGTTGCTTCGTAAGGGGCTGGTTTGGATCCATATGTTTCATGCTATGGTTAGGTTTACCTTAATACTTCTTTTGTAGTTGCAGATGCTTGCAATATAGGTTAATCATAAGTGGGATGCTTGTCCAAGTAAGGGAAGCACCCAAGCATCGGTCCACCCACATACCCAATTATCAAATTAACGAACGTGAATCATATGAGCGTGATGAAAACTAGCTTGACGATAATTCCCATGTGTCCTCGGGAGCGCTTTTCCCTATATAAGAGTTTGTCCAGGCTTGTCCTTTGCTATAAAAAGGATAGGGCCATCTTGATGCACCTTATTTACTTTTACCTTTTGTTACCCGTTACCAATTATCTTATCACAACACTATCTGTTACCGATAATTTCAGTGTTTGCAGAAAATACCTTGTTGAAAATTGCCTATCATTTTCTTCTGCTCCTCGTTGAGTTTGACACTCTTACTTATCGAAAGGACTATGATAGATCCCCTACACTTGTGGGTCATCAGCAACCATGCCGCTCACACAGCCATGGTGACCGGGCAGCACCAAGGCACGGGCTCTGTCGAAGAGCATCGTGCGTCCACCCCCAGGGCCGCCGCCCCGGCATCCAAGACCTTGACACCACGTCGCCAGATACCTGCCGCACCCCAACGGAAGATACGAGCGGAAAGGTCCCACCTTTCGCACCCCTGGGCGACCCCCAGCGTTGAGACCCAATAGGCCAGCCATAACTGGCATCCACCAACCCTTCATGTTGTCCCGAGCGCGAGGCAAGCTCAGTCCTGCAGCACCGAGAGGGGGACGAGGTTAGTCCTGCTGCACCGTGCGCGAGACGGGCTCGGTCCTGCAGCATCGGGCGCGAGACGAGCAGTGGACCCCAGCTGGGAGAGGACCAACCCTATGATGGGAGTAGCGCTCGGGCGACGAGGAGATGGGGTGAAGGACGAGACGGTCCGAACGCAAACGAGCCGACGCCAGAGAAGCCAGCCGCTGCCGCGGGCAGATCCGTCGAGCCATCGTGAAGCCGCCATGACACTGGGAGGCCATCCCCCGGACATCCCCACGCCGCCGCCCACGGCCGGAGCAGCAGCCATGCCCGACCGCTGCCCAACCCGTGTCTCCCGGCAAGCTCCAAGCGTCGTAGCTGCCGGGCACGCACCACCGGAGCCACACACTGTCGGCCGACCCCTTACGCCAGGCCAGACGCGGCCCGCGATGCGGCGAGGTCAGCTCTGGCTGGGTCGCCGGCAGCCATCCCCGACCCCCGGCCCGTGATACGTCCATTTTGCATCATGCTTTTATGTTGATATTTATTGCACTATGGGCTGTTATTACAAGTTATGTCACAATACTTATGCCTTTTCTCTCTTATTTTACAAGGTTTACATGAACCGGGAGAATGCCGGCAGCTGGAATTCTGAGCTGGAAAAGGAGCAAACATTGGAGACCTATTCTGCACAACTCAAAAAGCTCAGAAACTTCACGAAACACCGTTTCAGAAAATATAAAAAATATCTGTTGAGAGATATCTGCCAGGGGGCCACCACCTGTCCATGAGGGTGGGGGCGCGTCCCCTGCCTCGTGGGCCAGCCGGTGACCCCCCGATGCCCATCTTCTCCTATATGAGGTGTTTTGACCTGGAAAAAAACAGAAGAAGGCTTTCGAGACCAGACGACGCCGTCTCGAGGCGGAACCTTGGTGGAACCAATCTTGGGCTCCGGCGGAGCAGTTCTGTCGGGGATACTTCCCTCCGGGAGGGGGAAACCGTCACCGCCGTCATCACCAACAACTCTCCCATATTGGGGAGGGTTATCTTCATCAACATCTTCACCAGCACCATCTCCTCTCAAACCCTAGTTCATCTCTTGTATCCAATCTTTGTATCCAAATCTCAGATTGGTACATGTAGGTTGCTAGTAGTGTTGATTACTCCTTGTAGTTGATGCTAGTTGGTTTACTTGATAGAAGATCCTATGTTCAGATCCATTATGCATATTAATACCCCTCTGATCATGAACAATATTATGTCTTGTGAGTAGTTACTTTTGTTCCTGAGGACATGGGAGAAGTCTTGCTATAAGTAGTCATGTGAATTTGGTATTCGTTCGATATTTTGATGAGATGTATGTTGTCTTTCCTCTAGTGGTGTCATGTGAACATCGACTACATGAGACTTCACCATTGTTTGGGCCTAGAGGAAGGCATTGGGAAGTAATAAGTAGATGATGGGTTGCTAGAGCGACAGAAGCTTAAACCCTAGTTTATGTGTTGCTTCGTAAGGGGCTGATTTGGATTCACTTGTTTCATGCTATGGTTAGGTTTACCTTAATACTTCTTTTGTAGTTGCGGATGCTTGCAATGGAGGTTAATCATAAGTGGGATGCTTGTCCAAGTAAGGGCAGCACCCAAGCACAGGTCCATCCACATACAAAATTCTCAAGGTAACGAACGCGAATATATGAACGCGATGAAAACTAGCTTGACGATAATTCCCATGTGTCCTCGGGAGCGATTTCCTTCATACAAGAGTTTGTCTAGGCTTGTCCTTTGCTACAAAAAGGATTGGGCCATCTTGTTGCACCTTATTTACTTTTACTATTTGTTACTTGTTACCAATTACCTTATCACAGAACTATCTGTTACCGATAATTTCAGTGCTTGCAGAAAATACCTTACTGAAAACTGCCTATCATTTCCTTCTGCTCCTCGTTGGGTTCGACAGTCTTACTTATCAAAAGGACTACGATAGATCCCCTACACTTGTGGGTCATCAGCCCGCACCACCACCTTCCCCGGGTCGCTGAAAAAGAGGAGGGGAAGGCCGAGGCTGCCACTGCTGCGCCGCCACCTCCGCCGGCCAGCTGCCACGGTGGAGGAAGCCGCCCGCAGCCTGTACCGCTCGCAGCTCGCTCCTACCGGATCTGGGTCGAGTCAACGCCGTCACCACACCGTCCGAGCACCACCCAAGCACAGCCCATCACGCCACCAGTACACCCGCGCGCCATCACCTGCGCTGATGAGAGGCCACGCCGCGGCGCCCCGCGAGAACGCCACGGCCAGATCTAGGTCGATCGGCCCACGCCAGCCCTCCCGCAAGAGGCGACGAAGATGCCCCACCGCCGTCGGCGCCGGCCAGGCTTCGCCCGGGCGCGCCCTCTTGCAGCGTTGTTGGAGGAGAGGAGAGGTGGAGATGCGACCGGCGGCTAGGGTTCCTCCCCTGCCGCCCGTGGGAGCGCCAGGGGAGGAGGAGGATGGGTCCTATTGTGTACAAACATTCATGGATTATTTTTTAAAATCAATATCATTAGATTTATTGTAAATCAGTATTTGTAACTCCTTTTATTTCTTAGCAAAATAATCATGTATTTTATATACAATATAGTAATTAATCTTAATGTAAAGGTGCCTAATATGTTGTAAATTATGCGATGAAGTACAAAATAAAGGTCAATCTTAGCGTAAACGTGCCAAAAATGTTGTGTATCATCTGATTACGTACAAAATAAAGGTCAAACTTAAACGTGCCTAAAATGATGTGGATCTTGCGATTAAGTACAAAAGAAAATGTCAATCCTCATGTAAACATGCCTAAAATGTTGTGTATTATGTACAAACTAAAGGTCAACATTAATGTAAACATGCCCACAATGTTGTGTAATCAGTGATTAGATGACAAGTAGGAGTAAAAGAATATCAGTAAATGATAAAAGAATAATTAACTCCATTTTTTATCCCTAAATTTTGGGTTGACCCTTTACCATTTTTTGGCGTTATGCCAATCTTTACCCCTTCTCCTTTTTTTTTTTGGCGTTGTGACAGCTGGTCGGCTACATATGATACCCTCGTATTTGCCAGGGCCATGGTTAATCCAATTTACATGATGACTAAAGAAGAATGTTTGATCAAATTGTAGTACCGATTCCTAACTATATATCTGATGAGCTTACACTGATCCATGTAAGGTACGGTGCTGGAGAAAAGTATTCAAGAGAAGTCCAGCAGAGAGGCAGTGTTTTCCGCAAAAAGTAAAGAAAAGAAAGACATCAAATTGGCACAATTTTTTGTCTGTTGAATCACAGATGTACATAAACTAGGCGAGGAGGACGACATATAACAGATTAAACCATGGTCCCAAAAGCAAACAAACAAAAAGTACATAAAGTAGGCGACGAGGACAGTCCATATTCTCAGCCCGGAACCTGGAAGTTGCACCCATTTAGTTCCAGGGCGATTCTGCTTCTCCGATTTCCTCCATTTCCTCCTTGTCCTCTGAATTGTACTTGTTGGCATCACGCACCATCCGCTCGATCTCCTCGGTGCTCAGCCGCCCCTTGTCAGTGGTGATAGTGACGTTCTTCTTGTTTCGCATACTCATGTCCTCCGCCGTCACCTTCAGAATGCTGTCTGCATCGATTTCAAAGGTGACGTTGATCTTTGGCTTGCCCCTGGGCGCTCGGGGGATGCCACCGAGAGTGAACTTGCCGAGGAGGATGTTGTCCTTGGTTCCCTCGCCCTCGCCCTGGTACACCTGAATGAGTACATTGGTCTGGTTGTCGGAGCAGGTCGAGTAAATGTCCTCCTTCTTGACAGGGATGGTGCTGTTCCTGGGTATTAGCACGCTCATGACACGACCTTCCGTCTCCACCCCAAGTGAGAGCGGTGTGACCTCGAGCAAGAGTACATCCCGCACTTCATTGTCGTCGCCGCTAAGGATGGAGGCCTGTACAGCGGCACCGTAGGCGACGGCCTCATCGGGGTTGATACTCGTGCAGAGCTCTTTCCCGTCGAACAACTCCTGGAGCAGCTGTCGCACTTTGGGGATCCGGCTGGAGCCACCGACGAGCACGACGTCGTGGATCTGAGACTTGTCCATGTCGGCATCACCGAGGCATTTCTGGACGTGTTGGATGCACTTGCGGAAGAGGTCCATGTTGAGCTGCTCGAACTTTGCACGGCTGATGGCCCCGTAGAAGTCGATGCCGTCGTGGAGAGAGTCAATCTCAACGGTGGCCTGCGACGTGATGGAGAGCATCCTCTTGGCCTTCTCACATGCCGTCCTAAGACGTCGAAGCGCCTTGGGGTTTTTCCTGATGTCATCCGTCTTGTACTTCTTAAGAAACTCCCGCACGAAGTGTTTCACCATGAGGCTGTTGAAATCCTCGCCACCGAGGTGGGTGTCACCGGCCGTAGCCATGACCTTAAAGACGCCCATGTCGATGTCCGCACCGGGATCGATGTTGACAATAGAGACGTCCAATGTACCGCCACCAAGATCAAACACGAGCACAGTCTTAACTTCCTCACTGTCGGTCATCTTGCCAAACCCATAGGCGACGGCGGCGGCAGAGGGCTCATTGATAATGCGCAGGACATTGAGGCCAGCAATGGTGCCGGCGTCAATGGTAGCTTGGCGCTGTGAATCGGTGAAGTAGACTGGGACGGTAATGACCGCATTTTTCACCTCCGTGCCGAGGTAGGCCATGGCGGTCTCCCGCATCTTGTTGAGAACCATTGCCGAGATCTCCTCGGCCTCAAACTTCTTCTCCTCATCCTTGTACTGCACCACAATCATCGGCCGGTCACTGGGACCTGAGACAACTTTGAAAGGCCACGTCTTGATATCTCCTTGAACTGACTTGTCGCTGAAATGCCGGCCGATAAGTCGCTTCACATCTGGAACGAGTACATAATACAGATTCATTGTGGATTAGTAATATGTGCATTTCTTTGTCGCAGGGATAGACATTCAAAAACAAATTAGATTTGAGATGTGCGCAATTTTTTGCATTTTTGTGAATAAAATTATAGTACAAAACTAGAAATTCACACACCACACCACCCTCGCAATGACTCTTCCATGCACGCATGCACTGGCTTCTCGATCCGATTTATTCAAGTTTAGCATGCAGGAATTCAACGATAAGAAGGTGGAAGGGCATGCTTAGGGGAAACTGGACAACTGTATTTGCTAAAAATCTAAACCAGACTTCTTGTTTCGGAAAAGGAAGTGTAGGTATATACAGACAATTCGTGAGAGAAGAAACAAAGTGATCACATAGAAGATGGGGATCCACATCACCAGAATAATGGAAAAAAATGTTAGATATCTGACAGAAGACTAACCATTTGGTAGTCAAAGAAAGGAAGCGTTTAGGATGAACATAATTGAAATACTTGCAGTTATGCATCCAGCGGTAGCTAGGTAAGATTTATGTGTTTGGTTCTCACCGAAGATGGTGTTGACGGGGTTCATGGCGGCCTGGTTAACAGCCGCGTCGCCAATAAGCCTCCATGCGTTGGTGAAGGCAACACAGGACGGCGTGGTGAGGTTGCCCTGGTCGTTGGCGATGATCTCGACGCGGTTGTCCGACTGCCACACAGCCACGCAGGAGTAAGTCGTCCCGAGGTCGATGCCAATCGCCGGCCCTTCATCAAACTCCGTCGCCCCCATCTCCACGAGGATGGAGTGATGTGTGCAGAAGTAGTACCACGAAAGAGGGGTGTGATCTGTTGGTAAGCCAAAGAGATGCAGTGCGTTTATAAGGCAGAGGAAGGCGAGAGGGCGTGCCGTTGCCTGCAGTGTGAAAGCAAACAGCTTAAGATATAGATAACTCAAGGGTCTGGTTCACTAGTTTGGTCGCTTCGTATTTGCATTTAGAGGTATGAGCCACCTTGCAAAGTTCAGAATGTTATTTCGGTCAGTTCCTTGAAAATTTTAAATAGCCGGTTATAGCCGAACGGCGACTCTGCATGCATCCATATATGTTGTCAAAATGTCAAATCATAAATTTTTTAAAATAGCAAAAAGAAGTTGTGCAAGATGGTTGAATGCGTAATGCCCGTGCCAAATTTTGATGCAGTTTGGGCATTCAAGGAGCTCGTGACAAAAAGACACAGTTTCGTCGATTTTGTCTTTTTTGCGAGCCCTCGAATGTCGTTTACCCACTAATTTTTTGATGCACATGACACAGTGAGGGCGTGTTTGATTATCTGCATCATTTTTGGGACTTTGCATACTTGTCTCAACTGGGCCTGGCTGAGCATATGCAGGCTAAAACCATCATCTGCATGTTGATTGGTTGCTTGCATTGCACAAGGCCCAGATAACTACAACTTGTTTGGTTGCATGCGTTTGTGCTTTAGGTGTGAGCAGATGCAAAGCACATCTGTTTGGTTGTGTGCAAGTACTTGATCTGCTCACCCCTTTCAAATGTGGTGGAGTTACTTCCTCCGTTTCTTTTTAGTTCGCATATAAGATTTGCTCAAAGCCAAATTTCATAAACTTTGACTAACTCTATAGAACAAAATATCAACATTCACAAGTGAAATCGACATTAATAGGTGCATCATGATACTAATTTTCATAGCGTATAACTTTAGTATTGTAGATGTTGATATTTTTTGATATATATTTGGTCAACCTTTGCATCGCTTGACTTTGACCAAACCTTATATGCAGACTAAAAAGAAATGAAGGGAATACTACTCATTTGACAGCACACAACACTCACACAACACATTATGGTCAACAGCAGCACAGAAACAACAAGAACAAGCAAAGAACATGCATATCATAAGCTATTAGGCATAAGTTTAAAACAACAGGGCATCCCATGCATGCCCCTGCTGGACCCCAAGGTACTGCTCCCTGGGCAAAATATGGATATGTTCACAGCAAAAGATAGGTTCTAACTACACCTAAACTACTTCAGTTCATACTACTACACATGGTTCACAGTTTCAGATTTGACAGACGAACTAGAGGGCCTGAGTGATGTCACCGACGCAGTTGTGCTTCTTGCAGCGGACCGTGCAGATGTTGGAGATGTTGGCGTTGTAGATCTGCACCTGGAGCCCCAGGCCGGAGAGCATGAAGACAACAAGGTCACTGGGGACGACCTTATGCCGGAGGCAGAAGTACTCCCAGCCGCGCCCCAGCACCATGTGCCCCTTGAACATCTGCACCTAGAGCTAAAACACGCACCACTGTTGGCGGAGAGGCTGACGACGCGATGAGGGTCGCTGACCAGCCATTGCTTCATCACCGGCCTAACTTTACGCGGGATGATGAGCATGGCGATGTCCTCCTGGTTAGCGATATGCACGTAGAACCTCATAGGTTCCCGTGCACCCTCCTCTTGGCCGGTCCTCGTCCTCCGGCCAGCGCCCAGCGGCGTCCTCATGTACTCCACCCTGTCTGGGAGTACCACCCTCTTCAGCCACCTGTTGGTGGGGATCAGGTCCTCCGCATTCTCTGCTCCGGCGAAGACCTACGGACCACCGCTGGCTGTGTACCCCTCGGTCTTCATTATCTTGTCAGCAAGATGGACATAACTTTAGCGACACATATGACACATGATGAAAGCTAACAACTAGGCCATCATGTATGCTCACGGAACAAAGCTTACAATGATCACTACTAAGGACTAACACATTATCAGTGGTACTCTGATCAGTGCTTACAGTTATCATTGCTTACATTTATTAATGCAAACACTGATTAGAAGAAGCCACCACTTACATGTCCTACTTGCACCTACTATTTTTGGCATTTAGGTATGTCTTACTTGCATGCCACATGCACTCACGTACCCTAGCAACAAGATCAGCAAGAATAGTAGCATGAATAACAGCAGAAACAAGAGTAGCATGAACAACAACAGTAAGAACTAAGTAGTACATACAATATGCATAGCACCAAGAACAAACAATGTGGCACTACAAACTAGCAGTTTGGCAGTAGAAAGTAACAATCTAGGCATGTGGAATGAACAAAGTAAGCATGCACTCTTGCTCATCCCCAAAACAGTGGATTATCATCGAATCTGGTCGAATCTAGTAGAATCCCGTCGAATCAGATCGAATCATATCAATGTACGGGCCACAATCTAATCTAACACACTATCAACTACCCTAAGAATACTAACTAAGAAGAAGAGGGGGGTTTGACAGCTTACAGTGAGGGTCGCCGGTGTAGCGTACACCGGCCGTGGTGAAAACCCCGGCGGGAAGAGGGGTGCTGCCGCTGCCGATGAAGAGGAACCGACCATTCCCAGGACCTCGGTCGTGCACCTCGGCCTGTGCCAGCTCGAAGATGACGTCGGCGTCGTCGAGCTCCCCTCCCCTTGCACCGGACACAGAGGAGAAAACCCTCGTATGGGGGTAAAAATACCCCAATAATAGGGGCCTCCAAAGGATGGCACCGGCGGGTATTGGATCCCCGCGATGTTGGAGCCGATGGAGAGGACCACTGACTCCGGTGGCGGAGCCGAAGCGACCGGCACCGGTGCTGCAATGGCGTGGGGTGGCAGCTGATAACCCACAAGTATAGGGGATCGTTTGTAGCCTTTTTCAGTAAGTAAGAGTGTCGAACCCAACGAGGAGCTAAAGGTAGAACAAATATTCCCTCAAGTTCTATCGACCACCGATACTACTCTACGCACACTTAACGTTTGCTTTCCCGGAAACAAGTATGAAACTAGTTTGTAGATGTGATGCTTGAACTACTTTGCAAGAATAAAAGTAGAAGTACTTTGCAAGATAATAAAAGTGGATAGCTTTTGTCAACAAGAAAGTTATTTGTCCCTAGGTAATCGATAACAAGTACCGGTAATCATTCTTGTAATTTTATATGTGGGAGAGGCATGAGCTAAGATACTTTCTCTACTTGGATCATATGCACTTATGATTGGAACTCTAGCAAGCATCCGCAACTACCAAAGATCATTAAGGTCATGAAACCCAACCATAGCATTAAGTATCAAGTCCTCTTCACTCCCTTACGTCATACCCCCTCACCCGGTTTAAGTTTCCGTCACTCTCGCAACCCACCGTAAGCGAACCATGAACATATTGGGCCCCTCACGTTTGCGCGAGAACGAAGGGCACCGTAGGACAACACTATAAATAAAATATACAATCATACCAACCAAGATCACGATTAACCCACAGGACAAAGCGGATCTACTCACACATCATAGGATAACCATAGATCATTGGGAAATAATATATGGAGTTGAGCACCATGTTTAAGTAGAGATTACAGCGGAGGGAAAGAGGTTTTACACTGCTGCAATGAGGGGGAGAGAGTTGGTGTGTACGGTAGCAAGATTGTTGATGTAGATCGTCGTCCCGATCGTTGCCCCAATGGCACTTCGGCGCCACCGGATGCTAGGGGGAGAGAGTCCCCCTCCTTTTTCTTCTTCCTAGGCCTCCTCCCTAGGTGGGAGAAGGGTCCCCCCTCTGGTCCTTGGTCTCCATGGCATGGGAGGGGCGAGAGCCCCTCAGATATTGGATATGTGTCTATGTCTCTCTCTGTTTCGCGTTCCCCAGATCTGCCCGAAAACCGTTTCTTATATTCCCGAAGATCCGTAACTCCGATTGCGTTGAGATTTTAACACGATTTTTTTCCAGATATAAGCTTCCTTGCGCCTGAAGTAGAGCTCCAACCGAGGTGCGAGGAGGGCACAACCCACCACCGTGCGCCAGGGGCCTCTGGCGTGTCCTGGTGTCTTGTGGGCTGTGTGGGCCTCCGTTTGCGGTGATTCCAACTCCCAAAAATCACATATATTCCAAAATAATTCCTCGTAAAATTTTATTGCATTTGGACTTTGTTTGATATGGATTTTCTGTGATACAAAAAATATGCAACAAATAGGAACTGTCACTGGGCACTAGATCAATTGGTTAGTCCAATAAATCATATGAATAGTTGCCAAAAATATGTGAAAGTTGTATAATATTGGCATGAAACAATAAAAAATTATAGATACGACGGAGACGTATCAGCATCCCTAAGCTTAATTCCTGCTTGTCCTCGAGTAGGTAAATGATAAAAAAGATAATTTTTGTTGTGGAATGCTACCTAGTATTAACTTGATCATATCTCTAGTCATGGCATGAATATTAAAACATGAGTGATTCAAAGCAATAGTCTATTATTTGACATAAAGACATCAATACTCGGGCATCCCAACAAACAATCATGTCTTTCAGAATATCAAATGCTAAATAATGTTATCCCTACAAAATCATATAGTCTTGTCATGCTCTGTCTTCCTAGCTCAAAGTATAAATCATGTACTACCCCGATGTCAGCCAAGCAATTGTTTCATACTTTTTAACGCGCTTGAGCATTTTCAACTCTCGCGCAATACATGAGCACAAGCCATGGATATAGCAATATAAGTGGAATAGAATGTGGTGGTAGTAGACAAAGTCTCACATCAATTAGGCAAACCGATGGACTATGGAGATGTCCATCAATCGATATCAATGTGAGGAGTATGGACTGCCATGCAACAGATGCACTAAGAGCTATAAGTGTATGAAAGCTCAATATGAAACTAAGTGGGTGTGCATCTAACTCTACTACAGAAAATTCCCACTAGTATATGAAAATGACAACATAGGTGACTCTCTATATGAAAAACATGGTGCTACTTTGAAGCACAAGTGTGGTATTTGCATGCCCCTTCTTTTTTTCCTTCTTTTTTCTTTTTTTATTTTTCCTTTTTTTTCTTTGTTTCCCTTTTTTTCTTTTAGTCCAGAGTCTCATCCCGACTTGTGGGTGAATCATGGTCTCCTTCATCCTATCATCATGGGTGCAATGCTTGAAAACTGAATAATGATGATCACCACACTTCTATTTACTTATAACTCAAAAGAAATAAAAATTACAGCTCGATACCTATGACATAGTATGACTCTAAATGAATGCCTCTGGCAGCGTACCAGGATTTGCAATGATCTAGCATAGAAAAGATATCCAAAAAAGGGACAAGCCATGAAAATATCGTGCTAGCTGTCTTACGATCATGCAAAGCAATATGAAAATGAATGCTCAAGTCATCTACATGATGGAAGTGCATGGCAATATATCTCGGAATGGCTTGGAAATGCCATAGTAGGTATGGATGGTGGCTATTTTGAGGAAGGTTTAATAAAGTGTATGGACCAGTTAATATTGCGCGGTATGAGAGAGGCTAGCAATTATGAAAGGATGAGAGTGCGTATAATCCATAGACTCACATTAGTCATAAAGAACTCATATACTTATTGCAAAAGTTAATTAGCCCTCGAAGCAAAGTAATACTACGCATGCTCCTAGGGGGGAGGTTGGTACGAGTTAACCATTGTGCGCCCTTGACCTTCACACAAAGATAGGACAATCAAGGATAAATTGTGCTCCAACTTCCCGGCATAACGAGAGACTGTACGTGCATGCTTCGGGAATCACAAACCTTAACACCAATATCTTACTAAACATGTTCATCCACTAGTACCTCCCACATATTATCATCTCTATATCGCAAAACTATTGCAAGGAATCAAACATATCATATTTAGTGATCCATAAGTTTTACGTAGGATTTTATGACTAACCATGCAATTGACTAATTCCATTTGACTCTCTAAATTGATATAAGTGAAGCATGAGAGTTTAATTCTTTCTACAAAAGACCATGCTCTAACAAATATAAGTGAAGTACGAGAGCATTCTACGAACATCGGTTTTCTATGTGAAGAGAAACAGGCAATCCAAACTTCAAATGATATAAGTGAAGCACATGAAGCATTCTATAAAGCCATACTCAAAAGATATAAGTGAAGTGCAATGAGCATTCTACAAATAAACCAAGTACTATCTCATACCAGCATGGTGCATTATTAAAAGAAAAAGAAAAGCCACATGACGCTCCAAGAATTTACGCATATCATGTGAACAAAACGAATCTGAAAACATACCGATACTTGTTGAAGAAAGATGGGATGCCTTCCGAGGCATCCCCAAGCTTAGATGCATGAGTCTCCTTGAATATTTACTTGTGGTGCCTTGGGCATCCCCAAGCTTGAGCTCTTTCCTCTCCTCCTTCTCCTCACATTGAGACCTCCTCGATCTTCGAACACTTCATCTACACAAAACTTAATCGAATTTTTAGTGGCGGGGTTAGTGCATATGATCAGTGAAATCCCATCATGTACCGCTCTAACATTATTGTATAATTATAAACGAACATTAACCATTGTATGCTATCATAATTATATGGCCCCCACTACAAAAACATACACTTCCGTGATGATACGTGTTTGTCGCAGTAGGTCACGTTTTCTGTCATGCATGTACATCCATGACAATTTTATGATAGAATCAAGATAGTCATACATGTGCTGTCGTAGAAGTGTTCCATGACATTGATACGTCTCCAACGTATCTACTTTTCCAAACACTTTTGCCCTTATTTTTGACTCTAACTTGCATGATTTGAATGGAACTAACCCGGACTGACGCTGTTTTCAGCAGAATTGCCATAGTGTTGTTTTTGTGCAGAAATAAAAAGTTCTCGGAATGACCTGAAAATCCACGGAGAATTATTTTGGAAAATATACAAAATACCTGCAAGAAGATCCAGACCAGGGGGCCCACACCCTGTCCACGAGGGTGGGGGCGCCCCCCTAGGGCGCGCCCCCTGCCTCGTGGGCCCCTGGTGCTCCACCGACGTATCCCAAGATCCTATATATTCACTTCCGGGGAGAAAAAAATCAGAGAGGAAGAATTATCACGTTTCACGATACGGAGCCGCCGCCAAGCCTTAATCTCTCTCGGGAGGGCTGATCTGGAGTCCGTTCGGGCCTCTGGAGAGTGGAGATCGTCACCATCGTCATCATCAACCTTCCTCCATCACCAATTCCATGATGCTCACCGCCGTGCGTGATTAATTCCATTGTAGGCTTGATGGACGGTGATGGGTTGGATGGGATCTATCATGTAATCGAGTTAGTTTTGTTAGGGTTTGATCCCTAGTATCCACTATGTTCTGAGATTGATGTTACTATGACTTTGCTACGCTTAATACTTGTCACTAGGGCCTGAGTGCCATGATTTCAGATCTGAACCTATTATGTTTTGATGAATATATGTGTGTTCTTGATCCTATCTTGCAAGTCTATAGTCACCTACTATGTGTTATGATCCGGTAACCCCGAAGTGACAATAATCGGGACCACTCCCGGTGATGACCTTAGTTTGAGGAGTTCATGTATTCACTATGTGTTAAAGCTTTGGTCCGGTACTCTATTAAAAGGAGGCCTTAATATCCCTTAGTTTCCAATAGGACCCCGCTGCCACAGAAGGGTAGGACAAAAGATGTCATGCAAGTTCTTTCCCATAAGCACGTATGCCTATATTTAGAATACATGCCTACATTACATTGATGAACTGGAGCTAGTTCTGTGTCACCCTAGGTTATAACTTTTACATGATGAATTGCATCCGACATAATTTCCCATCACTGATCCAATGCCTACGAGCTTTTCCCATATTGCTTGTTGCTTATTTACTTTTCCGCTGCTACTATTACAAAAACTACAAAAACACTACTGTTACTTTTATTGCCGCCACCGCCACTATCATATTACTTTGCTACTAAACTATCTTGATGCAGATACTAAGTTTCCAGGTGTGGTTGAATTGACAACTCAGATGCTAATACTTAAGAGTATTCTTTGGCTCCCCTTGTGTCGAATCAATAAATTTGGGTTGTGTAAGTGCATCTAGTGCCACCCCTAGTTGGTTTTGGAGTATTGATGACAAACCTGGTTGAGGGACTAATGTGTTTGTGAGAATTGCAGGATAACACAGGTAGTAGTCCCTCATTGATTCGGTTTACCTACCGGAGATGACCCCTAAAAATGTATGAAGACATTGACATCATTGGTGGTATATGAAGATAATCATATTGAAGACTATGACAAGAGAAGACATTGTGTGAAGACTATGGAGAACGAAGACTTAGATGTTTCGTTGTTTCCTTTTCTTCTTTGTTGAGTCATAGGAACCACCGCACTGTTAAGTGGGGTCCAAGTGATCTAAGTCAGAGTGACTGAAGTGATGCTCTACCAAATCCTGTGTCTTCGAGCGAAGACTATGAGAGCAAATCTTATCTAGAGTCGGATGAGTCAGCCTTACTTGTAGCCCAAGTAAAGTTGCCGTGTGAGTGTTTGAAATCTGGCCGTTGGAACACGTGTCAGTTCCTTAGAGACCCAGGGTCACTTCGGACAAATCAGGTCGGGTTGCCCAGTGGCTATAAATAGCCCACCCCCTACACCATAAATTGGTGGCTGCTCAGAGTTATTACACGGCTTTTGTTGTTTGAGAGAAACCCACCTCCGAAGCATTTGAGAGAGAAATCCTTGCGAGGACAAAGCCCAAACACCCACAGCCAAAGAGTGTTAGGCATCACTGAAGTCTTTCTGTCTGTGTGACCTGAAGACTTATTACACTTGAGGACTGTGTTTCCTCCAGCCGGTTAGGCGTCGTGTTCTGAGCATCCAAGAGTCATTGTGGATCGCCGATGAACGAAGTCTGTGAAGGTTTGGAAGTCTACCTTGAAGACTTACCAGAGTGATTGGGCGAGGACTAGGTGTCCTTAGCTCAAGGGGAATAAGGTGAAGACGCGGTCTTCTGAGTTAAATCTCAGCCTCCCTAACCAGATGTACAGTTGTCACAGCAACTGGAACTGGTCTAACAAATCACTGTCCTCCCCGAGCTACTGGTTCTATCCTTCCCTTTCCTTTACTTACTGTTCTATGTTGTGAAGTCATTGCCTGCTTACCTTATCTGATTGAATTCACTGAGTATCTACTTGTTATGATTGGCTTCATTCCTTCTTCCATCATGATCCCTACTGCCTAGCTGCTATTAGTCTTCGTGCTTTCACTTCATTGAATACTTGATTATGGCTTGTCTAGTGTAGTCTACTTTCCGCTGCATACTAATAGGATTGAGTTTATCTTTTGTCTTCAAAACTACCATGTTTTGAAGCATTTCATAAAATTCGCCTATTCACCCCCCCCTCTAGTCGATATACTGCACTTTCAATTGGTATCAGAGCAAGGTACTCCCTTGTTCTATGTGATTCGGTTTAACTACCTAGAGTTTTAGCTATGTTGACTGCAGGGATAATTAAAGTCTCCGATGCGTGCCCCGTCTTCGATGGCACCGAATATCCCTACTGGAAGAACAAGATGCGCATGCACCTTGAAGCCATTGACGTGGACCTCTGGTTTTTCGTCAAGAACGACGTTCCCAAGACTGGTGAAGGTATCACCCCTGCTGATGTCAGGAGGCTCGTTCAACTGGATTCAACGGCCAAGAACATCATCTGTGGTCATCTGACCAAAGGACAGTATGGTCGTGTAAGTGCTCTGGACACATCAAAGGAAGTCTGGGACTGGCTCTCAAAGGTCAACGAAGGAGTCTCTACCCAGAGAGATCAAAGGATCAGCGTCCTTCGCAATCTCTTCAATTGCTTCAAGAGACATGACAATGAGAATGTCCAGCACACATTCGATCGTCTCACTGACATCACAAATGAGCTTCAAGCACTTGGCGCCACTGAGATCACCAAGCATGAAATCGTCAAGACTCTCCTGAGATCACTCGACAGCTCATTTGATATCCTTGCCCTGATGATTCAAGAACACCCTGACTTCAAGACTCTCGATCCGTCTGGCATACTTGAGAGGCTCAACACACATGAGTTCCAGCTATCTGAGAAACGTGACATCTATGGTCCCAACTATGGTCGATCTCGCGCCTTAAAGGCAAAGGCTATTTCTTCATCTGAAGAAGAATCTGACTGCAGTTCTGATGATCCTGAAGACATTGGAAAGGAGCTTGCCATGCTTGTGAAGAAGTTCCAGAAATTCACTAGGAAGAAAGGCTTCAGAAAGTTTTCACGATCTAGCTCAAGAAATGATGAAGCTTCTACCCATGACTACAAGAAGAGAACATGTCATAAGTGCAAGAAACCTGGTCACTACATCTCTGAGTGTCCTCAGTGGGACAATGAGAAGAAGAAGAAGAAGAAGAGCAAGGAATATGATTCTGATGACAAGACAAAGAAGAAATACTCAAAGTCTTCTGCCAAGTCTTCATCAAAGTATTCATCACATAAGAAGAATTCATCTGGCAAGGCTCACGCGTTTGTTGGCAAGGAGATGGATTCTGAGGAGGAGTCTGCTTCTGAAGAGGTGGAGGTGGAGTCGGAGGAGGAGTCTGATTCTGGTGCTGCGAGTCTGGCTCTAGCCACTGCCTACGTGGCCAAGTCCATCTTCAACACTGAAGACAATGGCCCCGTCCCCAACATTGATGATGAGGAGGACGACTCTGCTCCCACCTACTGTTTCATGGCACGCGGTGCCAAGGTAAAATCACACGATGCTTACTTTCAAACATCTAATGAAGATGACTCTGATTGTGAATCAAAACCTATCTACAAAACACTTGCTAAAATTGCCACTGAACAACAGAAAGCCATGGAACATATTCAAAAACTGTTAGACAAAAGCGATGACCAGTTGGACGCGAAAATGACCCGTTCTCAGTCCTTAATTGAAGACATAAAAAATCGTCATGTTAAGTACAAGGAACTTGAAGGTCTTTATGAATCGCTCTCAAAAACTCATGAAAAGCTTTCCCACGATTACATTCAAAGGAAACGAGAACTTGAGAAATTGAAAGCGGCTCATGAAGATCTTCAAAAAGAGAATGAGTCACTCCGCGCACAACTAATCAGCTCCACTCACGAAGAGTTTGAACCACCATGTCTAAAATGCATTGAGTGTGATAACGCTACATCTGTTGCTGAATGTTCTACTGATGCCACTGTTGCAATATCTTCAACTACTGATGTGGTAACTAACCCCTCTGCCGAGGATGCCACTACTATTGCTGATGAAAATGCTAGGTCGAAGACTTTGCTTGAAACAGGGATGTACAAAAGCCTCAAAGGGCATCAGACTCTATGTGATGTCCTCAAAAAGCAGATACTGAACCGAAACCCTAGGAAAGAGGGTGTTGGGTTCGACAGGAAAATGAATGTTGATGGTTCATACTAGAAGCCTGAGCAGTATCCCAAAACCACTTGGGTTGCTGCAAAGGAACCTTCAGTGGATCCATCTACCCTATCTGGCTTCACTTGTGCTAATCCTGTTATCATTGATGAATCCTTTGATGCAAACTATAAACTGTTTAAGAATCAAAATGGTGAAGTGTTTGACAGGTATATTGGTACTAACTGTAGGAACGGGCCACCTATGAAGAAGATCTGGGTACCCAAAGGTTTTCTTGAGAAACTTCCAGCAAATGTTATCATGACACCTCCTGGGAGGAAGACAAACCCCAGACCAAAGGCTTCATATGGTTCTAAGGCTTCATACAGACAAAGGACTCACCTGAGTCACCCTAACACGAATGTTTTGTAGGGAAACCATACTCAGACCCGTGAATATGAGCGTGTTTCTTCAAACCGCTATATTCATAAAACAAAGAATTTTTCTGCCTATTCTTATGAGTATTATTCTCCTCCTGCAAGATTATTTGCTAGGGCCAAAATTCTCAGATGCTGCTCTTAGACTCATTGCTTCTAAGCCACCCCTGAAAATGTGGGTGGTTAAGAAGAACTAACTTTCTCTTGCTGGGAAAGGTCTCGAGCCGAAAATAAAAAGCTTCTGATGCTATTGCTGGGGACCTAAAACACTTGTAGGGCACAAGATCAAATGCCCAAATGACTTACTGCTCATACTGCTCATGAATCACTTGCTAAACATCTTATCAGTCCTAACCTTCGTCTGAGCTTTCATAATCCACTTATACGTCAAATGTTTATGCTTCATAATGGCTTGTGGTGAAGCCTATCCTCCTAACTGCATTGTAGGGAGTGACACCAAAGTCTTCAGAATGGATTATGGATAGCGGATGCACAAACCATATGACTGGTGATCGGAATCTTCTCATGGACTCAACTTTACGTCCATCTAACAAGAGTCACATCACATTTGCTGATACTGGTAAAAGCAAAGTGTTGGGTCTAGGTAGAGTTGCAATCTCAAGAGATCATCACATGGATAAAGTCATGCTTGTTGAATCTCTTGGCTTCAACTTAATGTCTATCTCAATGCTTTGTGACTTAAACATGATTGTGATCTTTGGTAAATTTCATTGCCTTGTACTAATGGAATCTCACAAGTCTTTAGTATTTGAAGGATACAAAAAAGGTGATCTGTATATGGTAGATTTCTCAGTTGGACCACAGATGGCCGTATGTCTTCTAGCAAAAGCTTCAGAGTGCTGGCTCTGGCATCGGAGGCTAGGACATGCTGGCATGAGGAACTTGCACACTCTCGCAAAGAAGAAGCATGTCGTAGGCATCGAGGAAGTCAAGTTCAAGAAAGATCATCTATGTGGTGCCTGTGAAGCTGGGAAGATGACTAGAGCCAAGCATCCCTCGAAGATAATCATGACAACATCCAAACCCTTCGAGCTGCTTCACATGGACTTATTTGGCCCTACTCACTAGCCCACATTCTCTACCACAGCCTGGCTCTATGGCTTCGTCATTGTTGATGATTATTCTAGATACACATGGGTGCACATAATACTCTACAAGACTGAAGTGCAAGATGTCTTCAGACGCTTCGCCAACCGTGCCATGAACAACTATGGCGTCAAGATCAAGCATATCAGAAGCGACAATGGCACTGAGTTCAAGAACACTGGCCTTGATCTTTATCTAGATACAATGGGAATCACTCATTAATTCTCAGCCCCGTATACAGCTCAGCAAAATGGGATCGTTGAGCGCAAGAACATAACTCTAATTTAGATGGCTCGAACGATGCTCGATGAATACAAGACACCAAGAAGGTTCTGGCCTGAAGCTATAGATACTGCATGACATATCATCAACCGTGTTTATCTTCACAAGCTACTGAAGAAAACATCCTATGAACTCCTCACTAGAAAGAAGCCTAACGTAAGTTACTTCAGAGTATTTGGAGCTAAGTGCTGGATCAAGGATCCTCATCACAAGTCAAAATTTGCACCCAAAGCACATGAAGGCTTCATGCTCGGATATGGAAAGGACTCACACTCCTACAGAGTCTTCAACATCTTTCACTATAAAACTGTTGAAACTGTGGATGTGCGGTTTGATGAGACAAATGGTTCACAAAGAGAGTCCCTACCAAATGTGCTAGATGAGGCTTCACCAAATGAATCTATCAAGCTAATGGGAACCAGTGAGATCATGCCTTCTGAAGCACAACCTGACGAGGAACTCATCATCTCTGCTCCAACTCAACCTGACGACAATGCTCAGCCTGAAGACAACACTCCTGACGATGACAATGTACAGCAAGAGCAAAATCTTTGTCCAGCTCATCCTCGTGTTGCAAATGAAGTACAAGTTGAGAAGATAATTGACAGCATAAATGCTCCTGGTCCACTTACTCGCTCAAGAGTAACACAGCTTGCAAATTTCTGTGGGCACTTTGCTTTTGTCTCAATATCTGAACCCAAGAAAGTGGCTGAAGCTTTTATGGAAGCCGAATGGATTCGAGCAATTCAAGAAGAGCTTCAACAGTTTGAGCTGAACAATGTGTGGGAACTTGTCAAGCGTCCTGACCCTCGCAAGCACAACATAATAGGCACAAAATGGATCTATCGCAACAAGCAAGATGAGCATGGTCAAGTGGTCAGAAACAAAGCTCGTCTTGTTGCTCAAGGATACACTCAAGTCGAAGGGATTGACTTCGATGAAACATTTGCTCCTGTGGCTAGACTTGAAGCTATTCGTATACTGTTAGCCTATGCAAATCATCACAACATACTCCTGTATCAAATGGATGTAAAGAGTGCCTTTCTCAATGGAAGGATTGAAGAAGAGGTGTATGTTGCACAACCACCTGGCTTTGAAGATCCAAAACGTCCTGATATGGTATACAAACTCAACAAGGCATTGTATGGCCTCAAACAAGCGCCTCGTGTTTGGTATGACACACTCAAAGACTTCCTGAAGAGCAAAGGCTTCAAACCTGGATCCCTAGATCCCACACTCTTCACGAAGACATATGATGATGAACTATTTGTCTGCCAAATCTATGTGGACAACATTATCTTCGGCTGCACTGACAAAAAATACAGTGATGAGTTTGGTCACATGATGCAAGAGCAATATAAGATGTCCATGATGGGTGAGCTGAAGTTCTTCCTTGGTCTTCAAATTCGTCAACAAAGCAACGTCATCTTCATATCTCAAGAGAAGTACCTTAAAGATTGCCTGAAAAAGTTTGGAATGCAAGACTGCAAAGGGTACTCGACGCCAATGCCTGCTAAACACCATCTGGGTCCCGACACCAATGGTAAAGAGTTTGATCAACAGGTATACCGCTCCATGATTGGTTCTTTGCTTTATTTATGTGCATCTAGGCCAGATATTATGCTTAGTGTTTGCATGTGTGCTCAATATCAAGCGGCACCAAAGGAGTCGCATCACTTAGCTGTGAAGCGGATACTTCGATATTTGGCTTACACCCCAACACTAGGATTATGGTATCCAAAGGGCTCAGAATTTGATCTAGTTGGATTCTCAGATGCTAATTATGCTGGTGACAAAGTTGATCGCAAGTCTACATCAGGCACATGTCACTTTCTAGGACGATCTCTTGTATGTTGGTCTTTAAAGAAGCAGAACTGTGTATCACTCTCCACTGCTGAATCTGAATACATTGCTGCTGGATCTTGTTGCGCTCACCTACTCTGGATGAAGCAAACGCTCAAGGACTATGGCGTCCATCTGAAGCTTGTGCCACTCTACTGTGATAATGAAAGCGCTATCAAGATTGCCAACAACCCAGTTCAGCACTCGAAGACAAAGCACATTGAAATTCGTCATCACTTTCTCAGAGATCATGTCATGAAGGAAGATATTGATATCATACACGTCAACACTGAAGAGCAACTGGCAGATATCTTCACAAAGCCCTTGGATGAGAAAAGGTTTTTGCAAGTTGGCGTGTGAGCTAAATATCTTAGAATCCTCAAATGTCCTGTAATCAGGCACACATCCTAACACTTATGCATATTGATGACTTAGATGTGCAACACACGAAGTAAAGTATATCTTCAATCAATGAAGACTTACATTCTAAGTGTGAATACATTAACATGGAATTTGACTTCGGAGCGCCACGATAATTGTGTGTCGTGTTTGGGTCTAATATTTCCTATACGGTGGGTAACGCCACCACCAAATTCTTGTTTGAAGTGTTTCTCGTGGCGTTACATTTGCAAAGTCTTCGCACTTGGTTTATATTCGTATAGGATATATATATATATATATATATATATATATATATATATATATATATATATATAGAGAGAGAGAGAGAGAGAGAGAGAGAGAGAGAGAGAGTTGTGTTCTGTCCTCAACAGCATTCACTTATAGCTATGTCTTCGTAATTGAATCTTTTGGACTAAGTGAGTGTGATCGGACCCTAACCTCTCTATGTTTTCTCATCTCACACTCTGTCTGTCCAAATCATATGCATTCTGCTGAATCTGTCGAATATCTTCTCTGCATCCTTGTCAGCAGAAGATACGGAGACAAACTTTAAATCTGATTTTAATGCTCCATCCTTTATGCCTGAAACCTGGAGAACCCGGAACGACCACTCCGACAGTCGTGGTGTACGTAGGATCGTGGGACAACTCCCAATGCGTTACATGACCGCCACATGTCCCTCGTATGTGAACCGCCAGGGGCACCTGCGTAATTGCGCTGTGCCGTTTCCCATGCCTATAAATGCACGTCCCATCACGATCAAAAGTTCTTCTACCACCTCTCCACCTCGACCAACCCTAGCGCCTCCGCTAGCTCTCGACGACACCGGTGACGAAGCACTTCGCTGCCGCAACCTCATGGACGCCGTCCTCACGCCGGCCGCGGACATCATCTACTCCGCCGTCGCCGTAGCTGTCATCCGTCGCCAAGTTAGGACACGGAAGATCGAACTGCTGGGCATCCAACTCCTCTCCGTCTAAGCAGTTCATCGTGTGGTAAATGAAACTTTCTTTTACCATCTTCTTGATCCATACAGATTCATCACTTTTACCACAAGAGGTTTCTGCCTACACAAATATATAGATCTATCATATCTGCATCTCATATCTTGCCTAGTACATTCACATATGCTTCAAACATAGTTAGATTCATCACTTGTACCTATTCGTGGATTCGTACAAATCTGGAACCAACTCTCATCATATGAGTGAATGTCTTCGCGCTATGAGGTCAAAGTCTTCAAAACTGTTTTATCTTCAAAAACTTCTGAGAATGCATTTGACCTCTTCCCCTTCCCTCGCATCTCTAATGCTGTCACAGGTACATGTCCGTGGGAGAATCCCTTGGTTCTCATAGTCTGCATTCATTTGCAGAATTCTTGCAGCGTCACATTCATTCCCCTGAAGACAGTTCTTGTCTGACCAGTAGACCGAAGCATTTCCCAGTTTTGAAGCCATTCAGTTTGAAGCCCTTCAGGTTGAAGCCAATGGCAACCGATAAGACAGTTAGAAAGGGTGGCAGACAACGCCGTGGCAACACCTCCATAGATTTGCCTCCTGATCTCATTGAGATGTACAAGACTGATCCAGAGGAGGATTATAATCAGAGGAAGACACGAATCCAATGGATTCGAAGATATTGGGCTGAACAGTGGTTCAAGTACAGGTTCGTGACCCAAGAGTATGCCGAAAAGAACGCCATCAAGCATCCATGGGGAGACATCACCTATAAAAATCTTCCCCCCAAGACTCGTGCTGAAGCCATTGCTCAAGGCTTCTATCCTTGCATGGTCAAAGGGCCTCAACCTACTGATGCTGATCCCAGTTCTCTGCTCTAGTGTCGCGACGACAATTTGTTCAAGCGAAATCTTCAATATGCCAAGAACTCAGCCAAAGAGAACAAGAAGAATTGGGGATTGGACTTCAATCCTGGCCCCTCTGCGCCCCGCGTTGATGGCACGCGCGAAGCTGAACCAAACCTGGTTGGGCCCTTCTACAACCTAGAAGGCCTCATAAGTCACATCAGGGTTCATGGGGCGGATGTGGATCAACCTGCAGATGAAGCTGATTCTGAAGAAGCGCCTGCAACCCCGAAGCCCAAGAAGAAGAAATCCAAGGCTTCGAAGACAACTCCACCAATTGCTTCTAGAGTGAAGCCTTTGGCCACTGCTCCACCAGCACCAAGTGTGCAGTCTGAGGAGCATTCTCGCATCTCCAAGAGCATACAGCTGAGGAAGAAGCCATCGCGCAACCCCAGTCCAGCTCTCACTCCTGACGTTGTTCTGAAGACTGCCAATGAAGCCCTTGATCTCTCGAGCAATGATGATCTTGGTGACGATGCTCTGGAGCAACTGATCAAGAGCAAGCAAGATGCTGAAATCTTCAATGATTTGCCGCTCTTTGACGTGGAAGTGCTCAATAACTTCATTGATGAATGGTTTGACACCCCCAACCTCAGCTTCGACGATCTTCAACTTCCAGTTGGCCTCAGCGTCTCCTTTAATGGCGCCATTGCTTCGGAGCTAGCTCTGGCTCAGAGAATTGTAGAGCTGAAGCAAAAGATCGATTATGAAAAGGCTCAGTTCAAGAAGCATGTGGACAAGCTCGGCATACAAGAGATTCAGAACTTCAAAGTTATGATGCATGAGCTCAAGGAATCCTTTCGCCAGAGGCGTGATGAAGCTAAAGGTTCTCGTGAGCGAATCAAGGACTTGGCTGCCAAATGCGTTCAAGCTTTCAATGAAGCTGAAAAGCGCAAGGCCCTTGGGCGTCCTGCCATTCACCCAAGGATGGCTGCCAAGAAGAAGAAGAAGCAACTTGTGCCCGAAGCTGAAGAATCAAGGCAGTAAATGCCTCGCATAGTCTTCCGTGCCAGCATGACTGGCACGAAGCCTAAGGCCACTCCAACTGCTTCGGAACTCAAGAAGACAGAGGTGGCTGAAGGAGAAGCTCGCAAGCGCAAGCAGACTACTGATGAAGCTCCACCCACCAAGAAGCGCAAGACAAAGAAGGATAAGGCTGCTTCCAAAGAGCCTATCTTTGTCGATCCCATATCAATTGCTCGCCCTGCATCTGCCCATAGAGAATGTCGCATGCCAGTCCATGAGCCTGCTCCCACAGAGGCTGAAGACATTCCAGCTGCTGACCCCACCGCAGCTGAAGACATTGGTCCTCATGACAATGTTGAAGATGATGAAGTCCTTCCTCAGATCGAGTACAACGTTGAATCTTCGCCTGTTCTTACGAACATCGAACGCATCAGCATTGGTCGTCCATTGACGCCAATTGCACAAGATGACTCGTGGGCTGATCACCCACAGGATACACCAGCCACACCTCAGCCAACTCAAGACACCAGTTCGGTGCTTGAAGATGAAGACTTTGAGGCCCAACGACCTCCATCCCCTCAGGCGTCGCCAGCTTTTCGCAGGCTTCGCAAAGGACCAAGGCCTCAAGTCGTCACCCCAAGTGTTCCAGAAGGAGTAGAGCAACCATCTGTACCTGACGCTGCTCCTACTGTGAACCCCTCAGAATCTGAAGCCAAAGCGGCTGAAGATATTCCGGCTGCATCAGCCGAAGAAGAACCACCACAAGGAGAAGAACAACCCCAAGCGGAAGATGAACGTACTGCCACACCCCCTGTTCTTGAGGAGAATGTGTCCGACCCTCCAGCTCCTGAAGTGGAGGTTACAAATTCAGAGGCTGCCACCACCAACACTGAAGCCAATGACGTGGTCATGGCTGAAGCTAATGCAGCACCTGAAGACATAATGGTGCCTGAAGTGATGGCACCTCAAGCCAGTGCTGCACCTGAAGCAAATCTACAGCCTGAAGCTAATGCTTCTGCTCCTGTTCTGCCTCCAAGGCCCCATACAATTGAGCAAGCATACAACCAAGATGATCAGCTCATTACTGTTCAGTGGCCCATTCTGACTCCACCACCTACTACTGGACCGCATGTTGCTGGTTCTCAGCTTGATTATCATGTTGAGCACAGGCCTCAAGTTCAGAAGCATAAGCCAAGATTGCCAAGGTTTCCAGGTATTGCAACCTCTCAAGGGTCATTCAATGCCAATAGCTTCACTGTGCACAACACATTCTTTGACAGCGCCAAGAACCCATATTCCAAGACAAGAATATCATCAGATAGGTTCTGGAGCCATCAGCAGCGCAGCTATTACTCAAGAGTACTTTATGATCAAGGGCGCATTTTTCCTCATATGCGTCTTGACACTGAAGCTATTGCTGGCCTGCCTTGTCTGGAGGAAGCTCTTGATTGCTTTCGTGATGCTGGCCTGCTAAATTTTGTAACTGACAAGGAACATTGGAATGAAGAGCTGCTTCTACAATTCTATGCAACCCTCCACATTTGAGGGTACAGCGGGGATCCGAAGACATGGGTCCTTGAGTGGATGACAGACAATGTCCATCATGAAGCCAAAGCCTTTGATCTCATTGAGCTTACTGGCCTGCTGATGGCTTCTCGCCCCTCGTTGGTTACCCCAAGTGGAAGGTTTGAGATGCAGTGTAGCGGAAGTTTTCCCTTGGGAAAGATACCAAGGATCGATTTCCCTGAGACTCCCAGTTTCAACAAGAAGGTGTCAACTGCTAACGGCGCCAGATATTAGCAATCAACGTGGACCTGCACACAGATACAAATAACTTTTCTCCCAACGAGTACAGAGAGGTTGTCAATCCCTCCAGCCTTGTAGTTTACATAGGATCAAACACAAGTGATAATAGTGATAGGTATTGCTGCAAATAGTAAATAAAAGCGGAAAGTAAATAGCGGATGTGATCAATGATGGTAATATGGACCGGGGTCCCATGATGTTCACTAGTGATGTCTCTCTCCCAAAATACGATAAAACAGCTATGTGAGGTAAACAAATTACAGCTGGGCAATTGACAGAATTATGTGCGCAAACCAATGCTAACTATGTTGCAAGAAAGGTAGAGGTTCAAAGCATGGGCGGTACGCCAAGGCAAGTAGACCGAAATCCATCTGCATCTACTACTAATCATCCACCTTGACATATCTATCCAGAACATCTCGCTGGTACTAAGTTGTGAGTCCCACCCATAGTGTAAACTCAAAGCAACAGACAACTGCATTAAAAGAACTTTGCGTAAAGTAAACAATCCTTGCACAAGCGGGCACAAGCACCGTTGTTTTCCCCCTTGTGGCAAAAACACATCCCCTAGACTCATGTTTCTGTCACTCAAGCTAGTCATTGAGGGGCATGAACCCACAATCAAGCATAACGTTCCCTCTTGGAGTCACTACCTACTACTTGGCCAAAGCAATAAATAACAACAGAGAACATGCAAGAATTACTTAAGAACATAAATATAAAAGAGGTGAATCAAATATATTACTCAAACACAATCTGAACATAATCTCACAATCCATCGGATCCCAGCAAACTCATCATAGCAACAGCATAAGGATTACATATGTGCCTCGATCATGTAGGGCAGCTCACGAGGACTAATTAGTGAAGCACAAGAACGGGAGGAGAACATCACATAGCTACTGGTCATGGACCCATGGTCCAAGGGAGACTACTCACAACTCATCTGGGAGGCGTCCATGGTGGTGGAGAAGCTCCCGGTGGTGATCCTCCCCTCCGGCAGGGTGCCGGGAAGAGTTCTCCTGGTGCTCCCGATCTTGGAAGCGCGGCGGCGGCGGAACAGAGATGAGATCGCGAAAAAGGGTTTCCGTCTCGAGGGTTTGGGGACACGATATAAATATATGCCAAAGGGGGGCATCACCGGAGGCCTGGGGCACCCAGGCGCCCCCCCCGGCGTGGCCAGGAGGGGGGCCGCGCCACCAGGGCGCCTGGAGCCCTGGTGGCCCCCCTCCGGCTGTACTTCGGGTGCCGGGAAGCTTCTGGAACGCTGATTTTTTATATAATTTTCCGGTATTTTTCTGGCAGTTCTCGTAATGGGAAAACCTGAAATACAAAAACAGCCAAAAACAGAAACTGGCACTGGGGTGCACTGAGTTAATAGGTTAGTCCAAATATGATCAAAAGTGTATGGAAGTGTATAAATAACATAGCAATATCACCCAAAAGAGGCATGGAGCAAGCAGAAATTATAGATACGTTTTGGACGTATCAACATCCCCAAGCTTAATTCCTGCTCGTCCTCGAGTAGGTAAATGATAACAAGAATAATTTCTGTGGTGACATGCTATTAACCATATAGGACTTTTTCATAGTCATATGACAAAAGCTTACTGAGACAATGAATCTGTAGTAATTAAGTTGCCTCATGAGAAAATCACAAAGATCTGAAAGTTTTACAATATGATATTGAAACATCAAATAGATTTGCAATGAGCATGGTGTGCAAATATGATAAAGTGATATCTCGCTTGCCCCCTTTAGTGAAGCAAAACATAAATGCAGGGGCACCTCTAAGGTTTAAGTGATGACTAGATACAATGATTTCAAAATAAACGATATCACAATCATGCAAAAGACAATGCTACTTTGGGACAATGCACATTACACTCAGAATAAAAGAAGGTGGAGACTCTCGAACCGTGCCTTTTGTTGGCAAGGTTGAAAACCCGTAGTCGGAAACAAAGACAAAACATGTACCAGAGCTCTTGGTTTTAAAAACAGAGGTAATAATTATTATTTTTAGATTATGCATGTTCCGTCAACGAATGCTAGCACACAACTCAATCACTTCTTGAGATGGACAAGTTTCGAGGAACGGCTCCCGAATGAGGACGATCACATCCTCTTAATCTCCTTTGTTTATCACTGCCAAAGTTTTCTGATTTCTCATGAACAAAGCGTGAAGGAGGGTTTGTTTGTTATATTATTTTTGAGCCGGGCGCACTCAATGCCAGTTCCTTCTCGTATTATGGGTTTGCACATTATACATGCAATCCCGGGGTGAAGCTTGTCCAACTTAAAAAGATCATGAATTAACTACTACTTCCTCATGAACTTAAAACAGAGGCACAAAATAGGAATGCTTTTCTTTGAATAATTTCGAGATGGTACATGCAAGTCTCCGTTAGGAATGTCAGGAAAATACCATGTAGGAAGGTATGGTGGACTCATATGGCATAACTAGTTTAAAAGAATTTGGATGCACAAGCAGTCAGTCCGCTTAGTACAGGTGGAGGTTAGCAAAAGACTGGGAGCGACCAACTAAGAGAGCAATGACGGTCATAATCATGCAGAGCGACAAAGCAACATTGAATCAGGCATGGAAGTTATATCCCTACTCATAAATAAAAGATCATCAAGGCTTGACAGACTTTCTTTACAGTCTTAAATATGCATGAGCATACGCCAATTCAATCAAAGTAAATTCTCGAAGGAAGATATTACTAAACCATACCACATCATAGGCAAACAAATCATCTTGGTATTCCAATAACACATTGGGAACCCCCCAGCTATTTGAGACTAACCATAAGAAAACATGAACTACTAAGCACCATTATGCACGTAGCATCTTTATCATAGACATATCAACCAATGCAACGGAAGCAAACTCTCTTAATAAGATAAGCATGATAACTAAAGAGAGTTCAAGCAACCAACTAAACAAAAGCTCTTTAAAAAGATAAGCATGAAAACTAAGAGCTAAGCATGATAGTAGCTATTGAAAGACAAAGAACACACACAGCAAAGATAGACATGAAAATTCTATGTTATGTTCTAGGTAGAAGTGGAGCGTGTTTCTCTCCCACATAAAGAAAGCTGAGTTCCGACTCGTTATGAAAAGCTAAAGAAAACTAAAAAGGAAACTAAAAGCAAGACGCTCCAAGCATAGCACATAACACATGAAGTGATAAAAATATAGCGGAACGAAGACGAACCGATAATGTTGATGGAGAAGGGGATGCACGGGGGCATCCCCAAGCTTAGACGCTTGAGTCTCCTTTAATATTTCTTGGGGGTGCATGGGGGCATCCCCAAGCTTGAGCGTTTGACACTCCTGTATCTTTTTATCATCTTCCCTCGCACACTTGAAAACTCCCTTCATACATAACTCATCATAATCTGATTAGCGAGGTTAGTACCCTTAATAAAATTATTGTTCCTTGCTGGAAATAAAGATATTCTTGAAGGTCTACTGTTTCTCAAGATTGCCAAAAGGTTTTTGCAAAGAAAAAGCAAGCTCTAGGTTTGCAAAATGAAGGAAAGGCAAAACAGGACAGAATCTGTGAAAAACAGAACAGCAGGTAGTAAATGATTTTTTCGGGGCACTTGTGCAACTCTAATCAAAAAACTCAGAACAGATGCACGAAAGAAAATTATATAGAGCACGCTGTCGAAAAAATTCAGACCAAAAAGATGATCTGGTGATTTTATACGAATTTTTCTATCCAAGGACAGAATCTGTTTCCTGGACAGCACGTCACAACTTTTGAACTTTCTTGCAATCAGAGGCTACACTTGGCACTAAGTTGAAAAGCAAAGATATAATGATGATGCTACTGTAGTAACAACATCAAGACACAACAAAAGCAAAATAAAATTTTATTCATGTGGGCTGCCTCCCAAAAAGCGCTTTCTTTTATGCCTTTAAGCTAGGCATAAGACTTTAATGATGCTCTCGTAGGAATAAGAGTTGAAGAACAAAAGAGAGCATCAAGAAGCAAATACCAAGCACATTTAAGCCTAACATACTTCCTATGCATAGGAATATTGCAATAGAATAATTCATTGAAGCACAAAGCAATAAGCATAGGAAGGTAAAACAAGTATAACTTCAAAATATTCACCATAAAAAGAGGAAACTTCTTATTATTAAGATATTTAGAACCATGTCTCCCTCTCTCATTATAAATTTCAGTGGCATCATGGATGAACTCAACAATATAACTATCACATAAGGCATTATTTCCATGATCCAAAAGCATAAAAGTGTCATTACTCTTCATATAAGCAAAATCTTTCTTATTAGCAATAGTGAGAGTAAGACTATCATAACCATCATGGTAATCATCGTATTTAGGAGGCATATCATAATCATAATAAATTTTATCCTCAATAGTAGGTGGACTGAAAATATCATGTTCATCAAACGTGTCATCCCCAAGCTTAGAGCTTTCCATGTCATTAGCAATATTGATATTCAAAGAAAGCGTACTAATAACATCACCACCATCATGATTGTTATGCAAATAATAAAGTTCCATAGGTTTTTTAATTTTCTCTTCAAACACATCATGTCCCAAAGCGAGGTAGAGCTTATAAAGCTCTCTCATATTTTTGTTGTTTTTCATTAAGCAAAACTAGTGAAAAGACATAAAGAAAACTGAAAGGTAAACTAACAAGACTAAAAAGCAAAGATAAAAGATAGCGTGCAACTCCCCTATCTTGAAGAGTGGAGTCCCCGGCAACGGCGCCAGAAAACTTTGCTTGATGGCTTCTCGCCCCTCGTTGGTTACCCCAAGTGGAAGGTTTGAGATGCAGTGTAGCGGAAGTTTTCCCTTGGAAAAGATACCAAGGATCGATTTCCCTGAGACTCCCAGTTTCAACAAGAAGGTGTCAACTGCTAACGTCGCCAGATATTAACAATCAACGTGGACCTGCACACAGATACAAATAACTTTGCTCCCAACGAGTACAGAGAGGTTGTCAATCCCTCCGGCCTTGTAGTTTACAAAGGATCAAACACAAGTGATAATAGTGATAGGTATTGCTGCAAAGAGTAAATAAAAGCGGAAAGTAAATAGCGGATGTGATCAATGATGGTAATATGGACCGGGGTCCCATGATGTTCACTAGTGATGTCTCTCTCCCAAAAGACGATAAAACAGCTATGTGAGGTAAACGAATTACAGCTGGGCAATTGACAGAATTATGTGCGCAAACCAATGCTAACTATGTTGCAAGAAAGGTAGAGGTTCAAAGCATGGGCGGTACGCCAAGGCAAGTAGACCGAAATCCATCTGCATCTACTACTAATCATCCACCTTGAGATATCTATCCAGAATATCTCGCTGGTATTAAGTTGCGAGTCCCACCCATAGTGTAAACTCAAAGCAACAGACAACTGCATTAAAAGAACTTTGCGTAAAGTAAACAATCCTTGCACCCAAGGGCACAAGCACCGTTGTTTTCCCCCTTGTGGCAACAGCACATCTCCTAGACTCATGTTTCTGTCACTCAAGCTAGTCATCGAGGGGCATGAACCCACAATCAAGCATAACGCTCCATCTTGGAGTCACTACCTACTACTTGGCTAAAGCAATAAATAACAACGAAGAACATGCAAGAATTACTTACGAACATAAATATAAAAGAGGTGAATCAAATATATTACTCAAACACAATCTCAACATAATCTCAGAATCCATCGGATCCCAGCAAACTCATCATATCAACAGCATAAGGATTAGATATGTGCCTCGATCATGTAGGGCAGCTCACGAGGACTAATTAGTGAAGCACGAGAACGGGAGGAGAACATCACATAGCTATTGGTCATGGACCCATGGTACAAGGGAGACTACTCACAACTCATCCGGGAGGCGTCCATGGTGGTGGAGAAGCTCCCGATAGTGATCCTCCCCTCCGGCAGGGTGCCGGGAAGAGTTCTCCTGGTGCTCTCGATCTTGGAAGCGCGGCGGCGGCGGAACAGAGATGAGATCGCGAAAAAGGGTTTCCGTCTCGAGGGTTTCGGGACACGATATAAATATATGCCAAAGGGGGGCATCAGCGGAGGCCTGGGGGGCCCAGGCGCCCCCCCGGCGCGGCCAGGAGGGGGGCCGCGCCACCAGGGCGCCTGGAGCCCTGGTGGCCCCCCTCCGGCTGTACTTCGGGTGCCGGGAAGCTTTTGGAACGCTGATTTTTTATATAATTTTTCCGGGATTTTTCTGGCAGTTCTCGTAATGGGAAAACCTGAAATACAAAAACAGCCGAAAACAGAAACTGGCACTGGGGTGTACTGAGTTAATGGGTTAGTCCAAATATGATCAAAAATGTATGGAAGTGTATAAATAACATAGCAATATCACCCAAAAGAGGCATGGAGCAAGCAGAAATTATAGATACGTTTTGGACGTATCAATCACTGAAGTCTTTCTGTCTGTGTGACCTGAAGACTTATTACACTTGAGGACTGTGTTTCCTCCAGCCAGTTAGGCGTCGCGTTCTGAGCATCCAAGAGTCATTGTGGATCGCCGGTGAACGAAGTCTGTGAAGGTTTGGAAGTCTACCTTGAAGACTTACCAGAGTGGTTGGGCGAGGACTATGTGTCCTTAGCTCAAGGGGAATAAGGTGAAGACGCGGTCTTCTGAGTTAAATCTCAGCCTCCCTAACCAGACGTACAGTTGTCACAGCAACTCGAACTGGTCTAACAAATCACTGTCCTCCCCGAGCTACTGGTTCTATCCTTCCCTTTCCTTTACTTACTATTCTATGTTGTGAAGTCATTGCCTGCTTGCCTTATCTTATTGACTTCACTGAGTATCTACATGTTATGATTGGCTTCATTCCTTCTTCCATCATGATCCCTACTGCCTAGCTGCTATTAGTCTTCGTGCTTTCACTTCATTGAATACTTGACTATGGCTTGTCTAGTGTAGTCTACTTTCAGCTGCATACTAATAGGATTGAGTTTATCTTTTGTCTTCAAAACTACCATGTTTTGAAGCATTTCATAAAAATCGCCTATTCACCCCCTCTAGTCGATATGCTGCACTTTCAGGTTGAATACTTTACCCTCAAAAACTGTTGCGATCCTATAAACTTGTGGGTTATCAATACTATTTTGTGGCGCCGTTGCCAGGGAGCATAGCTCTATTCTTTAAGTCACTTGGGATTTATATGTGTTGATCACTATGAAGAATTTGAAGGACTCAAAAACCAATATCTTACCCTCAACTACGAGGGGAGGTAAGGAACTGCCATCTAGCTCTGCACTTGATTCACCCTCTGTTATGAGTAAACTTGTGACACCTACTCCTGCTATTGAATCTGATATATCGTATGTTCTTGATGATGCCACTTTTGCTATTTATGATGAAACTACTTCTATGCATGATAATACTGTGCCACTGGGTGAATTTCTAGATGAACAAATTTCTAAGGTTAGGGAGAATGCAAATATTGAAACTGATGATATTTATGAAAGTGATGATGAAGCTTCTCCCAGCAGATATGAATTACCTGTTGTTCCTGAGGGTTATGTTATGGATGAAGAAACTGCTAGAGACATTCTTGCTTGCAACGATAGATATGATCTTAAGAAATTATTAGCTCAGCTGAAAGAAAAGTCCTTGAATGCTAGAATGAAACATGACCCTGCTTTCGCTACTTCACCTATCTGTGTTACTGATACGGACTATGAATTCTTTGTTGATCCTGAGTTAATTACTTTGGTTGAATCTGGTCCTTTCCATGGCTATGAATCTGAAACTGTTGTGGCACATCTTACTAAGTTGAATGATATAGCCACCCTATTTACCAACGATGAATAGATTCGTTACTACTATATCCTTAAGTTATTTCCTTTCTTGTTAAAGGATGATGCTAAGACTTGGTTTAATTCTCTTTATCCTGGTTGTGTGCGTAGTCCCCAGGATATGATGTATTACTTCTCTACTAAATATTTTACCGCTCATAAAAAACAAGCTGCCTTACGGGAAATATATAACTTTGTGCAAATTGAAGAAGAGAGTCTCCCACAAGCTTGGGGGAGGCTTCTCCAATTACTTAATGCTTTGCCTGATCATCCTCTTAAGATGAATGATATACTTGATGACTTTTATAATGGACTAACTGATGCTTCCAGAGACCACCTGGATAGTTGTGCTGGTTGTGTTTTCAGGGAAAGAACAGTTGATCAAGCTGAATTACTAGTGAATAATATGCTGGCCAATGAAAATAATTGGACACTTCCTGAACCAGCCCCTAAGCCAACTCCGAAGAAAAGAGGTGTTCTATTTCTCAGTCCTAAAGATATGCAAGAGGCAAAGAAATCTATGAAAGAAAAGGGTATTAAAGCTGAAGATGTTAAGAATTTACCACCTATTGAAGAAATACATGGTCTTGATAACTCGACACAAGTAGTAAAGGTAAATTCTCTCTATAGATTTGATGAAGGTGATATTCCTCGTTATAAGTCTGCTAGCCAATGCTTAGAACAATTTGACAATTTACTTGTGAAACAAGAAAACTTCAATGCTTATGTTGGTAGACAATTACAACACAATGCTTATATGATTGAACGCTTGAGTGATTATCTTTCTAGAGTTAAAGGTGAACTGAAACTTATTAGTATACATGCTTCTATGGTTACCACTCTGGTAGAACAAGTACGTAAGGCTAAGAATCATTTGATCAATGAATGAAATAGTAAGAATAATGATAATGCCATTAGAGTTGTGACTAGAGGTGGCAGAATGACTCAGGAACCTCTGTATCCTGAAGGCCACCCTAAGAGAATTAAGCAAGTTTCTCAGAGAGCTAATTTAGATACACCTAGTTCTTCTAAGAAGAAGAAAAAGAAAAATGATAGGACTTTGCATGCTTCTAGTGAACCTGTAGCAGACACACCTGAGAATCCCAATGATATATCTGTTTCTGATGCTGAGACACAATCTGGTAATGAACATGAACCTAGTGATAATATAAATGATGATGTTCATGATGAGGCTCAACCTAGCAATGATAATGATGTAGAGATAGAACCTGCTGTTGATCTTGATAACCCACAATCAAAGAATCAACGTTATGATAAGAGAGACTTTGTTGCTAGGAAGCACGATAAGGAAAGAGAACCATGGGTTCAGAAACCCATGCCTTTTCCTCCGAAACCATCCAAGAAAAAGGATGATGAGGATTTTGAGCGCTTTGCTGAAATGATTAGACCTATCTTTTTGCGTATGCGTTTGACTGATGTGCTTAAAACAAATCCTTATGCTAAATATATGAAATATATTATTACCAACAAAAGAAAGATACCTGAAGTAGAAACTTCCACCATGCTTGCCAATTACACTTTTAAGGGTGGAATACCTAAGAAACTAGGAGATCCATGAGTACCTACTATACCTTGCTCCATTAAAGGAAACTATGTTAAAACTGCTTTATGTGATCTTGTAGTCGGTGTTAGTGTTATGCCTCTCTCTTTATATCGTAGACTTGACTTGAGTAAGTTGACACCTACTGAAATATCTTTGCAAATGGATGATAAATCAACTGCTATATCTGTCGGTATTTGTGAGGATGTGCATGTTGTGGTTGCAAATGTTACTATTCTAACGGACTTTGTTATACTTGATATTCCTGAGGACGATAGTATGTCTATTATCCTTGGAAGACCCTTTTTGAATACTGTAGGGGCTGTTATTGATTGCAACAAAGGCAATGTCACTTTTCATGTCAATGGTAATGAGCATACGGTACACTTTCCGAAAAAACAACCTCACGTCCACAGTGTCAATTATATTGGTAAAATTTCAACTATTACTATTGGAGGTTTTGAATTTCCTCTTCCTACTATCAAGAAGACATATGTTATTCTTATTGTTGGGGACATACATATCCCCATTGAGGTAACCTAGTGTTATTAAAAAATTGTCTGGTTTCGTGTTATTCGGAAAGAGTTTATTAACAAGACCTGATCAACCTTGTTAATGGTTTCCTTTTGATGAGCATGAGATAGGTGAATCTAGAGAGCACAACCTTCTGTACCCTCCTTTTACTTTCCGTTAATTAGGATAAATAAAGAAAAAATAGTATTTTATGTCTTTTTCCAGACTTATCCGTGCAATAAAAAAATACCCCGAAAATAAAAGTTCTCCAAATGCCCTGAAAATGAAATATGAATTTTTTCTGAAATATTTAAGAAAATATGGAACAGAACACACAGCGAGGGGAGCTAGCACATGGCCACGAGGGTACAGGGTGCGCCCCCCTGCCAGGGCGCCCCCCTGCCTCGTGGGCCCCACATGCTGTGACACCCGAAGACCGACGTCCCAGAAGATTCCAGGAGATTCCAGATGTTCCGGGTTCTTCCGTGTGTTTCTTTGTGCTTGTGTTATTTATTTTTGCATTGCATCATGTCATCATGCCATCATGTCATTAATCTTTTGCATCTCAACCTAAATAAATCGTGTGGACCTTCGGTCCATTTGAATCGAGGGAAGCGTGACTTCTCTTTATAACATATCCTCCCAATAATTAGGGTGCTATATAATAAATATTCCATTCCTTGGAATCACCTATAACACAATTGCACCATTCTTCAATTTTCTTTTATCCAATTCAACTTCATTTCTTCCTTTGAGGCCTTTTAGTAAAATTGTGTTGCAATTTTACTTCATCCACAAATGTTCCAAATCTTCCCATAAATCACATCTAATGTGTAGGGCCATCTCTTGAAATTCCAACCCTTTGGAATCTCATCTAAAGGGATTTCTAAATTCAAACAGTTTGACTTTTATTCAAACTTGTTGAATTGTCATCTTCCAAAAGTCCTCAGACAATTTTAATTAATTCCTTACATTTTTGTGAGTCCAGGGATTTTTACCCTATGCCTTAATCCTATTCAGAACACCTCCTTCCTTTTCTTTCTCCTTTGCGGTTTTCTGTTTTTTTTGGAAAACAGCAGCAGTTTAAAAAAAAGCAGAGAGCCCAGCCGGCCTCCCTAGGCCATCTCCTCCTTCAGGCCTTTAGGCCCAGCAGCCCGTTCCCTTCGAACCCTAGCTGGCCGACCGATCTCCTCATCCATCCTCGCTCTCCCGAGCCGCCGCAAGGGCTCGACCCCGCACCTCGTCCCCATCTCGACCTCTCCCCGATTTCCCTCGATCCCCCTCCTTGTCCAGCGCCGACGCCCGACCCTCACCTCCTCGGCCCAGTCCTCCAGCCCAGAGCAGCACCGTCCGCCGCGTCCCTTCCCCTCGCGAGCCAGCGCCACGTCTCCCGCAGCGCCTTCCGCGCCCGTCTCCAGCTCTCCGCGCCAAGCCCTGCGTCTCCAGGCCGCGCCCCTCCTTTGCTGCGACGGCGCCGCCGCGCCTCCTTCTTCCCCGCGAGCCGGCCGCCCCGAGCGCCGCGCGCCGCGACCTCCTTCCTCCACGGGAGCCGCACCCCAGCGCCGGCCAGAGCAGAATCTCCAACTCGCCGCCGCCTTCGGTTCCTTGTCGCTGCTCGCCCCACGACCAACAGTAGGGTCATCGGCGACCGGAGCCAGCAGGGTCGCCGCCCCGCCTCCCTGCTTCGTCTCGCTGGCGCCCTGCAGCCACCGCGCCCGTCCGTCCCGGTGGCCGTGGTCAACTTCTGCATCAAGTCCCACTGCCTCCTGCTATCTTCCTTCCTCGCCGGAGCCGCGTCAAGTTCCCCGTGCATGCCATGGCCCTATGTGCTGCTTTACAACGAACTCCAAGTGCCACCGACCGAGACCACCGTCGCTTTATTGTTGCTGTGGTTTCGCCAAGTTCGACTACCGTCACAAGAACCGAGACCGGACCGCCAAGCACCGTTGTCGAGGATTGCGCCAAGTCCGAAGACCCCAAGTACCCCTCCGATGACAAGTACATCTACGAACGGGAATCGCCAAGTACCACGACAATGCGCCAAGTACCTCTACACGTGACCCGAATCTCTACGAATGTGTACATCTCCGAACAAGAACAACTACTTCCTCTCCGAACGTGAACGCCTACTTCCTCTACGAATCGCGAGAACGACTTCTTCCTCTACGACCTCGAGCCCCCTCCGAGAACGAACGCTTCGAAGGTATAACCCCGAGACGATGACCCGTGGACGTATGCTTGTGGTTGTATGAGATGTTTCCCTTGTGTTCTCCGTGCCCGTATCATCTTTTGTCATGCTCCTCGGTTGCCTCGTCGCCGACCCGTGGGAACCCGGTGACGGGATCACCCCACCTTTCATCTTGTTTCGCTCGCTCACTCCACCTTTGCTTTTGCACCGGTCTCTCAACGAGTTACCGGAACCGAGATGTTGCCGTTGCATCATTTTCGGATCGTTGCCGTGGCACCCTTTCTTTCCACCACGGTGACAAGTGCTTCATATCTCTCTTGTCTACCTTTTAATAAAATTCATAAACTTGATCATGTCATCCGCATCATGTTAACAACATTAAATGTGTGACTTGTTGTTTGCTTAAAAAATTGCTAAACATGCTCATGGGGATTTTCCGGATTTGTTGTTGTTATTTTCCGGCCTCATTTAAAATGCCTAAATAGTGTAGTTTTATTATGCTTCACCTCTTGCCATGTTAAAAACATTTAATCTTGTCTTGTAAATATACGAGAGTCAATTAAATAATTAAAATGTGGTGTTTCGTCAATATGCAACTTGTTGCATATTGAGCTCCACTTAACTTGCAGTACTTGTTTGTGCACTCTGCCATGCCATGCATATTTAAACCTGTCATGCATCATACTTGGATGCGCATCGTATGCCATGGATATGATATGTGTGTTTACCGTGTTGTTTGCTTCTTTCCGGTTGCTTCTCTTGTTAGCTTTGGATTCATTCCGGAGTTGCGAGGATTCGCTCGACTATGTTGCTCCGTCTACTTCATGGACTTGTTCTTCTCCCTTGCGGATCCCAGGCAAGATGATCATACCCTTGGATACCTTTACTACCATTGCCATGCTTAGTTGTCTCGATGCTATCGTTACATGTCGCGCTACCCATCTTTTATGTCAGCCTCTCCTTGTTGCCATGAAACCTCTAACCTTTGACACCTTCCTAGCAAAACCACTGTTTGGCTATGTTACCCGCTTGCTCAGCCCCTCTTATAGCGTTGTTAGTTGCAGGTGAAGATGAAGATCGTTCCAGGAGGGAACTTGTTGTTGGAATATCACAATATCTATAATTATTATTAACACACCTATATACTGGGCATGGGTGGAAGCCTTGGCCTTTTGCTCGGTGTTTTGTTCCACTCATGCCACCTTAGGCGTCGATAAACCGGCATTATGTTCCTTGATTTTGCGTTCCTTACACGATGGGTGGATGGGGACCCCTTGACAGTTCGACTTTGAATAAAACTCCTCCAGCAAGGCCCAACATTGGTTTTAATTTGCTCATAATAACAACTTAATTAATTAATTAAAATTGCATAGGGGGTCGCGTCCCCGGGTTCTTAATTCTACATAGCAGGGGGGCCAGTGCTGATGGTGTTGGTCCCAAACGGGGAGTATGCGGGGTCACCACGAGGAAACTCGAGGATTGATATAAACCTGTAGAATCGCCCATCCGGACATGGCCTGAGACGAGATACGCGCGGCTACTATCAGGGTGTCAGCACGCCGGGAGGTCTTGCTGGACTTGTTTTACCATTGTCGAAATGTCTTGTGCACCGGGATACCGAGCCTGATCGGATTTCCCTAAGATAAGGAGTCATGATATTATATTTATAACTGCAGCTAATCGTGAGAGCTTGTGATGGGCTAAGTTGGGACACCCCTGCAGGGTTATGATCTTTCGAAAGCCGTGCCCGCGGTTATGTGGTAGATTGGAATTTGTTAATGTCCGGTTGTAGAAAACTTGTCAGAGGATCCGAAGTAAAACACACAACTGTGTGAGTAACCGTGACTGTCTCTTTTCACTTTGAGAAGAGAACACGGTGGGGTTATGTTTGATTTGTATGTAGTTCAGGATCTTTAGCGATCACTACTAGTTTGCGACTGTTTGCGTAGATGCTCATCTTATTCTTGTAGTCGTAAGTTAGCCACCATACTTTTGCGTAGATGCTCATCTTATTCTGGTACTCGTAAGCTAGCGACCATATTATGCTTAGCCGCTACTGCAACCTCACCACTATCCTTCTCCATACCCATAAAGCTTTGTTAGTCTTGATACCCATGGTTATGGGATTGCTGAGTTCTCGTGGCTCACAAATACTACAACACCAGATGCAGGTTCAGCCGAGTTTGAAGCAGGAGCTGGTTCAGAGCTTCACTAGGAGCTCGATGAAGAGAGTGGTCGTATGCTTGTGACGTTTTCGACGATCAGTAGTGGTTTCTACTAGGATTCATTCTTGACCTGTGGCTTTATGTTATGTTTGGTATCTTGTCTTCTGGATCTTACCCTAAGATGGGCTGTGATGTTTTGAATGATGTTTTGCTTATGTAATGTATTTTGTGAAGTGGCGAGTGTAAGCCAACTATCTCATTTTGCAATTTCATCCCTCTTTTACATGAGTCGTGCAAAGATACCAAACATGAGATCATTCCATAATGGGCTTATACCTTTAAGTCGTGCCTCGACACGTAGGAGGTATAGTCCCATTCTGGGCATTACACATGCCCCCCCCCCCACTTATTCCTGCACCCATACTCTTCTTCTTCCTCCCAAAAAAATCAGCAACCAACTCAAACCCGAGTTCTAGCTCATCTTGCTGCCATTTTTTATCTCCTTGCTCAAAGCACCATTCACCAAACTGTTTGGGGAGATTGTTCCTTGGTATGTGACTCCTCCATTGGTCCAATTAGTTTTTGTTCTAGTGCTTTATTTATTGCAAATTTTTGCTGTTGTGGTGACCTTGTTCTTGATCTTGCATGTCAAATTTTCTTGGACTCAAGTAGTTTTAATGCATGATATAGTCTCTAGGCACTAGTAGGAGTTGTCGCTATCAATCTTGTTGAGTTTGGTTAACTTTTATTTTGAGTTACTAAAAATTTCAGAAAAATGCATAGGAGAAACTTCCAAGGTGGTTCTTCAAGGAAGCAAGAACCGAGGCTCGTGTTTCGTGAGCCGGACGATGAACTACCAAGGGATGCTGACGTGCGGCCTTGTGAATGGCCGTCAGATGACTTTACGGATCAGGTTGGCATCAAGGATGAATTTTACGCATATGTGCGCAGCGCTGACCTCGAGGGCTTCATACAAGATAAGTGCCCTCAATACCGTGGCTTAACTAACACTTGTAATTCTCACACTGTCCTATTTGACCTGTATGATAAATCTTACACCATGGATATAGAGGATTTTAATGATGCTTGTAAGCTCCCAAAGTGGGGCAGTATGGGTGATCCTCGCAAATCTGAATTTAGAGATTTCCTTGCTAGTATCACGGTGGGGGAATCTAGAGAAATCACACAGGCTACCATAGGGAGCATCCATTTTCCTACTATTCATTACTTTGCTCTCTTTATTGGTAGACGCATAAATGGTAAAGATGAGGCTTGTCACATGTGCGTCCCAGATCTTAGTGTTCTCAGGAGTGCTGTACTAGGTGATAGACAAAAGAACTTGGGAGCCATTGTTGCACGTAGGCTACACCATAATGGTATGCATGGAGATTTATTTGGTGGGATTTATGCCACTCGCATAGCCCGCCATCTTGGTGTGCCTGTGCACGAGAATGATGAACCTTTACCTCCTGCTCATTTGGATTGCCATGCTATGACTAGTCACCGGTTTATAGAGAGGGATGATCAATCCCTCAAATAATGACTAATCTTTAACAGGCATCATGCCATCCCTATTGTTCTTCCTGCCCCTACTTTGTTTGACATTCAGGCAAAAAGGAGATAGACTATAACCATGGAGGAGGCAAATGCGTATTATAATATGACGGAATCAGCCCGCCTTCGAGCTGCAGCTCAGCATGCAGTAGCTGCTGCATCTCAGTACAACCCCAACTATGACTTTGGATATCCGTCAGGCCAATATTGGTCATAGACCAACTTAGGCCAAAAGCCTAAGCTTGGGGGAGTACGTGTTTCTCACCGACTTTACATTCATGTTCACACACTTATTCTAGTTGTCGGTGCTCACACTCTTTCACTATCCCATCCATGTTTAATTTAATTTCTTTTCCTTAGTCTTTTTCTCGTGTGCTAGAAAAACCTTAAGAAAAACAAAAAAATTAGTCGTAGCTTCTAGCTAGTTTACTTTCCTTGTAGTAGTAACTAAAAGAAAACCCAAAAAGATTTCCCGTTCTTATTTTGCTTGTTGGGAGCTTTCCCGTGTAAATAGTTTCTTTTCTTTTCTTTGGGAAGACCATGATTAAATGCTTAGTGGATCTCATATGCTTTATTGTTGATTTAACCTTGAGCCATATTACCTTGTCTTTTCTCTTGTATTAAATGCTCGCAGATTCCAGCTTAGTCCAATGCACGTGCACCATTATTATTATCCACACCCTTCGGTCGTGCGAGTGAAAGGCAATAAGGATGGTATATGATGAACTAATTGAGATGAGAAAAGCTGGTATGAACTCGACCTATCTTGTTTTTGTAAATATGATAGTTCATCGTTCCTGATTCAGCTTGTTATGAATGAAACATGCTTGCAATGACAATTAGATATCATAGCTGCTTATGCCATGCTTAATTAGCTGATAGTTTATAATGGTCTATCTTGCGTGCCAACATGGTATTAAAATGGTTGTGATGTAGTATGATGGGGTGGTATCCTCCTTTAAACGATTCAAGTGGTCTGACTTGGCACATGTTCACGCATGTAGTTGAAACAAATCAACATAGCCTCCACGATATTTATGTTCATGGTGATTTATATCCTACTCATGCTTTCATTCATTGTTGATTAATTTTAATGCATGTTCATGACCGTTGTTGCTCTCTAGATGGTCACTTCCCCGTCTCTTTCTAGCCTTCACCTCTACTAAGCGGGAATACTGCTTGTGCATGCACTTCCATAAACCCCAAAGTTATTCCACATGAGTCCACCATACCTTCCTATATGCAGTATTTACCTGCCGTTCCAAGTAAATTTGTATGTGCCAAACTCTAAACCTTCAAATGAAATTCTGTTTTGTATGCTCGAACAGCTCATGTATCAACTAGGGCTGTCTATATCTTCCATGCTAGGTGGGTTATTCTCATGATGACTGGACTCCGCTCATCATTCATGAGAAAATGGCTGGTAACTGGGATGCCCAGTCCCATGCTCAAAATCATAATAATTAAACCAAACTCCCCTATGGTTGTTGCTAGTTTGGACGATACCCGTTGTTTCGGGCTAGCCGTGGTGTGTGCTTGTTGGTGGTTGGGGGAGTATAAACTTTACCATTCTGTTTGGGAACCGCCTATAATGTGCATAGCATGGGAGATATCGAGATTCTTGGTTGTTATGTTGACGATGAAAGTATACCGCTCAAAATGTTATTCATCTCTATTTAAAAATCGAGCTCTGGCACCTCTACAAATCCCTGCTTCCCTCTGCGAAGGGCCTATCTATTTACTTTTATGTTGAGTCATCATCCTCTTATAAAAGAGCACCAGTAGGAGAGCACATCTATCATTTGCATGTATTACCATTAATTTGCATTAAGTATGATCATGACTGGATCTCTTTTACCATGAATTACAATGTCTAGTCAGTCCTTGATCTTTAAAGGTGCTCTGCATTTATGTTTTGCGGTCTCAGAAAGGGCTAGCGAGATACCATCTTGTTATACCATATCATGATTGTTTTGAGAAAGTGTTGTCATCCGAGGTTTATTATTATTGCTCGCTAGTTGATTATGCCATTGATGTGAGTAGATATGAGACCTGAAAGTTATCGTGAATGTGGTTAGTTGATGATCATTGCTGAAAACCTGAATGCTGGCTTACATATTTACCGCAACAAGACCAAACATAGTTTGTGAAAGTTTTTCTTTATCACTTTCAGTTTATCAACTGAATTGCTTGAGGACAAGCAAAGGTATAAGCTTGGGGGAGTTGATACGTTGCTACCTCTTGAGCTTGCGTTGTATTCCCTCGAAGAGGAAAGGCAGATGCAGCACAGTAGCGTAAGTATTTCCCTCAGTTTTGAGAACCAAGGTATCAATCCAGTAGGAGACCACGCGCGAGTCCCTCGCACCAGCACAAACAATAAGAACTTCGCAGCCAACGCGATAAGGGGTTGTCAATCCCTTTACGGTCACTTACAAGAGTGAGATCTGATAGAGATGATAGTTTATATTTTTGGTATTTTTGGTTTAATAAAACAGCAAATAAAAGCGGCAAAAGTAAAGTAGATGTAGATTGATATGTTGAGAATAGACCCGGGGGCCATAGTTTTCTCTAGTGGCTTCTCTCATGATAGCGATATTCTACGAAGGGTAAACAAATTACTGTCGAGCAATTGATAGAAAAGCGAATAATTATGAGACTATCTAGGCATGATCATTGTATATAGGCATCACGTCTGAGACAAGTAGACCGAAACGATTCTGCATCTACTACTATTACTCCACACATCGACTGCTATCCAGCATGCATCTAGTGTATTGAGTTCATACGAACAGAGTAACGCCTGAAGCAGGATGACATGATGTAGAGGGATAAACTCAAGCAATATGATGTAAACCCCATCTTTTTATCCTCGATGGCAACAATACAATGCGTGCCTTGCTGCCCCTACTGTCACTGGGAAAGGACACCGTAAGATTGAACCCAAAGCCAAGCACTTCTCCCATTCCAAGAACTATAGATCTAGTAGGCCAAACCAAACCAATAATTCGAAGAGACTTGCAAGGATATTATGAGCACACATAAAAAGTTCAGAGAAGAACCAAATATCTTTCATAGATAACCTTGATCATAAACTCACAATCCATCGGATCTCGACAAACACACCGCAAAAAGAGATTTAATCGAATAGATCTCCTCGAAAACCGAGGAGAACTTTGTATTGAGATCCAGAGAGAGAGAAGAAGCCATCTAGATACTAGCTATGGACCCGAAGGCCTTTGGTAAACTACTCACAACTCATGGTGAGGGCGATGATGATGATTATGAAGGCCTCGGTGGTGGATCCCCCTCCGGTGGAGCTCCGGAACAGGCTCCAAGATAGGATCTCTGCGTATGGAGTTTCTGGGGTACGTAGATATATATAGGAAGAAGTAGGGCACCGGGGGCCACACGAGGCAGCCTCGAGACAGGGGGCGCGCCCTGGGAAGGGGGGCACCGGGGGCCACACGAGGCACCCTCGAGGGCAGCCCCTCTGTCCCCTGACTTGGTCCTGAAGTTTCCTGTGCGTGATTTTCTCCAAAAATATCTCTCGTGAAGGTTTCATTCCGTTTGGATTCCGTTTGATATTCTTTTTCTGCAAAACCCTAAAATAGGCAAAAACAGCAATCTGGATTGGGCCTTTGGGTTAGTAGGTTTGTCCCAAAAATGATATAAAAGTGAATGATAAAGCCCATTAAACATCCAAGACTTCATAAATAATAGCATGGAACAATAAAAAATTATAGATACGTTGGAGACGTATCATGCGTCTCCAACCTATCTACTTTTCCAAACACTTTTGCCCTTGTTTTGGACTCTAACTTGCTTGATTTGAAAGGAACTAACCCGGACTGACGCTGTTTTCAGCAGAATTGCCATGGTGTTGTTTTTGTGCAGAAATAAAAAGTTCTCGGAATGACGTGAAAATCAACGGAGAATTATTTTGGAAAATATAAAAAATACCCACAAGAAGATCCAGACCAGGGGGCCCACACCCTTTCCATGAGGGTGGGCGCCCCCCCCCCCTAGGGCGCGCCCCTTGCCTCGTGGGCCCCTTGGTGCTCCACCGATGTATCCCCGGATCCTATATATTCACTTTCGGGGTGAAAAAATCAGAGAGGAAGAATTATCGCGTTTTACGATACGGAGCCGCCGCCAAGCCCTAATCTCTCTCGGGAGGGTTGATCTGGGGTCCGTTCGGGGCTCCGGAGAGTGGAGATCGTCGCCATCCTCATCATTTACCTTCCTCCATCACCAATTCCATGATGCTCATCGCCGTGCGTGAGTAATTCCATCGTAGGCTTACTGGACGGTGATGGGTTGGATGGGATCTATCATGTAATCTAGTTAGTTTTGTTAGGGTTTGATCCCTAGTATCCACTATGTTCTGAGATTGATGTTACTATGACTTTGCTATGCTTAATGCTTGTCACTAGGACCCGAGTGGCATGATTTCAGATCTGAACCTATTATGTTTTCATGAATATATGTGTGTTCTTGATCCTATATTGCAAGTCTATAGTCACCTACTATGTGTTATGATCCGGCAACCCCGAAGTGACAATAATCGGGACCACTCCTGGTGATGACCTTATGTAATGCCCAGGATGGAGTTATACCTCCTACGTGTCGAGGCACGACTTAAAGGCATAAATCCATCCTAGAATGATCTCAAGTTTGGTATCTTTGCACGACTCATGTAAAAGAGGGATTAAAAGCAAAAGGAGATAGTTGGCTTACACTCGCCACTTCACACAAAACATTACATAAACAATCATCATACAAAACATCACAACCCGACTACGGGTGAAGAACCAAAAGAAAGATACCAAAACAACATAAAGCCACAGGTCAGGATCGAATCCTAGTAGAAACCACTACTGAACATCGAAACGTCACAAGCAAACGGCCACAAGCTTCATCGAGCTCCTGGTGAAGAACTGAACCAACTCCTGCATCACACTCGGCTGAACCTGCATCTGGTGGTGAAGTAACTGTGAGCCACAGAGGACTCAGCAATCCCGTTCCCGGGTAACAAGACTATTTAAGCCTTGGGAGAGGATAAGGCTGAAGAAAGAATATGAGGTGAAGGAAAGCAAACGAGAGTCTGCAGCAGCAACTAGCACTAACTTACGTAAAAGAGAGCGAGAAGAGAAGTGCAACGGGCGAAAGATGATCACGAAGTGATCCTAACTAAAGCCGGTCAAACATAACCCCACCGTGTTCAACTCCCGAATCCCTATTCGGAAATTGACAGTCACGGTACACACGCTGGTAGTGTATTGGAAACATTGTGTCAAGTTATCTACAACCGGAATTAACAAGCTCCCATCTGCCACATAACCGCGGGCACGGCTTTCGAAAGTTCAAACCCTGCAGGGGTGTTCCAACTTGACCCATTACAAGCCCACGATCCGCGGAGTCGCAACTCCATAATTGGGAAGACCCGAGTATTCTCGGAATCCCGTGCTCAAGTTAAACTGAACTAAGGTAAGGCTAATCCAGCAAATCCTCCCGGCGTGTCGACACCCTGATAGTAGCCGCGCGTATCTAGGTCTCAGGACACGACCGGATGGGCGATTCTACGGGTGGATACCAAATACCTCGGGTTGCCCCAAGGCGGCCCCGCAGAACCCCCGTTTGGGACCAACACCATCGGCACTGGCCCCCCCTGCTATGTAGAAATAAAGGATCCTCGAGGGAGCGACCCTCTATGCAAATTTAATTAATTAATTAAGTTGTTATTATGAGGCAAATAGTACCAAAAGTTGGGACTTGCTGGAAAAGACTTAGCACTTAGCGGTTTATCAAGGGGGTCCCATACACCCCAACCGTGTTAGGAACGCATAATCAAGGAACATAACACCGGCTTATACGGATCCTAACGGCATGAGTGGAACAAAACACCAAGCAAAAGGCTTAGCCTTCCACCCTGCCAGTATATAGATGATTTCTCTTTAAGCTTTTATATAGTGTGATATAACCCAACCAAACTTCAACATGAAGCAAGCATCTTCGGTCTTCACCTGCAACTAACAATGCTATAAGAGGGGCTGAGCGAAGCGTACTTAGCCAAGCAACGGTTTGCGTAGTTAGGGTGGTTATACATGGCAATTGGTTACAAGTAGGAGGCTGACAAGAAGAACATGGGCATCGAGGCAATATACTAAAGAGCGATACTCTAGCAATAGGCAAAGATAGTAATGGTATCCGGGTTCGGTCATCTTGCCTGGGATTCCACAAGGAGAAGAACGGATCCAAGAAGGAGACGGAGCAACAGTCGAGCGGATCCTCACAACTCCGGAACGAAACCGAAGCTAACAAGAGAAGCAACCGGAAAGAAAGAACAACACGGTAAACACACAATCATAAGCATGGCACGATGCACAAACAAGTATGATGCATGTCCGGTTTAAATATGCATGGCATGGCAAAGTGCACAAACAAATCTACAAGTTAAGTGGAGATCAATATGCAACGAGTTGCATATTGACGAAACACCACATTTAATTATTTAGTTGACTCTCATTATTTACAAGACAAGATTAAATGTTTTTAGCATGGCAAGAGGTGAAGCATAAAGAAACTACACTATAAGGCAATTTAAATGAGGCCGGAGAATAACAACAACATATCCGGAAAATCCCCATGAGCATGTTTAATAATTATAAGCAACAACAATTAAACATTTTAGTGTTGTTAACATGATGCGGATGACATGAACAAGTTTTATGCAATTTTATTAACAGGTTGACTTAAGAGGATAAGAAGCATTTGTCACCGTGGTGGAAAGAAAAAGGGTGCCACGACAACGATCCGAAAATGATGCAACGCATCATATCGGTTCCGGTATCTCGTTAAGAGACCGGTGCAAAACAAAAGGTGGAGTGAACGAGTTGAACAAGATGATGGGGTGATCCCGTTGCCGGGTTCCCACGAGTCGGTGACGAGGCAACCGAGGAACATGACAAAAGGGACGAAACGGGCACGGGCACACACAAGGGAGACATTTCATACAACACAAGCAAGCATCACACGGGTCACGGGCACGTCTCGGGGTTATACCTTTGAAGCGTGCGTTTCGGGGCGGTTCGGGACGTAGAGGAAGGAGTCGTTCACGAGGTCGTTGTGGGAAGTAGAGGAAGTAGTCGTTCCGTCGGCGAGGAAGTAGTTGCTCACGTCATCGTGTCGTGGTACTTGGCGAGTTCCTCGTTTCCGGGCGACGGTAGTGGTACACGCGACGGTAGTCGTTCGGGTCGTCGATGTCGGGGTACTTGTCGCGTCGGCGTTCGTAGGGGTACTTGGTCGGGTCGTCGTGTAGAGGTACTTGCGCGTCGTGTAGTTGTACTTGTCACGGAGGGGTACTCGGCGTCGGTCTCGTACACGTCTCTCAGACGTACTCGTCGTCGAGGCACTTGCTGCTCCAAGTTCACTTGCTGGACAACACAAAACGCAAAGCCGAAAAAGAAGCACAACAGCAACTACTAAACAGCCACGGCACAGAGGAAGCTCGGCGAGGTCGCGGCCACCGGTGGCTGCCTTGGTGGCGGACGGGGCCGCGGCAGGAGGAGGGCTGGAGGACGCCGGGCTGCAGAGAGGAGGACGGGTCCGGCCGGCCCTGGCGGAGCGGGCGTCACGGGAGATGCAGCAGGGGGGAGGCGATGGAGGCGGCGCTGAGGCGTCGCTGGGCTCGGGCCAGGCGAGGCTGGCTCCGGGGCGCTCGGG
>LR738714.1:631665843-631688852 GCA_902687465.1 Secale cereale
AAAATCCCCGGGCTCACAAAAATGCCAGGGATTTAATAAAATAGGAGGAGGTTTTTTTTGGAAGAACCCCGATGCGACGGAAAAGGAATAGAGAGGGTCTAGATGGAGAAACTCGAGGCGAAAAAGGCATGAAGAAATTATGCACGTGTGTTGGGTTAATTCCAACGAATGGAATATTTATTAATATAGCTCCATAATATAATGAGAGACTTTTATATGTTATAAAGAGAAGACATCTTCCCTCGATTTAAATGGACCGAAGGTCCACACGAATTATTTGGTTGAGATGCAAAATAAAATATGACATGATGGCATGATGACATGATGCAATGCAAAAAAATAAATAACACCAGCACAAAAAAAACACACGGCAACCCGGAACATCTGGAATCTTCGGGACTCTTCTGGAATCTTCTGGGACGTCGGTCTCGGGCGTCACAACTCTCCCACACTAACAGAGGATCTCGACCCGAGATCCTAGAGATATCACCGGGTAAAAACGAAAAAGGAGGAGGTAAAACAAAGTTGCTTCTTTGATAGACGAGTGAAACCAGGAACCTTGAGAGGTTGAACAAGTGAAAGAAGAATGCAACGGAGATGAACGAAGTTAAGAGCACTCCGGTAAAAAGGAGGAACAAGGAGCATTATGAGAACCTTGAAGGTTAGAAAACAAGAATTAAGAGCTCACGGACCAAAAGAATATGGAAACTGCAACGGTATGGCCAAGGAATAAGAATGACAAAATTTCGGCAGCACTCCGTCTGAAAATGGAAGGAATTGGACAAGAACTAGAGGAGAAGGATTGATACTTGATGAAAACAGCAACATATTGTCTCCGAAACAATTGAAAGAAAGGCACAAAGGTAAAGAAAGATTCAGACAGCACTCCGGTTAAAAGAGAGGAAAAACTAGATAAGATGAGGGAACTAGAATGTAGTTGACAACATTCCAGTTAAATGGACTAGAAAAGAAAAGAACATGATCTCGATGAAACGAGATAATGGGACGAAGAGAGCAATATTACAATGCCTCCGGAATGAAGAATAGCATATAAAGATCCATGAAAGAAAAGAACGGAGAAGAAATGACAACATCTCTCAAAATTGAATTTGAAAGAGCATCCTTACGAAGAAGGGTTGAACAGAGTTGTTGGAAATTCAACAACGAAAGAATAAGCTTGATGTGGGCTTATGGAAAACATCTCAAGATTATGAGGTGACAACCAGCCACTAAGGAAAACAATTGATTGGATTGAGGTCAACAAGGAGACGATAACTTATTCACCGGAATGATAAATGAAGAACTTGGGTCATTCGTAAGCACCATAATAGCAACAATCCTTAGGGAAAGCTTTAGGTGAAATACAACCCAAGATAACTCCAATGAATAAATTGAATGGTTGGAAAGATCTCCTGAACAAGGACAATGATGGGTTTAAATATCTCATTCTTGACAACTCGTGAATCATGAAACATGAAGGAATTGTCAAAATGACATAACCCCATCTGAAAAGATAAGGTAGAAGGAATTGCACTTGGAATGCATGATGAAGAATGCTTGAGCTCCAACAAGAATCTTGATGAAGACTGAGGATGAATTAAATGATGATGAACCACCATGAAAACTCCGGTAATAAAAGCATGAGAAGTGAAAGACGAAAAGAATAAGATTCAAGGCCTGCGATGAATTAGGTTGAGGTTGAAATGATAATTGAAATAACTTGGAGCTCCGGAAAAACAAGATGAAGAATTTAGAACCAAGGATATGATATTATGAACAAGCTCCAGACAAAAGAATTAAATGACCTTGACGGAATAAGAATAAGAATTATGTCATGCATCTCCTTCACCAATTAAATTGATGACAACCAAAGGATTTGGCATACTACTTACTCTCGTTGCAAAGAATTAAAGAGATATCTAGCACAAGCTGAGAATAGTCTTGAACGACTCACCGGTAGGATTATGAAAAGAACAAGTGAATTAAAACGATAACAACGGAAGGGTAACTTGAATGAACCACCGTAAGAATGTGGAGACGAACGAAGAGACGTCAATGAAGAATATTTGAAGAACGAAGTTGAAAACTGAGAACGAAGAAATCTTCTGAAATGATGGCCTTCGGAGGATCACAAAGAAAAGAATTCATGAAATGCTTCGGACGGTATGAAAAGAATTCCTCACAATCAAAACGATAATGAGGATGGCATGAAGCTAGAACTACAACTCTTGAGAGAACGGGCCAAGATTTAAGAGAAACACTTCTCCGGTCTCCAAATGTTGAGAATGAAGACGAGAAATGCCATAAGAATTGTTGAGCACTCCGGAATGAAGAATTAGAAGGTTGAACCAATGATGAACAAGAATTTGAAAGCAAACTTGGAGAAGGCATGTGACTGATGGAATCATTCTTACGTCACACTTGAAAAGAATTTAAGAATAACTCCGGAAAAAAGAAGAGTCAGGTAAGATCCTGGAAAAGACCTGTGGGTTAGGGCCCACTCAAAAGAAATCATCGTTGGAAAAGATTGCTTAAGAGATATTGCACCGGTTGAATTAAATGGCTTGGATGAGATATCAATCCTCAAAAAAGCTTGAACGGATTAAGAATGGAATTATGAATCTTCCGAGATATCTTCAACACTCCGGATATGAACAGCAAGAGGAGAATGATTAATTGGTGCACCGGAATAAGAAAGCATTGTGAAAAGAGGAAAAAGGATAAGATCAACACCGAAATCTTGAATTACAACCACCGAAGAAGAATATGAGAACAAAGAATGATGAACTTGAAGCTGTTGATCATCTTCACGATAAATCACCGGATAAGAACATTGAAGGAAAGAATGAAGAAACATCACATGAATAAAATATATACTTCATTTAAGAATTTCTGACTCCAAGAAGAAGAAGGGTGGGAGGGTGGGGAAAACAAAGACAACTTGGGATGAACAAAAAGGACACCGGTTGAAAAGAATTAACATGACCATCTTGATGATCAAGAAGAATTAGCACTCCCATAGAAATATGAGAATACCGATTAAGAAAGGTATGGAATCAACATTTATCATCGAAGCAACTCGAATACCAGAAATCAAAACAAAACAAAGGATAGATGTGTAGCAGCCTAATCTTCACAATATCATCCGAACAGAGAATTGAACGGATGAATTCTGCAGGTACATCACTTGTCGAGAAGCCACTTGGAGAACAAAAGGAAAAATAAAAGGAACAAGGAACAGATAGAACAAATACAAGATAGAAGCTTCGTTCGACATCTTCGTGCTGAAAGCTCATGGAACGTGTTACAAAAGGGTTTTGCAATCCCCGGATCAGCATAGCCAAGGACCCTTTAAGATGCAACTCCCGATCAGAACAAGTCCATAAAACCACTTCACTCAATGTAGAACCCCAAACTCACTAACCTGCATTCGTTGGAAGAATGCCTACGATCTACTGGATAAAACCCACCTATAGATTTCCGAAAGTTTCCAGTTATGCAATCAGGTGTTGGGGATACACGGGAAGCACCGCGCAATCAACTCTAAACCTACATCCAGGTGTATCCATCCTTCAACACATAACCAGTCTTTCTCGGAAACTGTTTACCTCGGACCTTCGAAAACGCATCCACTATAACAAGCTATGGCAATACTCTCGAACTACCTCCCCAGTACTGGGTGATGTCGGGGTTATCTTGCCACTGGCCGTATAGGAGAGATTTTCGATGTCGGCCGTCTTAAGTATTTAGTACTGCCGCGATATGCTTGTGTCAATGATACCCCGAAGCTCAACTCCTCGGGAACAGGAGGCATCGAGAACAATATCCTTGTCACAAGAACATCGAAACAATCCCAGAATACTCGCGGGATCCTAAAAAAAATTTGGTGCAATTTTTGAAAGTAGAAGAGAAAAGAGTAATCGTCAGGAGTCCTCACCAGAGAGAAAGGGGATGAGAAGCAAAAGAAATCCTACTCTCCGATATAATATAGGACTCAAAAAGTTTTCAGTGTGTGCCTAGACTCAACCGTCAACGATTCGATCAATCAGTGGGGGCTCCTAGGTCGGAGAAGGCTCTAAATACCAACTTGTAATGCCCAGGATGGAGTTATACCTCCTACGTGTCGAGGCACGACTTAAAGGCATAAATCCATCCTAGAATGATCTCAAGTTTGGTATCTTTGCACGACTCATGTAAAAGAGGGATTAAAAGCAAAAGGAGATAGTTGGCTTACACTCGCCACTTCACACAAAACATTACATAAACAATCATCATACAAAACATCACAACCCGACTACGGGTGAAGAACCAAAAGAAAGATACCAAAACAACATAAAGCCACAGGTCAGGATCGAATCCTAGTAGAAACCACTACTGAACATCGAAACGTCACAAGCAAACGGCCACAAGCTTCATCGAGCTCCTGGTGAAGAACTGAACCAACTCCTGCATCACACTCGGCTGAACCTGCATCTGGTGGTGAAGTAACTGTGAGCCACAGAGGACTCAGCAATCCCGTTCCCGGGTAACAAGACTATTTAAGCCTTGGGAGAGGATAAGGCTGAAGAAAGAATATGAGGTGAAGGAAAGCAAACGAGAGTCTGCAGCAGCAACTAGCACTAACTTACGTAAAAGAGAGCGAGAAGAGAAGTGCAACGGGCGAAAGATGATCACGAAGTGATCCTAACTAAAGCCGGTCAAACATAACCCCACCGTGTTCAACTCCCGAATCCCTATTCGGAAATTGACAGTCACGGTACACACGCTGGTAGTGTATTGGAAACATTGTGTCAAGTTATCTACAACCGGAATTAACAAGCTCCCATCTGCCACATAACCGCGGGCACGGCTTTCGAAAGTTCAAACCCTGCAGGGGTGTTCCAACTTGACCCATTACAAGCCCACGATCCGCGGAGTCGCAACTCCATAGTTGGGAAGGCCCGAGTATTCTCGGAATCCCGTGCTCAAGTTAAACCGAACTAAGGTAAGGCTAATCCAGCAAATCCTCCCGGCGTGTCGACACCCTGATAGTAGCCGCGCGTATCTAGGTCTCAGGACACGACCGGATGGGTGAAGCTACAGGACCCAAATACCTCGGGTTGCCCCAAGGCGGTTCCCGCAGGCTCCCCGTTTGGGACCAACACCATCGGCACTGGCCCCCCCTGCTATGTAGAAATAAAGGATCCTCGAGGGAGCGACCCTCTATGCAAATTTAATTAATTAATTAAGTTGTTATTATGAGGCAAATAGTACCAAAAGTTGGGACTTGCTGGAAAAGACTTAGCACTTAGCGGTTTATCAAGGGGGTCCCATACACCCCAACCGTGTTAGGAACGCATAATCAAGGAACATAACACCGGCTTATACGGATCCTAACGGCATGAGTGGAACAAAACACCAAGCAAAAGGCTTAGCCTTCCACCCTGCCAGTATATAGATGATTTCTCTTTAAGCTTTTATATAGTGTGATATAACCCAACCAAACTTCAACATGAAGCAAGCATCTTCGGTCTTCACCTGCAACTAACAATGCTATAAGAGGGGCTGAGCGAAGCGTACTTAGCCAAGCAACGGTTTGCGTAGTTAGGGTGGTTATACATGGCAATTGGTTACAAGTAGGAGGCTGACAAGAAGAACATGGGCATCGAGGCAATATACTAAAGAGCGATACTCTAGCAATAGGCAAAGATAGTAATGGTATCCGGGTTCGGTCATCTTGCCTGGGATTCCACAAGGAGAAGAACGGATCCAAGAAGGAGACGGAGCAACAGTCGAGCGGATCCTCACAACTCCGGAACGAAACCGAAGCTAACAAGAGAAGCAACCGGAAAGAAAGAACAACACGGTAAACACACAATCATAAGCATGGCACGATGCACAAACAAGTATGATGCATGTCCGGTTTAAATATGCATGGCATGGCAAAGTGCACAAACAAATCTACAAGTTAAGTGGAGATCAATATGCAACGAGTTGCATATTGACGAAACACCACATTTAATTATTTAGTTGACTCTCATTATTTACAAGACAAGATTAAATGTTTTTAGCATGGCAAGAGGTGAAGCATAAAGAAACTACACTATAAGGCAATTTAAATGAGGCCGGAGAATAACAACAACATATCCGGAAAATCCCCATGAGCATGTTTAATAATTATAAGCAACAACAATTAAACATTTTAGTGTTGTTAACATGATGCGGATGACATGAACAAGTTTTATGCAATTTTATTAACAGGTTGACTTAAGAGGATAAGAAGCATTTGTCACCGTGGTGGAAAGAAAAAGGGTGCCACGACAACGATCCGAAAATGATGCAACGCATCATATCGGTTCCGGTATCTCGTTAAGAGACCGGTGCAAAACAAAAGGTGGAGTGAACGAGTTGAACAAGATGATGGGGTGATCCCGTTGCCGGGTTCCCACGAGTCGGTGACGAGGCAACCGAGGAACATGACAAAAGGGACGAAACGGGCACGGGCACACACAAGGGAGACATTTCATACAACACAAGCAAGCATCACACGGGTCACGGGCACGTCTCGGGGTTATACCTTTGAAGCGTGCGTTTCGGGGCGGTTCGGGACGTAGAGGAAGGAGTCGTTCACGAGGTCGTTGTGGGAAGTAGAGGAAGTAGTCGTTCCGTCGGCGAGGAAGTAGTTGCTCACGTCATCGTGTCGTGGTACTTGGCGAGTTCCTCGTTTCCGGGCGACGGTAGTGGTACACGCGACGGTAGTCGTTCGGGTCGTCGATGTCGGGGTACTTGTCGCGTCGGCGTTCGTAGGGGTACTTGGTCGGGTCGTCGTGTAGAGGTACTTGCGCGTCGTGTAGTTGTACTTGTCACGGAGGGGTACTCGGCGTCGGTCTCGTACACGTCTCTCAGACGTACTCGTCGTCGAGGCACTTGCTGCTCCAAGTTCACTTGCTGGACAACACAAAACGCAAAGCCGAAAAAGAAGCACAACAGCAACTACTAAACAGCCACGGCACAGAGGAAGCTCGGCGAGGTCGCGGCCACCGGTGGCTGCCTTGGTGGCGGACGGGGCCGCGGCAGGAGGAGGGCTGGAGGACGCCGGGCTGCAGAGAGGAGGACGGGTCCGGCCGGCCCTGGCGGAGCGGGCGTCACGGGAGATGCAGCAGGGGGGAGGCGATGGAGGCGGCGCTGAGGCGTCGCTGGGCTCGGGCCAGGCGAGGCTGGCTCCGGGGCGCTCGGGACAGGGCGACCACGGCGAGGCGAGGACCCGGCGAGGCGATCTGGCGCAGAGGGAGAGGGGAGCCGCGGGGCTCCTGGCCGCGAGCTAGGGACGCGGAGAAGGACGGCGCGGAGGGCGGCCTCGGGGCCCTGGCGCGGCCGGAGCGCATCGGGGAGGAGGACCCAGGCGGGGCCGGAAGGGATCCGCGCCGGAGGGGCCAAGGCGCGGGAGCGGCCGGGCGAGGCAGAGGTGCCTGGCCATCTTGCGGGCGCCAGGAAGCTGCAGGGCTCGGGCGCAGCGACGCTGGCAGAGGAAGCTCGGGGCCGCAGGGAGGAACGGAGGGAGCACGGGCGTATGAGGGCGACGAGGGGAAAAAATCGGGCGAGAAGCGAGCCAGAGGGAAAGAGGAACGAAGGAAAAGGAGATGGTCGGGCGAGAGAGAGAGAGTGGCGGCGGCTGGGAGGGAGAGGATCGAACCGCTCGATCGGGGCTCGGGCGACAGAGACGCTAGGGTTCGGGGGGAGCTGGGCCGACTGGGCCAGGAGGGCCGGATGGCTGGGTAAAAGGGGGAGGCCCAAGAGGCTGGGAAAGGCCAGAAGGGCTGGAAGGGAAGAGCTGAGCTGCTCTTCTAATTTCCTTTTAGCAAAAACAAAAGAGAGGATAAAAGGAAGAAGATGGAGGTTAGGGCAAAACTAGCACACGAGGTCAAAATCCCCGGGCTCACAAAAATGCCAGGGATTTAATAAAATAGGAGGAGGTTTTTTTTGGAAGAACCCCGATGCGACGGAAAAGGAATAGAGAGGGTCTAGATGGAGAAACTCGAGGCGAAAAAGGCATGAAGAAATTATGCACGTGTGTTGGGTTAATTCCAACGAATGGAATATTTATTAATATAGCTCCATAATATAATGAGAGACTTTTATATGTTATAAAGAGAAGACATCTTCCCTCGATTTAAATGGACCGAAGGTCCACACGAATTATTTGGTTGAGATGCAAAATAAAATATGACATGATGGCATGATGACATGATGCAATGCAAAAAAATAAATAACACCAGCACAAAAAAAACACACGGCAACCCGGAACATCTGGAATCTTCGGGACTCTTCTGGAATCTTCTGGGACGTCGGTCTCGGGCGTCACACCTTAGTTTGAGGAGTTCATGTATTCACTATGTGTTAATGCTTTGGTCCGGTACTCTATTAAAAGGAGGCCTTAATATCCCTTAGTTTCCAATAGGACCCCGCTGCCACGGGAGGGTAGGACAAAAGATGTCATGCAAGTTCTTTCCCATAAGCATGTATGACTATATTCGAAATACATGCCTACATTACATTGATGAACTGGAGCTAGTTCTGTGTCACCCTAGGATATAACTTTTACACGATGAATTGCATCCGACATAATTTCCCATCACCGATCCAATGCCTACGAGCTTTTCCCATATTGCTTGTTGCTTATTTACTTTTCCGCTGCTACTATTACAAAAACTACAAAAACACTACCGTTACTTTTATTGCCTCTACCGCCACTATCATATTACTTTGCTACTAAACTATATTGTTGTAGATACTAAGTTTACAGGTGTGGTTGAATTGACAACTCAGCTGCTAATACTTAAGAGTATTCTTTGGCTCCCCTTGTGTCGAATCAATAAATTTGGGTTGAATACTTTACCCTCGAAAACTGTTACGATCCCCTACACTTGTGGGTTATCAGACATTACTAAAATTATCATCATGAAAGTGTCCACTTCCATGACGATAAATCGCGCGTCACAGAAGTGCTTTCGTCAAGGGTGACCGGCACGTGGCATCCACCGTAACAGAACGCCGTTAAGCTATCGGGTCCGGTTTTGGATCCGATAACCCGTTAATAGCCCCGACCAATGGGGATTTTCCACGTGTAAAATCATCATTGGCCGGAGGAAACACGTGTTGCCTCACCGTTGGGACAGATGTCATCCACTCATTGGACAGGAGGTGCCCATGATAGGTCAACACGTGGCACGACCCAACAGTGGCCCATTCCGGTGAAAAAAGTCGGCCCAGTAAAAAATAGCATGCCGGCCCATATAAGGCCTACTTGTGTCAAGTCCATTTAAGCCCTAGGCCCATACGAGATGTGCCAATTCGGCCCGTCAACGGCCCATTAAAGATTTGACACCATTGCAGACCATCGTCAATTCGAGCCCGTTAACAGCCCGCTATATATTTGGGCTCAATATCGGCCTAATGAGATTTCGGCCTGTTAACGGCCCATTCAGTGGATGGGCCAATTTTCACGACGTACATCTTTCGGCCTTTTAGCGATCCATTTAAATATTGGCCTAATTCCCGGCCTGGTGTGTCTTTCAGCCTGTTGACGGCCATAAATCAGTTGGGCCATTTGTAGTCAGACCTGAGTTTCGGCCTTTTAGCGACCCATTGAAGTGTAGGGCCAATTTCCGGCCCGGTGTGTCTTTCAGCCTGGTGACGGCCCATATATCTGTTGGGCCATTTGTAGTCGGACCTGAGTTTTGGCCTTTTAGTGACCCATTTAAGTGTTGGGCCAATTCCCGGCCTTGTGTGCCTTTCAGCCTGTTAACGGACCATAAATGAGTTGGGCCATTTGTAGTCGGACCTGAGTTTTGGCCTTTTAACGGCCCATGCCCTTCATGGTCCAATACCAGCCCGGTTTCTCTTTCGTCCTGCTAAAGGCCCACAACACAGTTGGGCAATTTACAATACAACCTGACTTTCTGTAATGCCCAGGATGGAGTTATACCTCCTACGTGTCGAGGCACGACTTAAAGGCATAAATCCATCCTAGAATGATCTCAAGTTTGGTAATCTTTGCACAACTCATGTAAAAGAGGGGATAGTAAACTGAAAATAGTTGGCTTACACTCGCCACGTCAATGAATTACAGTACAAGTCTCAAACATCATACATTAAGAACATCACAACCCTCTAAGGGCAAAAGCCAAATGTCAAAGTACCAAACTCAGATAAATAAACCACAGGCGGATCGAATCCTAGTAAGAGACTCCACTACTGATCGTCCGGGTAGCGCACATAGTACCGACTACGCTCCTCGTCGTACTCCCAATCTAGCTCGGTGCCATCACCTGGATAGCTCACAGCTGGACCTGCATCTGGTGTGTGAAGTAACTGTGAGCCACAGAGGACTCAGCAATCCCGTTCCCGGGTAACAGAACTATTTAAGCCTTTAGGTGAGGGAAAAGGCTGAAGAAAAGAACAAGTATGCAGCAGCAACTAGCATCTAGCTTACGTAAGTGAGAGCGAGAAGAGAAGGCCTCGGCGAGAAGTGATCACGAAGTGATCCTAGCTACAAGCTCCACAAACATAACCCCTCCGTGTTCAACTCCCGAATCCCTATTCGGAAATTGACAGTCACGGAACACACGCTGGTAGTGTATTAGAAACATTGTGTCAAGTTATCTACAACCGGAATTAACAAGCTCCCATCTGCCACATAACCGCGGGCACGGCTTTCGAAAGTTCGAACCCTGCAGGGGTGTTCCAACTTGACCCATTACAAGCCCACGATCCGCGGAGTCGCAACTCCAAAGTGGGAAGACCCGAGTATCCTCGGAATCCCGTGCTCAAGATATACCGAGCTAAGGTAAGGCTAATCCAGCAAATCCTCCCGGCGTGCCGACACCCTGATAGTAGCCGCGCGTATCTCGTCTCAGGCCACGACCGGATGGGCGATCCCACAGGTTTTTACCAGACCTTGAGTTTCCTCGAGGTGGCCCCGCGTAACCCCCAGTTTGGACCAACACTCATGAGGAGCACTGGCCCGGGTTGTTGAATTAAGAAAAAGGGTTTATAACTCCCTATGCAAGTTTAGTTTGTTATTAGGCAAATAATACCAATGTTGGGACTTGCTGGAAAAGACTTAGCACTTAGCGGTTTATCGAGGGGGTCCCATACACCCCAACCGTGTTAGGAACGCATAATCAAGGAACATAAAACCGGCTTATACGGATCCTAACGGCATGAGTGGAACAAATCACCAAGCAAAAGGCTTAGCCTTCCACCCTTGCCAATATATAGATGATTTCATTTAAGCATTTATATAGTGTGATAAAACCCAACCAAACTTCAACATGGAGCAAGCATCTTCACTTCACCTGCAACTAGCAACGCTATAAGAAGGGCTGAGCGAAGCGTACTTAGCCAAGCAACGGTTTGCATAGGTAGGGTGGTTAAACATGGCAATTGGTTACAAGTAGGAGGCTGACAAGAAGATCATGGGCATCGAGGCAAAACTATAGATCGAGACTACTAGCAATAGGCAAAAATAGTAATGTTATCGGGGTTCGGTCATCTTGCCTGAAGAGAAGTCATTCGGATCGTAAGAAGGGTCCTCGTGCTCAACCTCGTTGGAAACCTCGTGCTCAACTTCGTACCTGGTCTCAGCTTCCGGCTCTAAACAAAACAATCACACCAAGCACCAATCAACAAGATGCAATGCGCACTCGAAAAACATGAATGCATGATGGATGCTCTAAGGATGCACACGGAGCACGTAAAACATCACTCAAGCAAAACACCTCAAAACAAGATAACAATCTGATATTATTAATCTACACAGAAAAACAATCAAGTTTGATATAAGATTCGCTGAAATCGGAGTTACGGGCTAAAAGTTATGCCCGAAACAAGATTTGAGCGAAAGCTGAAAATACAGCAACATAGCAACTTGGGAGCTCAAAATAATTGAGCTACAGCACCCCAAAAGCATGGCAAAGGACTTGAACACAAACTAGACATATAGTACAGCAACTAGGTCCAAGGTGCACCCCCAACGGAGTCACGGATCAATAGCAATGATCTTGGACATATTGAACTTGGCAATAAAATTCTGGCAGCAGAATTTTTATTGAAACTTTAGAGCAAAAGATAAACATGCTGCAGCCACTTAAATGGACATGTGAGGACATGAATGGAAAGACAACAATATATACTACAAGGAACAATCAAAATCCACTCCAAAACTATCATGCTTTTTCCTAGAACATCACACGAACATGGCATCGGAACGTTACAGATTTCAGACTTGGTGAAAAATTACTAAGTCCTAAAACAGCAATATCATCATAGCATCAAAAAGAGCATGTTTAAGTCACCTCGAAACTAAACATGGCAAAGGGTAAGCACCTCATCAAAGTGCATATGAAGGTGATCCCGAAACACACAAGCATGCATCATAGAGGTGAACACAACGATTGCAACGAGCTCAACAAGATGGCATTTCATAACAAGTGAAAACACACCATATGAACATGGCACTTTGCAACGATGATAACAAGGCAATAATAAATCTACCATGCAACCTATCACATACAACACGTAGTTCGTGGCAAGACGAACACGTGGACATGTCATTTGCATCATTTGGACAAACGAGCTAAAAGATATCACATGGCAAAGGTGGCATGAAAATAACACATAACAGCAGTTTATATCATGATGCACTCTTGCAACAGCAAAACAAGTGCCTAGATGATCTCTAACATGCATGACAACAACAGAGGAAACGTAGAGCACATCTCCACGAACGTCTGGACATATTACACGCGCAAAACGGAGCATCACAGTAAAAGATATGCATAGTCAAACATTGCATCTCAGAACAGTAAAACAGAGACTTAGAAGTTTTAGGGGGGGTCAACCTCTAGCAGATCTGATCTGGATCAGGGAAAAAAAGGGGAGACGGGCCGGATCTGGCACGGCTGGCGGAGGGCCCGCGGAGCGGCTGCGCCCCGGCGGCCTAGAGCTGGTGCGGTGGCTGCGGCCCGGCGGCCCAGGCGGGGTGCTGCGGCGCGGAGCAGCCTGCGGGACGAGGCGGAGTGCCTGGGCCGCGGAGGGGAGGTGGCGGCCCACCGAAGCGATGCGGGACGCGACGATCGAAGGAGGGGAGGTGCGGAAGGAGCGCTCGAACGAGGCCTCCGCTGGAATCTGCGTTGACTTGGCGATGCTATCGATCGGGATCGATGGATCCAGATCAGCGGCGGCGCTGGTTCTCTCGAGGGAGCTGGTTCCCCTCGGGATCCAGGAATTTGGGGATTGGATCTGAGAAGGGAAAAGGGAAAAAAAAGAGGTGAAGATGGGGAAGGAAACTAGAGATGCTAAAATAGACTAGGGTCTATATATAGCAGTTTTTAGGGTTAGGAGGGGATTTAGGGGCGTTAGGAGCCCTCCGATCGCGATCCGACGGATCCGATCGCGGGGATAGATTAAAAGGGCCTAGGAGGAGATAAAAGACTGCCGCTCGGGTGTTTCCGGGACACGAAGTGGAGGCACTTCGGACCCACACGGACAACGGATGGAAAAGTCAACGGAGTCCAAACGAGACGAGATTTGAGAGGCGGGTTGCACACAACAAAACAACAACACAGACAACAACCTCGCGGCACACCGGTAACGTTAAACGCCCGAACAACAAAGTAGGCCTACGGGACGTCACGGACACGTGAGGGAGCTCCGGAACGCGAAACGGACAACGGGAAGAAACACGCGGAACCGGATGCAACCGACAACACAAATGCAATGCGATGCACATGTCTACATGATATGAATGAATGCCACACACTCACACAACAAAACGACGAAAACCCGAAAGACAAGAACCCGGAATGGAAATAGATGAAGCCGGAGATATATTATATACCCAAAAGGGAAAGTATTACATCCGGGGCATTACACTTTCGGCCTCTTAGCGGCCCATGCTCTTCATGGTCCAGTACAAGCTCGTTGTCTCTTTCGGCCTGCTAAAGGCCCACAGTATAGTTGGGCCATATGTAGCCTGAACTTAGTAATTGCCTGTTAACGGCCCGTGAAATCAATTGGGCCCACCTGTTGCCTGCTTCGATGTCAGCCTGTTAACGACCCGGGAGTTAAGAGGGCCGACCATCAACTTTCGGCCTGGTGGTAACGGCCCATTAACTTAATGGGCCCACTAAAGTTCGTACATATCTTTGGGCCAAATTAGATAATTTGAGCCCATTACAACGAACAATTATGCATAGGACCAAAACTGATCAAGCAAAGGTACGGCATACAGGAAAAATGTTGCACATCCAGCATATATTACAGGAAATTACATCCACTGGGCAATCAAAGATTGATGCCAGTGCAAATAAATAAACAGAACCTAACGATCTACGACGTCACAATCTGCAACCTCAGCACAGATGACGCCCATAAGCATGTGGGCAAGTTCTTGCTGCTTTGCTACACTGTCTCTGAAAACATTGATCAGTTGTTGTGTCGCACGACTCTGCACCTCTGATTCCTCCACCATTTCCATCATTCCTTCAGCCATTAATTGGTTCACAAACATACATTTTTCCGTTGCATTCGAGATATAGGATACTGAATAGATTCGGATGGCGATTTTGGCAGGCTTGTATTATTGATAGGGGAGAGTGTCTCGACCACTGCATCATAACATAAATTAGGAGGGGAACCAAACATATTAATTATGAATTATTGGCATATTACCTGGCCTAGATTTATTGGAAAGAAATAATGGGGTTGCCTTGCTGTTTTCAGAGTTTGTCTTCTTATCTTCAGCAGCCTGCACCAAATTAAGACACTAGCATTGCTATCATTAGCCAATTCAGATAATAGGAAAGCAACATTGGCACAATGAACGTTTGGGAAACTAGCCACCACCAAATTAACACAATATGGCACATCTATCATCAGCCAGGTAAGGTAATACGAAAGCAACATTGACACAATGAATGAATGGGCAACCAGAGCAGCACTACAATTCAGTAATGTGCATGATATGAGATAGTACACTCATGCAACTCAGTATGCAAAACTTCCAGGCAGATTTCTTTATAAAAATCAATATTGGCGCCTTTAACATTTTGCTACAACTAATTTTAGATCAGACAAAGGTTGGATTCACGCCGATTAACAAACTACATGCTGATGTAAAAATATAGTGATATACAACAGGTACTTACATTAGCATTGGAGCACAGAGAATTCCCGCAAAATATTTTCCTCGAATACAATGCCAATGAAGGAAATCTTCTATCATTTAACCTTATTTTCTAAAAGAGAGGTGGGTAAGAAACATGTAGAAAATATGATCAGAATGCTATAAAATTTCATGATGCGAGGATAAACACATGCTTCTTAGAATGGAGTTGACATTCTTTTGCTCGACTGGAGCGGACTAGTTCTTTGGCCACTGGAATCTGCTTATTATCAGTGGGAGTTGGGTTTCTCTGTTCATCACCACCCTCGACCCCCTCCAGCCTCCACGGTCTACTGTTCATCCACCGTCGACCTCCTCCTGCCTCCACCTGCGACTGTTCAGCCTCCATCGCGCGCTACTCCACCGGCTACTGTTCATCCAGCCCTCTCCACGGGCTCCTGTTCAACGACCCCTCCACGGGCTACTGTTCATCCAGCCCTGCACCGTCTACTGTTCATCCAGCCCTCCACGGGGTGGTCCTGTTCATCCAGCCCTCCACGGGGTCCTGTTCATGCAGCCCCAATAGGCTCGATCGACCGGGTCATGTTCAACACCACGAGGTCCTGTTCAGCCACCCCCACCGGGACTGTTCATCCAAACCCCCCAGCAACGCTCACTGTTCATGCAAAGGCAGCATCGATCAGCTTCAGTTAGCAGCAGTAGCGAAGGAATCGCTCGACCGAGTTCAGTTAACAGCCATCGATCGATCGCTCGGGTTCAGTAACGCGTAGCCTGCAGTGCCGTCGCTTAGGTTCAGTTAGAGCCCAACGCCTCGCTCGGTTTCAGTTAGAGCCCAATGGCTCGCACCCACGCACGTGCATGTACAAGAGAAACGCGCATCGCTCGGCCCCGACCACCCACCGTAACTGGGAACACCCCAATATTTTCCTCGCCCTCGCTTCTACCACGGTTTTTTCCGTCATGGACGGCCCAAAGAATGTCATGCAGCTGCGTCTCCGGCCCGCCAAGGAGGAAAAGCCCATTTTCTGTCATGATTTTTTGTCATAGAAGTAGGACCACACCACATCTATGGTGATACCGGGTTTTGTCACAATTATCGTCATAGAAGTGTCATAAGTATGACAGAAAAAAATTCGTTCGGCCCAAAATGCCACGGATGTGTCTTTTTTTTGTAGTGTTCAAGTCAAGAGACTTCAACAAGAATTCATACATAAGCAAATAATGAAGCTATAACAGCAATCTATGAAAACAGGATAGTCTGTAAAGATTTAAATATTCACCATACTTCTGTATGCAACAAGTAACTATTTGAATTTCCAGTAAAAATGAAAAATCATGCACTACAGCCAAAGTTTCTGTTTTGCACCGCACAAACCAACAAGCAATCTAGTCATCCTAAAGGAAACTCTTGGTATATTATTTTCATAATACAATGGAATTGTACAAGGGGATAATTATTTTTGCAAGAAACTTCCATGAAAAATTCTACATTGTTTCCATAAGAATGAACACAAGTGTTCAAGGTCGACCCTTATTTCCGCAATGCATCACCTTTCAACCGCTTCTATTTTTGAAAAAAAATTAGTTCCCCTCTATATTTTTTTGTTTTTAAAATTTATAAAAGCACTCAACAGAAATAAATGACTCTTTTTTTAACCTCCAGGTTGTCTCCCTGGCAGCGCTTTCTTTAAAGCCATAAAGTTAGGCATAAAGTGCTCAAGTAATGAATCCACCCGCATCCCAAGGTATATCAAAGACAATTTTAACTAGCAATGATTTGGCATTTAGTAATGAGCACAAAGCAACATATATCAAGCAATGACGAAGTCTAACTCTCTTCCTATGCATCGGCATGTCATAAAAGAACAATTCATGTGCATCAAGTAAAGGCCAATGCATAGTATAGGCAGTTTCTTGCAATTCTATTGTATTGGAAACATAGACAGGCAGAGATGTGGTTCCTCTCTCATAATAATTGCAAATAGGAGCAACAAGCACATGCATATTATATTCATCAAAAATATCATGTGTAACGGTAAAAGGCAACCCATCAATATAATCCTTAATAAGTTCAAATTTCTCCGATATAGTGTAGTTTGGAGAATTCAACAAGATAATAGGAATATCATGCGTGGGTGCAATAGCAAAAATTTCATTCTTAATATAAGGAACTATAACAAGTTCATCTCCATAAGCATAATTCATATTGGCATCTTGGCCACAAGCATAGCAAGCATCAAGTTCATCAAAAAGGGATATTTCAAGTGAATCAACGGGATCATAGCAATTATCATAGCATTCATCCTTTGATAAGCATGAAGGGAAATTAAATAATGTATGAGTTGAGGGTTACTCTCATCAAAAGGTGGGCACGGGTAACTAATTCGTTCTTCATCCTTTTGTTCTTCACTCTCCTCCTCATCTTTTTCATCCAATGGGCTCACAATGTCATCAATTCCTTCTTCCATAGACTCCCGCAAAATATTAGTCTCTTCCTGGACAACGGAGACTTTCTCTATAAATATATCAATATTGGAATTGTATTTGTAATTATCATAGCAATATTTAAGGATGGCAAAATTTTCAGGCGTATAAACATCATCATCAAAAGCTTGATACTTTTCAAACAAAGATTCAATTTCATAAGCACCCTTAAAATCAACAAATTCCTCTATTATTTCCACATCATAGTAATCATATATACCTCTAGCATAAGAAGCTAAGGTTTCATTGTCATTAAATTCACATGAAAAGGGTAGGTGTGGAGCATTCATCCTAGAGCAACAAGTATAATCATATCTCAAGCATAAATCAAAAGCATACCAACGCAACATATGAATTTGATCCCATAATAATTTCCCTTTATGAGTCAAGCGATAATCCCTAAAGTATTCACGTTGATCCAACGTTTCTCCCATTATAAAGTTGAATGGGGTTTTCTCAAGATTATCAAAGTAGTGCATAATATCTTTCACATAACGAGCATCGAGGGTTTTAGGAGGTTCCCCATCTCCATGAGCAGCAAGTACCACTAATTTTTTTCGTGTTTCGTGTTCCATATCCATAACTAAAGATAGATAACAACTTAGAACAGAAAATAAAAACTACTTAGTGATAAAGCAAACAAGCACACACGAGAATATTCACCCCATGCTATAAGTCCCCGGCAACAGCGCCAGAAAGAGGTCTTGATAACCCACAAGTATAGGGGATCATTTGTAGCCTTTTTTGATAAGTAAGAGTGTCGAACCCAATGAGGAGTTAAAGGTAGAACAAATATTCCCTCAATTTCTATGGACCACCGATACAACTATACGCACACTTAACGTTTGCTTTACCGGAAACAAGTATGAAACTAGTTTGTAGGAGTGATGCTAGAACTACTTTGCAATAATAAAACTAGAAGTACTTTGCAAGATAATAAAAATGGATAGCTTTTGTCAACAAGAAAGTTATTTGTCCCTAGGTAATCCATAACAAGTACCGGTAATCATTCTTGTAATTTTATATGAGGGAGAGGCATGAGCTAACATACTTTCTCTACTTGGATCATATGCACTTATGATTGGAACCCTAGCAAGCATCCGCAACTACTAAAGATCATTAAGGTCGTGAAACCCAACCATAGAATTAAGTATCAAGTCTTGTTTACTCCCATACGTCATACCCCCCTTACCCGAGTTTAAGTTTCTGTCACTCTCGCAACCCACCATAAGCGAACCATGAACATATCGCAACACCCTACAGCGGGGGCCCTCACGTTTGTGCGAGAACGGAGGGCACCGTAGGACAGCACCATATATAAAATATACAATCATACCAACAAATATCATGATTAACCCAATGGACAAAGCAGATCTACTCAAACATCATAGGATAACCATAGATCATTGGGAAATAATATATGGAGTTGAGCACCATGTTTAAGTAGAGATTACAGCGGGGGAAAGAGATGTTACACCGCTTCCATGAGGGGGGAGTTGGTGTGGAGGGTAGCAAGACTGTTGATGTAGAATTATAGATCGTCGTCTCGGTCATTGCCCCGGTGGCACTCCGGCGCCACCGGAAGTGAGGGGGAGAGAGCCCCCCTCCTTCTTCTTCTTCTTTGACCTCCTCCCTAGGTGGGAGAAGGGTTCTCCCTCTGGTCCTTGGTCTCCATGGCATGGGAGGGGCGAGAGCCCCTCCGAGATTGGATATGTCTCTCTGTCTCTCTCTGTTGCGCGTTCCCCAGATATGGCCGAAAACCGTTTCTTATATTCCTAGAGATCTATAACTCCTATTGCACTGAGATTTTAACACGATTTTTTTGGATATAAGCTTCCTTGCGCCAGAAGTAGAGCTCCAACCGACGTACAAGGAGGGCAGAACCCACCACCGCGCGCCAGGGGCCTCTAGCGTGCCCTGGTGTCTCGTGGGCTATGTGGGCCTCCGTTTGCGGTGATTTCAACTCGCAAAAATCACATATATTCCAAAATAATTCTCCGTAAAAAATTATTGCATTTGGACTTCGTTTGATATGGATTTTCTGCGATACAAAAAACATGCAACAAACAGGAACTGGCACTGGGCACTGGATCAATAGGTTAGTCCAATAAATCATATAAATAGATGCCAAAAATATGTGAATGTTGTATAATATTGGCATGAAACAAGCAAAAAATATAGATACTATGGAGACGTATCAGCAGCATAGTGCAGAAAGGGGAGGGGGCTCACAGTGCCGCCGCCAGATCTAATCCGGTCATGGAGAGGCAGGCAACCCACCTCTCTTGGATGGGATTGCTGCCGGTGATGACCTAAGTGGGTGGGCTTGGCGAGACGGCGGCGTGTCCATCAGAGAAACTGAACAGGTGGTGAGGTGAGAGAGAGGGAGTGGGTGTGAACTAGCGAGGGAGGTCACGGGAGGATCGTGGGGAGTTATGAGCAGTCTCGTCTCGTCTCCCACGCGTCCCAACGCGTGTAGGCATTCGCCACTCATGGCTCGAGCGAGCCTGGCTCGCAAAAAACGGCCGGTTCGGCCGTTTCCTCTCAGCCAGGCTGAGGAATGCTTTGAGGTTCGTGCGGGCCAGGTTTTTGATGCGGCCCAGGCAACCAAACGGGCCAGATTCTTCCCTTGTGGGCCTGATCCAACCTAACGTGACCAACCAAACGTGTCTTGAATCATCTTGCATGCAAAAAAATAGATTTTTGAATTATTTTACTATTCACTGGATGTTGATGGGCCCGAGCTCCGAATTGAATTCTCGATTATAGCCTTGCTATAGTTGTTTGCGCAGAGCGCGGGATGGGCATAGCCTACTATTTAAAACTATGATTTTTTATAGGTTTGCTTCAGAGTTTACTTGTTTTGTGATCAGTAGGGAGACAGGCGGAAACAGAGGCATGGCCGCCCTATTGATTGGAACTTCTCTGTTACTAGGTAGCATGATCGATGAGAAAGTTACTACATCATTTCCGGATTATAGGGCTCAATTCAAAAATCTCACCTACCAAGGTAGATGGTGAATGGTGGAATATTTTTTTTAGTTTGCAAAATCACACAATTAATGCAATTGTTTTCCTCAAAAATTTATATTTACCAATGCATTAATTGCAGTGCATGCAGGCATAAAGTACATGCATTGGTTAATTTTCACTCAATCTTTGCATGCAATGATTTAAGGGTTAATTAGATAAATGCCACTCCAATTATGGCGATTCATAGAAATGCCACTGCAATTTCCAAACTTTAAAAAATACCATTGCAATTTTCTCAAACTTTGAAAACCGCCACTACAGACTTCGAAAAATGCTACTAGAAATGGTATTTTTTACAGTTTGGAAATTGGAGTGGCATTTCTCGGAATCGCCATGATTGGAGTGGCATTTATCAAATTAACCCATGATTTAATGCACCTTAAAATATGAACATGTGATGGGGAACAATCAAACCGAGACTTCTAAAACGGGAAATCTAAAATTTTGAGATAAGCCATATAAACCGGAAAGGAGGGAGTAGGTGATTTAACGTACATCCCACCCTGCACCTCACCCTGGGGCTTAAACGTAAAATCTGAAACACAAAAAAGGCCGACGGGAAAGCCAATTCTTGGCCTTAGGTCCTAACATTAAACACCCGTTGGTGATTAACGTGTGGCTAGGTTAAGGATTAGGTTTATGTCCTCTCATGGCCGGTGTTTCAAATCTGTGGAGTTTTTGTAGGTGTGTCTTATTCCTTTAGTTAGTTTGCTTTTTGTGGAGTTGAAACCCTTCGTCGATACCATAGTGAAAACCTTCTGGTTTGACAACCTACACTTCTAGGCGATCCTCCCCAGCTAAAGGATATTGATTGCTTATGGCTTCTCATCTCTTTTGATGGGAGATTCATATGGCTCTGTGAAACTTTATTTGCAATTAAGTTTGTGTAGGTGTAAGAGTGGTGGTATCACTACTTTGGTCTAATCGCAGTTTCCCTACAGAAATATTAATAGTGTTTCATACTATAAAATATTAATACCATAGAGAAGTTGTATTTGACAAACCTTAATTTAATTATTAGGTTTTTAATAAATGTACTCCCTCCGCTTCAAAATAAATGACTCAAATTTGTACTAACTTTATATTAAAGTTAGTTTGAAGTTGAGTCCTCTATTTTGGAACGGATGGAGTAAGTTTTAGTTTCATAAGTTCATTTGTACTTTCTTAGATCTTTGATCCAAAGCATCATACATGTAATGGTTGTCGTATTTGACGATTTGAATAAATTAAAGTTACAAGTAATTCTCGAAAAAGAGACTTGATGTTCGGTCAATTTTATTTCTTTTTTCTTTTTTATTTTATTTCTATTTTATTTAAGAATGTTCAGTAAGTTATATTTGGATAAATATTTTCATTAAGGGTTCACATATTTTTATCATGTTTTTTGAACAAGTGTTTTGTGTTATTTTCAATGGTCGTATAATTTAAAATATGATGAACTACCTTGTGGTTGGATGGTTAGGAGGACAATGGTATCCCCAACCCACTAGGGTTCAAATCTTAGACTAATAACTGATGCTCACATTTTCATAGATTTATTCGAGGCCTTCTGACGTTGTGCATTCAGTGGGAGGAGACGTTCTCATCAACTTCGAAAATATATGTGGCGACTTTCTTAATCTCAAGATAATGTACCGGCTCGATCTCTCATAGGTGGTCATAGGGATACGGTTTCCGTGTGTGTGTTCATAGGGCTGGGCGTATGTATGAGTGTTTGCGCCTATAGTGTGTTAAAGAATATAATTTGAACGTGGTATGTATTTGAATTATATAAATAAATGAAAACGTGTTCTAGAGCCTCACATCCTACCCTACTTCAATTTGTGGCGACCTGATTAAGGTTAGATTACATGATGACACCGGCGCTACAACAGGTGATCGTACACCAGTCGATCCTATGCCGGTAACCAACCATGGTTAGCACTACTTCTCTCACCTTACACCTGTGTGCTAAACTTCTAATTATTTTAATTGTGTGGTATGTGATGTTAACTCTTAGACTTGACAATTATGAAGGGAAAGGCACAACCAAACACAATAAAGATTAATTTAAAATTTAATTTAATAAAACTATCAAGACACAGTGTTAAAGTAAAATGTAAGATGATTTGCTTTGGTGTAGCAAGGTAATCTACATTAAAATGTCATTCGAACAAAGTCCCGTTTGATGATCCATAAAAATGTCATATTTTGATGAAATTATTATTAATAGTTTTATTGGCAATACTAAGACTAATTCAAGTATATATTTTATAACATCGAAGCAAAAAAAATTATACTATGATAATTGCTTTTGCGTTGGATGGACTTTCTAATTGACTTGACC
>LR738714.1:631688879-631715767 GCA_902687465.1 Secale cereale
CCCCCCCCCCCCCCCCAAAAAAAAAAGCATGCCCTCCCCCACCACTGTATCTGTGATCCTCAACGGCAACTTGTGGTTATGGGTGTAGTATTATTGAAAAGAAAGGTCCTCTGGTTCATTCCATGTTGCGGCGATGCTTTACTGGATGATGCAAAGCTAGAGTTATGTATTCTCTGCTCGTTCGGTGCATCTGATCTTGCCAAGTTTAAATTTACGTGGGGTCGATATTTTCAAATCTGTGGATGTTTTGTAAGTGTGCCATATTTCCTTTAGTTGGTACCTTTTTGTGGAGCAGTAATCCTTCCTCGACAGCGTAGTAAAAATCTTGTGGATCGATAACTACAATTTCAAGGGATCAAGTATGTTAATCGCTTATGGCTTCTCATCTTTTTGAATTGGGGTGACTCACGGGGCTCTATGGAACCTTTATTGGCAATCAAGTTTGTGCAGGTGTAAGGGTAGAGGTATGCTTCTTTAGTCTAATCATAGTTTCTTTGTTGAATTCTTGATAGTATTTCATATTGTTAAATATTGATACCACGGAGAAGTTGTATCCAAGAAATCTTTATGTGATTCTTTGAGTTTTTAAGCGATGTAATACTTAGTTTCATGAGTTAATTTGAAATTAGCTATTTGATGCAAACGAGCGTAGCTATAATCACTAGTGCAGAAAAGCCTAGCTATGGCGTGGCAAAAATGACCTTGCTGTCATTGACACCCAAGCCACCAATATGCACCATTGTTAAAATGTAGTGGCGGCATTGGATACCACGTCAACAGTATTTGAGATTCTGATGGCGTGTCACGTGGCCAACACTAGCAGTATGTGTATCTTACCACTGTCGTCCCTTGTTGGCCAACGCCAGCAAATCGATTTTTCGCTAATTTTCATTTAGTGTTCACATATTTTCATCGTGTCTTTTGAATAAGTGTTTAGTATTAGTTTCAATGGTCATATAATTCAAATGTGTTCTCTATTTCACAAAATCAAGTACTGAAAAGGTGTTCCTATATTTTCTCAAAGATAGATGATGATTATTGTTCCATACCTGATGAAGGTTTTATGACAACACAATAAACATCTCATAAATAGAAATCAAACATTTTCCAAAAAACACATGATGATTTTTTAAATACGGGCGAACATGTTTTTTTAATATGCAAAGACTATTTTGATATGCACAATGAATATATTTTTAAAGTCTCAATGAGCATTTTCTAAAAAAACATGTGATGATTTTCGGAAATACGTGCTCAAAGATTTTGAATGAATGATTGGCCTTTTTTTAAAACACGATGAACCATTTAACATATAATGTACTTTATTTTCAAATAAAATATCGATAATTTATAAATGAATGATTAACTTTTTTAAAATCACTAGGAATGTTCAAAAATACCAAAATGAACATTTTTCTTGAAACACACGTTGAATAGTTTTCGTAAATACCACGAATATTTTGTTAAAAACTATAGAGTGAAATGCATGTCAAAAATCAAGAACCAGAAGTAAAAGTATTTAAATAAGGAACAAAAAGGGTAAATGAAATATGAAAGGAAAAAACTATAGTGTATTTTAATAAAAATAAAAAAAATGAAGATATTCAGATAATTTTAAAAAGTTCAATACATTTTGTAAAATTGCTCAATATTTTATAGAAGTTCTGTGTTATTAAAAGAAAAATTATAAATAACGAAAATAGAAAAAAGGGAACTTAACAAGACAAAGAAAAGCAAAAATAAGTAATATGGTAAAAAACAAAGTAAAAAATCCGCAAGGAATGAATAAAAATCATACAGAAAACAAAGTAAAAAAAATAACCATCGAGCAAAAGCATGAGAGCATTGTTATTTTTCTCGCTACTAGGTCAGCCCATGTCACGTCCCGTTGTACGCGAGTGTACACTAGTTCTTGATATAATCGAGATATAGCATATGTGTTGTTTGTCTTTCTGTTTTTTGTGGTTGTTGTAATTTGTTGGTGTCGGTGTACTAAGATAGGGGTACCTTAGTACCCCAACTTGTGCACGGGCAGTAGCAGCTTCCCGCGGCAGGGCTCACCACGTGCTCGCCGAAGACCTTTCTGATCCTTATAAAGCCATTCAAAAACAAAGTATACAAGACAGAAGATCAAGACCCCGGCAAGTGGAGCTTGCCGGGAAGGCCGTCCCAGGCTCAAGACTATGTCATTAACACAAGACCCTGGCAAGAGGAGCTTGCCAGGAAGACCAGAAGACTGTATCTAGAAGACAAACCTCGGTGCACTCCACGCCCCGGCAAGACCCGGGGAGCGACAAGCTTCCCGGCCCGACAAGATCAAGACCCCGGCAAGGTGCTTGCCGGGGGAAGTTTGCACTGTGTGCCCGCGCTCCAGCTCATCGGCCCACGCGTCGCCCTGGGGCCCTTCCAGGGACGTGTGGCGGATGGCTGTGCAGCCTGGGGGACACGGTGGCACTCCACGGTGACGAAGCTACCGCCGTGGCGAACGGAGACGCAAGGGCGGGCGCTTTTGGGGTTGACGGCGACGGGCATTAAATGCTCTTGTCCCCCACTGTCAAAGTAGGTGATGACCACTGTTCATGCACTGTTCCCGCACTGTTACAACTACCACCAAAGTTACATTTTTACCCCTCTTCTTACGTTGACACCTGTCGGTGACCCCTTGGGCTATAAAAGGAGGCCCATGCACAACGTAGAAAGGGTTCGAAACCTAGATAGCACTCTCGCTCGGTGTAGCTGCTTCTTCAAGCTCCCGAGCTCCTCAACTAAATACAAACCAAAGCAGGAGTAGGGTTTTACGCGTCCGTCACGGCCCGAACCTGGGTAAACTGCCTGTGTGTGCTCTACGATCTGCTCTTTGTGCTCCCTCCGCTCCCTTACCGCACGAACAAGGGGCTCCGGTCCCATAGGTGCTCGTGGTGGACAGTTTCCCCCGACATCATTGGCGCGCCAGGTAGGGGGCGTCGAGGTTGTGCGAACCTGATCCGGTGCTCACGCGGGCGCATTCTTCATCAACCTCTCCAACTTCATCAGCAACAACAACATGGCCCCGAAGAAGAAGGTTTCGGAGGTCGGAGGCCCGTCTGCGTCTGTTCCACCGCCACCAGAACCAACGGTGGGTGGAGGAGACGCCGTCGGAAGGGTGGTCGCCGGCGAGGAAACTCGCGGCACCACCAAATCCAAGGACAAGGCGGACGACCGAGCCTCGGTGTCCGTAGATGCGCCACGTCCATCTCAGCAGACGACAACCCAGCAGCGCCGTGGTACAGGAGGTACCATCCGCTTGCTGGGGCAAGGGCAAGCCGGAGGATCGCGGGATGCTCCGGACCACCGTCCGGGAACGAGCAAGGTGCGGTCGCCGGGGCGGGAAACTGCTCCTTCTAACCCCGTTAGGAGTCCGAGCATATCCCGCTCCTCGCGCCGCTCGCCCCCGCTCCCCTCCTCTCCAGCAGAAGCGCTCGCAAGAGCGCAGCTGCTCCTCGACTTCCCTCCAGCGGCAGACAAGGCCGAAGACTGGAGGGCAACCATCTAGAGCCTCATCGCCTTCGCCAATAACGACGCGTCGCAGCAGCCGGCGACCTCGCGGCCACGGCAAGTCGAGAAGACGAAGGCCGACGGCGACAAGACCGTCGGGGGTGCAACTACGGTGCACTCCCCGCCGCGGAAGCAAAAGACGCCTCCCCGCCGGATCAACGTCGACGACGACTCCACGGCGTCGTCGGATCCGCGGGCTCGTCGGGACCAGCGCCAGGTCCTAGACGATCGGCGACAAGAAGACGCTCGGACGACGATCGAGCGCCGCCGAGAAGCCCGGCGACAATCAGATCAGCGAGCTGGGACCGCTGTCGATACGCACGCGCCCGGTGAACCAGGCGACTTGCCGTACGCGGCAGGTTGCCCTGCGTTTACCCGTGAGCTGCGGCGCGTCCAGTGGCCCAGCATGAAGAACTTCAAGCCCGACGTACCGGAGAAGTACGACGGCAAGACGCACCCCTCGGAGTTCCTCAGCATTTACACCATCGCGGTGCAGGCTGCCGGGGGGCGCGACGAGAAGATACTGGCGAACTACTTCCCGCTGGTGCTTAAGCCGAACGTTCGTTCTTGGCTTATGCACTTGCCGGAAGGCTCCATTTCTTCTTGGGCAGATCTTTGCCACCAATTTGTCGGCGCCTTCACGGGCGGCCACAAACCCCACGGCCAGGAGAGTGATCTCCACATCTTGGCCTAGAAGGAAGGAGAACCTCTGCGCAAGTACATCCAACGCTTCAGCCGCGTGCAGCACAACATTCCCGACGTCCACCCCGCCGCGGTTATCAACGCGTTCCATCAGAACGTGCGTAACCGTCGCATGCGGGAGGAGATGGCCATGACGAAGATCCGGGACGTCAGCGAGCTCTACGCTCTGGCTGACAAGTGCGCGCGCGCCGAAGAGAGGAGGAAACTCCCCGGGGAGGATGCTGGCGCAGAGGGAAGCGACAGCAAAGATGCCGCCCCGGCAAAGAAGAACCGGCGGCGGAACAATAGAAGAAAGAAGAACAAGGAAGTGCTTGCCGTCGAGAAGTCCGGCAAGGAGGCTCCCGCCAAGCAAGCGCAGGCTGGCGGCTCCGGCAAGGAGCCTGCCCCTGTAGCGGCAGCCGACAAGCAGGACGGCTCCGACAAGCAATACTGCAAGATCCACCGCACCAAGGGCCACGACCTCTCCAACTGCAAACGCGTCGAGTACCTCGTCGAGCAGCAGAAAGCTGAGTACGAGCGGCGCGACAAGGAGAAGGCCCAAGGTGGCGGAGGAGAGCCAAGCAAGAAGCGGCCATTCAATGGCCGGGGAGGACGCCGCGGCAAGGCCAAGCAGCGGCAAGGTGACCGACCTCCCCGGGGCCGCGACAAGGATGAAGAAGACGACGAAGATGACATGGAGGAAGATGATAACAGCGAACAGGAGTTCCAGAAGGCCACGGAAGTCATGTGCGTCGACAGCGGCGCCTCACTGCATACTTCCCACCGCCAACTCAAGCAGTGGGTGCGGGAAGTAAATGCAGCTGAGCCGCCAGTGGAGTCGCGCAGGCTCCTTAAATGGTCCAGCACGCCCATCATTTTTGACCTTGAGGATCACCCTGACCGCACCACTGCGGTCGGGTGCTTGCCGATGTTGGTCTCACCAACCATCCGCAACCTCAAGGTCACCAAAATGTTGGTTGACGGCGGGGCCGGGCTGAACTTGATCTCCTCGGCTGTGATCAAGAAACTCCAAATTCCAGACGGCGAGCTCAAAGAAACCGGTTCGTTCCAAGGAATAAACCCGGGAAGGAGCAAGCCCAAGGGGAAGATCACTCTGCCGGTGACCTTTGGCGGGGAGCTCAACTTCAGGACGGAGAAGATAACCTTTGATGTTGCCGATATCCCATTGCCATACAATGGGATACTTGGACGTCCTGCCCTCGCCAAGTTCATGGCAGCTTCCCACTACGCCTACAATGTACTCAAGATGCCGGGGCCGATAAGCGTCATCTCTGTCCATGGCGACAAGAAGGACGCGCTTATCTGCGCCGACAAGATCTACCGGGATGCAGCAGCCGCGGCGGAGAGAAGCCCACTTGCCGCTGAAGCTCCCGAGGGGAAGAAGACCAAGACCAAGTCCGGCAAGTGCTCTGGGACCCACTCCGGCAACCGCACCTCTTCGGAGTGCTGCGCTGCCGTCGAGGACGTTCCATCGAGCTCCACCGGCAAGAGCAAGAAGGGGATGGCCGCTCCACCGGCAACCAAGAAGGTGTCCGCCAAGGAGGACGGCACTGGTGGTACCTTCACCATCAGTGCTACACTTGATAGCAAATAGGAAAGCGCGCTCGTTGCCTTCCTGCGGGCGAATGTCGACGTGTTTGCCTGGCAACCATCTGACATCCCCGGTGTTCCCAGGAAGGTAATTGAGCACAAGCTTGATGTTTGTCCTCATGCGCGGCCCGTCAAGCAGAAGGTCAGGAAGCAAGCCGTGGAGCGCCAAGAATTCATTGCCGAAGAAATCAAGAAACTAGAAGCAGCAGGCCTGGTTAGAGGCGTGATCCATCCCACGTGGTTAGAAAATCCAGTTGTCGTGCGTAAGGCCAACGGGAAGTGGAGACTGTGTATAGACTTCACTGATGTGAATAAAGCATGTCCCAAGGATCCATTTCCCTTGCCGCGCATTGACCAGATTGTTGACTCCACTGCTGGATGTGAGCTGCTCTCTTTTCTTGATGCATATTCAGGCTACCACCAGATTTTCATGGCCAAGGAAGATGAAGAGAAGACTGCATTCATTACTCCATGCGGCACATATTGCTTCATTCGCATGCCTTTCGGACTGAAGAATGCAGGCTCAACATTTGCAAGGATGGTATACACTGCTTTTGAGCCACAGATCCACAGAAATGTAGAAGCTTACATGGATGACATAGTGGTTAAGAGCAAGAGCAAAGACACCCTGATCCAAGATTTAGAAGAAACGTTTGCAAATCTGCGCAAGATTCAGCTCAAGTTGAACCCCGAGAAGTGCGTCTTTGGAGTCCCCTCCGGCAAGCTTCTCGGGTTCTTTGTGTCCCAGAGGGGGATTGAAGCCAATCCTGAGAAGATAAAAGCCATTGAGCAGATCGAAGCCCCAAAGCGCGTCAAGGACGTAAGGAGGCTTGCAGGTTGTGTGGCTGCCCTCAGTAGGTTCATTTCTAAGTCAGCAGAACGCGCCCTGCCTTTCTTCAAGATTTTGAAGAAGGCAGGTCCTATGAAATGGACTCCGGAAGCGGAGGCAGCGCTGCAAGACTTGAAAGGGTACCTATCCTCCACTCCAATACTTGTCGCACCTAGGCCACAAGAGAAGTTGCTGCTATACCTAGCAGCAACCAATCAAGTGGTTAGTGCTGCGTTAGTAGCGGAGAGGGAGGCTGACGAGGAATCTACAACACCGGCAAGCGGATCCAGCGACAAGCAGGGGGCTGCTCCGACAAGCTCTGGCCCCGACAAGGACAACTCTGCGCAGGAGCAAGGAGAGGTGCAAAAGAAGATGGTGCAGCGCCCGGTGTATTTTGTGAGCTCCCTATTGCAGGGGGCTAGATCAAGGTACTCCGGGGTGCAGAAGTTGCTTTTCGGTCTCCTCATGGCCTCAAGAAAGCTGCGCCATTACTTCCAAGCACACGAGATAACAGTGGTCACTCGCTTTCCGCTGAAGAGGATATTGCACAATCCAGAAGCAACAGGCAGGATCGTCGAGTGGGCACTGGAGCTGTCAAGCTTTGGTCTCAAGTTTGAGAGTACTTCAACTATCCAGAGCCGAGCTTTGGCAGAATTCATAGCTGAATGGACCCCAACGCCCGATGAAGAAGTTCCAGAGACAAGTGTACCCATACAAGAAGCGACAAGCGAATGGGTAATGTACTTTGATGGTGCCTTCTCGCTGCAAGGCGCCGGTGCCGGCGTGGTGCTCATAGCGCCCACCGGAGAGCACCTCAAGTATGTTATCCAGATGCACTTTCCCAGAGAACAAGCGACAAATAACACTGCAGAGTATGAGGGTCTGCTTGCCGGCCTCAGAATTGCAGCTGAACTTGGGATTAGGAAGCTAATTGTGCGGGGAGACTCTCAGTTGGTGGTCCGGCAAGTCAACAAGAGTTACCAGAGCCCTTTGATGGAAGCTTATGTAGATGAAGTGAGGAAGCTTGAAGAACACTTTGAAGGTCTGCAAATGGAGCACGTCCCGAGAGCTCAAAATGACATTGCGGATGGCCTTTCAAAGTGTGTTGCGATGAAGTTACCTGTGGAACCAGGGACCTTCCTGCTCAAGCTGACTCAGCCATCCGTTACACCATCAATTGGGCAGTCCAAGAAGAGAAAGTTGGTCTCCGGCGACTACTTGCCGGCGGATCTCCCCGAGGCCGCCGCCAAGGTCCCCAAGATCAACGATCAGAACGCCGAGGAACAGTTTGCTCCTGCAGATCCTAGGGTCTGTACAGTTGAAGCAAACGTTCCCGACAAGCCTCGCTCCGGCGAGCTTGCCGGGGGACCATCAGCTCCGGCAGAACCAGAGGTTCTCGCCGTAGAAGCTGGGGTTCCCGCAGCGGCCCTCATGCCTTTAGTCCTTGCCGTTAAGCCTCAAGCTCCGGCATGGGCACAGCAGATCGTCCGTTTTCTGCAAACTGGAGAACTTCCCGACGACCCAGCAGAGATAGAGAAAATAACCAGACAGTCAAGTATGTACCAGTTCGTAGATAATGAACTGTACAGAAGAAGGCTCAATGGTGTCAGGTTGAAGTGCATCTCCAGAGAAGATGGACAGAAGCTGTTGGCAGAAATACATGGAGGCATATGTGGCCACCACATTGGCGCAAGGGCACTTGCCGGGAAAGCTTTCCGGCAAGGGTTCTTTTGGCAAGAAGCCCTCCAAGATGCAACTGCACAAGTAACCAAGTGTGAAGCGTGCCAGTTCGATGCCAAGCAAATTCATCAGCCAGCTCAAGCTCTCCAAACGATCCCTTTGTCCTGGCCCTTCTCGGTCTGGGGGCTCGATATCCTCGGCCCCTTTCCCCGAGCTGTCGGGGGCTTTGAGTACTTGTACGTTGCAATCAACAAGTTCACAAAGTGGCCAGAAGTGGAACCGGTGAGAAAGGTGACAGCACAGTCAGCGGTCAGGTTCTTCAGGTCGATTGTTTGCCGTTTCGGGATCCCTAACAGGATCATCACCGACAACGGCACACAATTCACTAGTCGCACCTTCATGCAGTACGTCCAAGACCTTGGCGCCAAGGTGTGCTTCGCTTCTGTTGCTCACCCGAGGAGCAACGGTCAAGCGGAGAGGGCAAATGCTGAAGTGCTGCGCGGACTCAAGACAAGAACCTTTGACAGGCTGCGCAAGTGCGGAAGAAACTGGATAGAGGAGTTGCCGGCGGCTCTTTGGTCAATCAGAACGACACCAAGTCGAGCCACCGGACAGACACCCTATGCTCTTGTCTATGGAGCAGAGGCAGTTCTCCCCACGGAACTCGTATACGGATCTCCTCGAGTGCTCGCTTATGATGAGCTCGAGCAAGAGCAACTGCGACAAGATGATGCATTGCTCCTCGAGGAGGAACGTCTCCAGGCTGCGGTACGAGCTGCTCGATACCAGCAAGCCTTGCGTCGCTATCATAGCCGCAAGGTCAGGGCCAGGAGTCTCGAGGAAGGCGACCTTGTTCTTCGGCGTGTTCAGTCCGCCAAGAATTCCAACAAGTTGACGCCGAAGTGGGAAGGCCCTTATCGGGTGAGACAAGTAACAAGGCCCGGCGCTGTCCGCCTTGAGACCGAAGAAGGCTTACCGGTGAGCAACTCCTGGAACATAGAGCATCTTCGAAAGTTTCACCCATAAGGCGCGGTTGCCGTGATCCGCTCCGGCAACCACCTTTTGTACAAGTCTTGCCGCTGTCGCATGTAATCCTTTGTACAAAGCCGGGCGCAGATCCCGTGCATCAGTAAAGCTTTTGTGTTTTGCACTATTTGCCTTTTCCATGCTTTTCTTCGCTATTTGCATGCATTGTTCGGCATTATGTGCAACACACGTACCCGGTAAGCATTAGCACGCCGAAAGGCCCTATACTTGTTTTCCCTCCTCTTTTTTCTTTCCCTCTTAAGCAGAAGGAACGTTCCTCGCGCACAAGTTTGCCGGGGGGGAAGGAGATGGAGGATGAACCAAGTGCTGTTCAAGAAAGGGAAGCCTTGTCAGGGAAGCAAGCAATATACGAAAGCTAAGTTACCAGAATTTGAGCAGTTCAAATTTTTTAAATTTTAGTTATCTTCCTTGAACAACCACACTTTGTATGGAAAACCTGTGCGCGGAGGAACCTACTCGCGACTAGCCGCACCCTTATCTTGTTTTCGAGTACGCTCAGCGACTTAAGTGAGCTGCGACAAGTGTCGCGCCCTTGTTTCGTTTTCGAGTTCGCTCAGCAAGCTAAGTGCGTTGCGACTAGCTGCGGCGAGGTTGCTTGCCGATAAGGCCCTTGCCAGCAGGCTGCTTAGAGTCCAGCACTCAGCGCTCGCGGCAAGGGTCCTTTGTCGGCAAGTTCCCTAAAAGCGTAGGGTAAAAAGTATACAAAGTAAAGGACCAAAACAAGGGAGATAACACTGCATCAATTGATCAGAAATAAGATAAATATATTACAGAGATAACTTGTCGCAATGACTAATAGGTTCATGTTCATGGCGAACTTTGCAGCAACAAAAGAAATAAGAAGAAAGAGGCCTAGTCTACGCGGTCGCCCTCACGCCTGGAGATCTTGTTCACCTTGGCGATGATGTGGGCTACCTGCGCCTTCAGTGCCTCCATATCTGCGTCGGCCGGCAAGCTGCGGAGGACGTTGACGAGATTTATACCAGGGTTGCGGTAAACGATCTTCGTCAAGACGCGCTCCAAAGTCCCCGCGCAGAGCCGGCGCGACTCCTCGGCCAGCTGCGCGGGGAGCTTCTCCTGAAGACTTGCGAGTGCCGGCGCGATCCCTCTGAAGAAGAGACTGAGCTTGGCGCTGTGTGGGAGATTTGGATCCGGAGAGTATATGAGGTGTTCCACCTTCAGCGCCATCAGCTCCTTGTCGATACTAGCAGCAGAAGCCACCAGATCTTCAGTCCATACCTCAACGGTCCGGCGGAAGTTATTGGCTGAGGTAGCGGCGCTCTCCACCAAGCCTCGTTCCTTGCGGACCTCCTCCTTCAGCTTGGTTTCGCGATCCCGGGCAGCGTCAAGTGAATCCCTCAAAGTGGAAACCTTCAGCTCCAGATCTGCAATTGAGTCCTTGGCGGCCTTCAGCTCGTCGCCCTGCTTGGAGAGGCGTACCTGGAGTTCTGAGTTGGTATGGGCGTCCTTCTCGCGCTTTATGTTGAGCGCGGTGACCCTCTCCGTGCTCGCTTTCAGGTACTCCTCCAGCTGCGCCACCTTAGCTTCGAGGTCCTTTTTGGCGGTCTCCGCGGTGGCTGCGGCGGCCTTCGCTTCCTTCAGCTCTCCGCCAAGGGCCTGCTCCCGGGCGGCAAGGTCGTCTTCTTGAGAGTCGAGCTCGACCTTCCGCTGGTTGAGCGCTCCTTCTCGCTTGGACAGCGCTTCTCCGGCGAGTCGCTGCTGCTCCTCGGCCTCAGCCTTCTCCAGGAGCCACTCTTGATATTCTCCAGCAAGCCTCTCGCGCTCCTCCGCCAAGTCGTGGAGGGCCGCCTGGTTGGCAGCGCGGAGCTCCGCGACGCGTTTCTCCATATCTGCTGCGGCCTTGGCGGTGAGGGCTTCCCGAGACTCAAGTTTCGCCTGCCTGGCCCGGTAAAGGGCCAGGAGCCGGTGTAGCAGCTTCTCCTCCTCGGGCTCATCGCTCCCGCCAGGCGCCTCGACGATCTTCAGCCCCGCGGAGGCGAGGACCTCCCCATCGAAGGTCTCTCCCTCCTCGGGGGCTCGCGACGAGGATCCCCACGGCACCTGTATGAAGACGCCGTTGGGAGCCTCAAGGTAGAAGGCAGACTGCTCCTTCTCGGTGGAGGGGTCGGCGGCCGGCGCAGCGCTTGACGCTCCTGCCGCCTCCAGGCCGGCAGTGTGGCCGCCGTCCCCCTCCCCGGCCGCTGCGTCCGCAGTCGGGGCAGTCTCCTCAGCCGCAGGCTCGCCGGCTCCTGCCATGTCTTCGACGACAGGGACGTTGCCGTCGTCGCCCTGCGCGCCTTCCTCGCCGACGACCTCGGTCTCCATCCGGTCCGGCGCAGGAGGATCTAGAAGAAGAAGAAAAAGAAAAGAAAAAGTTCAAGCAAATATCCAAAAAAGACAAATCCAAGAAGACGAGCTTGCAAGACTTACCTTCGCGGATTTCGTCGACAACTGGCTCCCTCGCCGGGGAGTTCACCCTTGGCGGGGTGGCCACCCTCGTCGGGCTGCTCGCCCTTGGCGGGGTACTCGCCCTTGGCGGAGTACCCGCCCCTGGCTGAGCGCTCTCCCTCGCCGGAGAGTTCGTCCTTGGCGGGGACGGCTGGACCTGCGGCTCCTCGGGAGTAGTCTCCGGGCGCTCCTGCGGCTGCGGCTCCGTTTCTGCACAAGACAAGCAAGACAACAAAACATTAGTACCAAGTTAAAACCTCAAGCGCGCCCGACGAGCGAAGAGATCTAAAACCCAGACTTACGCTGGGGGCTGCGCTGGGGGCTGCTCCTCGGAGCAGCAGTCGGGTCCGGCAAGTCCGTCGCCGGTGCGTCTCCTGTCGCCGCGACGGGCGAGTCGTCCTCGACCTCGACCACAGGAACCTTGGCCTTCTTTGCCACTCGCTGGGCCAGGGTCCTGAAATCAAAGCAAGAAGCAAAGTCAGAATCATCAGCAAAAGAATCAAGATCGAATCAAAGAAGCTACAAAATACAGATGCTTACTCCTCTTCCTCTTCGTCGTCGTCGCTCAGGGCGGAGAAGTCGAACTCCACCTGAGTTGCTCCGGCGCGAGGAGCGGGAGAAGAAGGCTCCCCCGGGCGCTTGGCGGTCCCCGGGGCTAAGGGCTGCGACGACCCAGCCTCCGCCGTCGCCGAGGCCCGAGGAGCAGGCAGAGCGGCTGCTCCGCTCTGAGAAGTTCCCCCTCCGCTTGGCGCTGGTGCGCGGGGCACCTCCGCCGCGGCTGGTGCGCGGGGCGCCTCCGTCGCGGTCTGGTTCGCCCTGGTAGCGCGCATCGCCCGGCGAACAGGCTGTTGGCGGGGCGCCTGCATCCTCGTCGCTGTGGGCGCCTTGCGGAGACGCTTCAACGGTGTTCGCTGGGGGCTGGCCCGGGGCGGGGAGTTCTCCGAGGACGATGAGGCGTCGTCATCGAGTCCCAGAGACCCACCGCTGTCCTCATCGGTCTCGGTCTCCTCCTCCTCCCCGGTGGGCTCGCTGGGCCCGACATCTGGTCTTGCGGCCCCGCTCCCTCCGGTGGCTCCGCTCCCTCCGGTGGCCCCGCTCCCTCCGGTGGCGCTGCTCCCTCCGGCGCCTCTGTTTCCTCCGGCAACCTCGCTTGCCGCTGCCTCGCTCACGACTCCGGGGATCCCGGCGTGCCTCAGAGAAGGGACCCCGGCGAGCTCGTCGGGCGGAAGCTTGAGCAATTTACGGATCTCAGCCTCCTCGGCTTGGCACTCCTCGTCCTCGACCTGCGCCTCGTCGAGGGTGAACCCGAAATCTCCTGCTGCTGCAGCCGCGGCGGCCTCTTCCATCCGGGAAGCTATGTAGGCAATGTCCCGCTCGGTGGTGGCCCGGGTGAGACCCTTGTTCTCCTCGGCGTTCTTCGGGCGCTCGACCAAATTATCAAAAAAAATCATGATGGCGTCCGGCGTGGGCACTATCCATGTGGGGTCGACGCCATGAGAGTCACATGTGTGCATCATTGCAAGCAAGGCGTCCCGGGCAGTGCTATTGCATAGTGGCACTACTCCCCGGGGAGATCTAAACCACTCCGGATGGGCCGGGTCGTGCTTAAAAAGTTCCCGGACCATCCCCTTCAGCTCCAGCGCCGTGAAGTTGTAGTTCAGCCCCGGGCGCAACCTCATTATGTTCGCCGCATTGCCGTACTCCCATGCTGGCCTCTTCCTCTCTTGTAGAGGAGCAATGCGGCGGCGGAGAAAGTCTGCTCCTACCTCTCCCATGGTCAACTTAGCTACCCGGAGACGGAGGATTCTGACAAGGGCGACGTTGAGCTTGATATCATCTGAGGCCAACTCGCTCCAGTCCCTGCCGCGCACTATGGCTGTTGTGCGCGGCGCAGTGAACGGCTCCGGCTGGTCCTCTACTATCCAACACCAGTCCGCGCGCCACTCTTCCCACTTGCCGCGGAGCTCTCCTTTCAGATAAGACTCCTTTTTGTTCAAGCGGAAGATCCAAGATATCCCCCCGGAGAGGGGGGCGCCGGCCTCTACTCTAGGCATAAAAAAATGGCGCAACAGCGCTACATTCGGATAGATCCCTATGTAGTTTTCGCACAGATGTGCGAAAACCGCCATCGTAAGGATGGCGTTGGGGGTGAAGTCAAGGAGATGGAGGCCGTAGGTGTTCATGATATCGCAAAAAAATTCAGAGAATGGAGGACACAGACCGCAGTGGAAGAAGGCAGCGAAGAAAAAGTACCCGCCGGGGAACAGATCCTTGGCGCCGACGGGGTAGACTCGGGTCCGGGGATGCGCCTTGGTCTTCTTGGCCCAGAACAGGTAATATTTGTTCCAGAGCTCCCTCGCGCCGAGCCTTGGCGCGAAGACGATGTTCCTCTTCCGCAGAAGAGCGAGCTTTGCCGCCTGCTCAGATTTCTCCCTCTTGGCCTTCTCCGCTTTCGCCTTCTCGGCCTTCGGAGCCATGGCGGAGGCGGCGGGGGAAGGGGCGAGGGGTTTGACGGCGCTGCGGGCGCGGAAGAGGGCAGAGGAGGTGTAGAGGCGGAGCGCAAGGGGGAGTTTCTGGAGGTTGAAGACGAAGTGAATGCAGGGGAAGGAAACTGCCTCTGCTCCCTCTGCTTTTAAGGGGGGAGTGGGGGACGTTTCGCTTTTTTCCATTAAAGAACGTGGCCACGATCTCTCCCACGACGCCGCAATCGACGCGTGCCGTTTGGGAGGGGCGCGGCGGATGCTGAAGGGGATTCGGCGTGTTGTGGGCCGCGTGTGCCCGTGCACTGTTTTGGGCCTGGCCCAACAGCGCTCGGCACCGTGTGTGGCCCAGGCCCGGGGGCTCCTGTCGGTGTACTAAGATAGAGGTACCTTAGTACCCCAACTTGTGCACGGGCAGTAGCAGCTTCCCGCGGCAGGGCTCACCACGTGCTCGCCGAAGACCTTTCTGATCCTTATAAAGCCATTCAAAAACAAAGTATACAAGACAGAAGATCAAGACCCCGGCAAGTGGAGCTTGCCGGGAAGGCCGTCCCAGGCTCAAGACTATGTCATTAACACAAGACCCTGGCAAGAGGAGCTTGCCAGGAAGACCAGAAGACTGTATCTAGAAGACAAACCTCGGCGCACTCCGCGCCCCGGCAAGACCCGGGGAGCGACAAGCTTCCCGGCCCGACAAGATCAAGACCCCGGCAAGGTGCTTGCCGGGGGAAGTTTGCACTGTGTGCCCGCGCTCCAGCTCATCGGCCCACGCGTCGCCCTGGGGCCCTTCCAGGGATGCGTGGCGGATGGCTGTGCAGCCTGGGGGACACGGTGGCACTCCACGGTGACGAAGCTACCGCCGTGGCGAACGGAGACGCAAGGGCGGGCGCTTTTGGGGTTGACGGCGACGGGCATTAAATGCTCTTGTCCCCCACTGTCAAAGTAGGTGATGACCACTGTTCATCCACTGTTCATGCACTGTTCCCGCACTGTTACAACTACCACCAAAGTTACATTTTTACCCCTCTTCTTACGTTGACACCTGTCGGTGACCCCTTGGGCTATAAAAGGAGGCCCATGCACAACGTAGAAAGGGTTCGAAACCTAGATAGCACTCTCGCTCGGTGTAGCTGCTTCTTCAAGCTCCCGAGCTCCTCAACTAAATACAAACCAAAGCAGGAGTAGGGTTTTACGCGTCCGTCGCGGCCCGAACCTGGGTAAACTGCCTGCGTGTGCTCTACGATCTGCTCTTTGTGCTCCCTCCGCTCCCTTACCGCACGAACAAGGGGCTCCGATCCCATAGGTGCTCGTGGTGGACAGTTTCCCCCGACAGTTGGTGGTTAAACAACCCGCATTCGAGCCTCACCGCCTCCTATTTAATTTGAGCAAATTTCTCATATGCTCATCTCATTTCTTTTATGTACTTTTGTGTGCTTGTGTGGGTGGATGGGTGCGGGATGCGTGTATGGCCAACAAGGCGGTCATACTTCTAAGCGCGCACGTTTGGGGGTGGGAGAATGAGATTGCGAATATTATATGCGATTCATCGTTGACATCTTGAGAAATAGATAATACGAACAATGTTGTTTGTTTATTAAACAATGAGTACAAAATATCATGGATGCACTTAAAGCATATTGTTGCATGAAACTTATAGTACCATAATGATTGTTTTCGCATATCGTGGAATACTGTAACTTATATGAAATAATTGTACATTATAGTACGAACTAATTACGTTCTTTTTGTTCTATTTGTTTGGTGTTTATGCTTTTTCTATCAGGTTAAACCAATGCAAGAAGTCTGCTATTATAGTTATATTCTTTTCTTCTCTCGCTTGTTCTAATGTTTCAGCTCTTTTTTTTTCTTTGTGCTTATTGGAATACTTTCTCATTGCATTTTTTTCTATATATGTGTGCGAGACTAAATTATGATGCTAGCATCGTTCTACACTTCTTAGTTTTGTGTTAGAAACTTAAAAACGGAGTACATTTTCGTAATTGATCGTCTTAAAAAATTCCACAAAGAAGTTGTATATGAGAAACTTAATATGGTTCCTTTTTCTTTTTATCGGTGTCATTCTTACTTTTAGGCGTTACCTCTTTATTCCTTAGATCTTTGATCTGAAGCATCATACTTGTAATGGTTGTCTTATTGAATAAAGTTACAATTTTTCCTAAGAACACAGCAGATGTTCACTCACTTTGTTTTCTCTTTTGAATTTTTTTCATGTTTCCTCTATTTTTTTAATAATGATTGGGAAGGTATATTTGGATATATAATTCATTAAGTATACACATATTTTCATCGTGTATTCTATAATAATAGTTTAGTATTTTTATTAAATGGTCATATAATTTTGAAAGTGGTCCATATTTCAAAAACAAAATCAAGAAAATCAAAAAGTGTTTGCATATTTTCTTGAAGACGGATGATGAAAAACTCTAAATGCACGATGAACGTAATATGATAGAACGATAAACATTTCATAAATGCATGATGAACATCTTTTTAAGCACGCGCTGAACATTTTGGAAATACTCAATGAATACTCTTTTTCTAATTAGTGACGCCGATAGTTTAAAAACATGATGATGATTTTTGGAAATAGGTGATGAGCTTTCTTAGATGGACAATGGGATTTTTAAAGACATTCATAGCATTTTTATACACAATGATCATTATTCTTAAATACTATATGAACACTTTTTCAACACAAATTAAGTTGTATAAAATTTAAATGAACGTTTTTAAATTACCCACTGGACATTTTTTTGAAACACGCGTTGATTATTTTTCGTAAACAAGATACCATTTTTAGAAGCACTATGCAGTTAAATACATACTGAAAATAAATAAAGGAAATGAATAAAAAATAAAAAGATGAAATGAAATGAAACAAGAAGATAAAAAAGGATCGCGTATTTAAACTAATGTGTAATTCATACTACAGAAAACTCAATATTTTTTTGAAATCTCTGTGTAATTGAAAAAAGAAAAAAAGGAAGAAAGAGAAAGAGAAAGAGAAAAAAAAATTGAAGCGGAAAAAATAATCAGAAAATACAGAAACCAAAATTAACAAATTATTGACAAAAAACTGGGAACCGGTCATGTTTCTCTCTTATGCTAATGTTTCGGTTGCTTTCTTTTTCTTCATGCTCGGTCAATTTTTTGCCATTGTATTTTCTTTCTGTGCATCCAATGGCAGTTGGATGCTACAACCATGTGACACCTCTTAATTTTCTATTAGGAACTTAAAACAGAATTCATTGTAATAATTGATCCACTTAAATAACAAATATTATTAAAGTTCCATTAGTTTACACTTCATCTTGCATTTACTCATGTATTTTCATCATTTTCTATCTGTAACACGGAAGAGTGCATTTGTTTGTAATATATTTACAAGCTATAATTATTTGTAATGTCTTTACTTACATGTGAATATTTTTTGTTAATATTTATTATTTTGTGTAGTTGCATTAATTCATGTATTTCATCATTTTCTATCTTCTTTCAGGGTAATACCAATGATTATGATTCATTCTATATTAGAATATCTTAAAGAAAAGCCTACCATGTCATGATTGTATGTTTTATATTTACTTTTCCCACCAATTTCTTTTAGTTTTGGTTTCCATCATTTGTTTTATGTTTTCTTTCTTCTTTCAGGGTAATAACGATGTAGTCAACTCATTCTACCTTAGAATAACTTCAAGCAAAATTTGTTTTTAGCTTATGTTTTTTGCTTTTCATATTATTTTCTAAGTTATTGTCATCATTTACTTTAAGTTTTGTTTCTTCATTTTCTTTATTCTTTTTGGACAATAGCAATGTCCTTAATTCATTCCACCTTCGAATTATATAAAACAACATCTATTCTTTTTTTTCCTCTTTTTGTATCATTTCTCTAAGTTTTGTCAACATATTTTCAAGTTTTCTTTATTATTTTAGATAAGACCCATGCCCTTAATAAATGTTATATTAGAATGATCTCAAGCAACATATATTATATTTTATTTTAGCTTATGTATTTGGTTTTTGCATCATTTTCTAATTTTTTGTCAATTTTTGGGCCATGTATGCTCTTCGTTATCATATTGTTCCAAGTTTTTTTACAATGGTTTATTTCCTTTTTAGGCCTTTATCAACTAGTTGGCTTGGTTTCATTGTAGTAATTTAAGCCCATCTATGTTGGGACAATTATTTCTCGATGTACAATTTCATATTTTCACGTCGTAGTTGAGTTGTTTCTGTTATCGGGCCTTCAATATTAAAATTGAAGTTTGTATGCACTAGGAAAAGGTGGGTTGTCCTCCCTTCTGGAAAGAATGCACTATGGACAGGCCAATAGTACAACATAGAGTGACGCAATTGTTATGTAGGCAGTGAGACATGTGGGTGGCAGCGTACCCCATGGGCGTGTGGGTAGCAGATGGGCTCTAGCGAGAGGGAGGATCGGTGCATGTGACGTCTAGGTTCTCGTAGAGGGGTGGCTGGGCGACCAATGCAGTGCACGACAAAGCGGGGTTGCAAGAGCAAAAGAGAACGGCCCACTACTAGGAAAAGGCCTACTAATGGCGCACCTATTTTGGCCATTAATGACGCACTACTGGTGCGCCATTAGTGCCACGCCATTAGTATTTTTTACTAATGGCGCACCACTGGTGCGCCATTAGTACCAGATACTAATGGCGCACCACAGGTGCGCCATTAGTATAGACCACGGTGCGCCATTAGTATGCCTCCCAGGGGGCTATATATAACCAGGTGCTTTGGCATACTAATGGCGCACTCTTGCGTGATGCGCCATTAGTAACTTTGGCATACTAATGACGCACTGTTGGATGATGCGCCATTAGTATCCTTTGGCATACTAATGGCGCACTGTGATGTGATGCGCCATTAGTATGAATATTAGGTTTTTTTACTTTTCTGTTTTTTGCACAGGTTACAAAATGTATTATTGGACAGAATATAGACAACAGCACACAGCAACAACAGATTCATCGAATACAATAGAAGATTAGTCTCTGAATACAATTCATCATATTAGTCTCCGAATACAATTCATCATATTAGTCTCCGAATACAATTCATCATATTAGTCTCCGAATTCAAAAGACCGAACAAAGATAGAACATTATATTACAAGTCTCGAGACCGCGAGTAGCGAGTTTGTCTTCACATTACAAGTCGATATTGATCATCTAAACTACCATCACATAGAAGAGAGTTGCGGTCATCACGATGAAACTCGTCTTCATCCGGTTCCTCCAACGCTCCCTCCCCTCTCCCGCTAGATAGCGGGCGTATCTAGATTCCACCTCTGCCCTAGTGGTATAAACTTTGTAACTGTTACCGCTGAAACGGTGAAGCTGTCTCCGACACTCCTCCCAGTCGTCGTAGACTCTGGGAACTTTACCCTTGTACACGACATATGACGGCATCGCTATGCACTAGCCAAACGAAACATTAGTTCCAATTCACAGACAATACATAAGTAATATATAAGTATGCAACAGAACGATCGGAAGAGAAAAGCAAGACATTAATAGCATCGATTACATCTAAGTTGAACGACTGTCGAAACCAAAGAGACATACTACAAGTTCGTTAAAGTTTAATTACAACATGAGCCAATCGATGTTTCAGAACTAGACACAGCATCACTACTTTCGACTTGACTCAAGGGACCGGAGCGTGGATGAAGCCGCCGTCTATCGTGGGAGTCATGAAATCGTGGGCGTTGTCAGCCTGCGTTTGTAGCATTGTGTCTATGTCACTGTTGGACGGTTGATTTCTGAGGTAGAACTGCCCCGAGGTACGAAGGACATCTTGATGGATGATTTCCGCAAACTCCGACTGGATGCGAAAGAATTCTTATCTGATGTCCGCATCCTGGATTGCCGACACGCTCGTGGCCCAATCTTTGAGTTTACTTGGTAGCAGAAGGTGATGATGGTCCCGTACGATCGCCCACATGTGATGGATGGCATAGTAGGCACCCTTCTCACCGCCAGGCGGCTGCTTGACGTAGCAGAACGTCGTATTGTGGGCGAACACGTGCTTGCCGTACTTACCAAGAGGCCTGGTGAAGGTGCCTCCAGATTTGGCGTAGCCGGGGAGAACATCATCAAGAACTTTCTTGACATTTGTGTAGTCTACCTTCGACTGACGGTCCGAGTCGAAATACGTGGCCATGGAATATTTTGGGCTTAGGAGGATGAGTGTGCAGTGTGTGTCACTGCACAAAACACAGAATGTTAAAAGAAAAACGATCAAAATCTAAGAATTCATATGTTACGGGGCGGTTGAGGGGACGACTTACTCAGGAAAGTAAGGCACGAGGAAGTTATCCTTATCTCGGTTTGCCAGAATGACGCCTTCGAGGTAAGAACTCGCGACTTGCCGGTCCCAAGCGCTGCCCAAGATCTTGGCACGCATGTAGAAGGGGTCGACTATCACGATGTCCGGGGTCTTGTCTCTAATGATCCGCATCTCCATACTCAGCAAAAATAGCCTAACGAAGGTGTAGTGCAGCGGATGAAGGTTAAACATAGCGAAGATGTCATCAAACCGCAGGACGATCGTACCCCCGATGGATTTATCCACAAAGCCCTTGCCCTCTGGCACCTTGGCCGCGAAAACCGGGTATGCCACATCATTCTCTCTGAGATGCCGCTTCTCCAAAGAAAGAACACTGTCATGCAGACTCCGCATAGCACCGGTTGCAGCATTGAGCATATTAGTCGGTAGCATCGTCCTACCCGCCACATGCACCCTCCTCATTATATCCTCAGGTGAAGGTGGCCCGTCCTGAGCACGGATCGTACTCGGTGCCGGCTGGCTCGCACCCTTGTTACTCTTTATTTTCCGTGCCTTCTTCTTCTCCTGTAATGGGACCGAGTTCTGCTCACAGACCGCCTTCTTGAGTGTGTTGGGGCTGATAATATTTCGCACCTCGACTATCTGAGGCTCGGTGAAGTCGGCAGCTGGAGGCGTCTCCTGAGAACTGAACGGCAGACGACACCTGTTGCAACTTGGTTTCTCCGCGGTACCAGCTAGATCGCGCACGTCTTTTGTAGGGTTGGGTTCTTGAGAAGGAGGCCCCATGAATTCGCCATCGTACCCATGATCGGCAAAGTACTCATCGACATTGGCAAATGTATCATCGTCATTGTCATCGTCGTCGTTCGGATCATGTGCCATATGCATGTTCGGATCCAGTGCCATAGGGATGTCCGGCACCGTTGTGGTGGTCTTGCCATGGCTTGGCGCCGGCACGACTGGCGGTGTTGTCTTTGGGGTGGTGTCCCCCGCCCCCAAACGAATCTGGCTCTTCGGCTAAAGCAGGGGCCAGCTTTGGCAGGCGCTGAGGTTCATCACATCATCTTCGTCGGCCCCGACGGGTTGAATCGGAGGTAACAACTCGTCGCAGCTTGGCAGCACCCGAACTAGTTGAACCCTATACAAGGTGGGTGGCATCGGAGTACCGTGGAACACGGGGTTGCCCAGTTGAACGATTTTTTCCTTGGCGACATCGACCAACTCGTTGTTCACGAAGTGTAGGAGAGTGCACGGAACGTCGGCGGCGCCCTGCGAAAACATGTAGGGCGTCAGGGATGCCCAGTCAAAGGCAAGGAGATGAAGTCCTCGGCCGAGAGAGGCTTAATTAGTTACCGTGATGATGGCGTCGAGCTCGGCTAATGTCGAGGCACCACCAACGGCGGGCGTGCAATTGACGGAGGGGCCGCTTGCTGCAGAGGTGCCGGCCGGCGTACACTCGGGTGCATTAAGCTCCCGTGCCAGCGTCGGAGACACCAATGCCGCCTCCGCCGGAGACACCAATGGCCCCGCCATCGCATTCTGCGAGTTGCTGGCCGTGAAGCTGGGAATCGGGGGCGGCCCCTATTGGCCGCCCGCAGTCCACGTCGTCAGCCCCTAAATCAAGGTAGGCATAATGCCGGTGAGCGTCGATCCCAGTTGTTGTTGCACTTGCTCTTGGACAATCTCCGGAATCCGCGCCACTTGTGCCTTGAGTTCTTGAACCTCGCGCGACTGGCTTTCCGAGCTGGTCTTTTTCTCCTTTCGCCCACCAGCGTTATAGTATGACGACCATTTTGTGGACAAGCCTTTGCTGGCCACACGACCAGGTGACGACGGCTTACTGAGCTTATCCTTTTGTTTCATTACATTCAACGCCCTATTTAGAGTGGTGTCCCAAGGGGTGCTCTGAGTCGACCCCGCGCTACTACTTTCAGTCGCCTGCGGAAGGAATGTGAACCATTTAGAAATTTGGCTTCATTAATTAGAATGCAACCATATGGAGCTAATTACGCGGGGGTGTATTCCTTACCAGAACAAGCTCAAGCGCCCTGGTCTTCGGATCCGTGGTAAGCTCCTTTGTTTTCGGGTCCTTCTTGTACCGGGCCCTGACAAAGTTCATGGTCTGCTTGTCACCGTATTTATCGAAGAGGGGCGGTAGGCCTTTCTCGGCACGCTCCGCCTCCTCCTTGTCACATATAGGCTCCGCCACTCTGTAACCGCCGAGACCGAGTGTGTGTTCCCCTAAGTTCAACTCCCGCATATCTTTCCCCCACTGACTTGATTCGGAGGTTGCGGTGCTCTCGCACTTGATCTTGAAGTCGTTTTAGTCATCTTCGGTGATCGAAGGATTTTTCTCCTTGATCTTCTCATAACTAAAACCTTTGTCAATCATTCTCCTCACCGAGCTTCTCCAAGTAGACAGGGCCGTGCTCATCCTCGTGAGGGCGGCATTGTTCACTTTATTCCCTGTGAGGCTTGTGTTTTCAAATTCAGCGGGGAACTTGTATCGTTCGTGCAGCTTCGTGAAGAGGAGGTTGCGCAAACGCCATCGGTCCTTATGCCTTAGGTTCTCGGTGTTGATCAAGACGGTGCTCCGGAGAATGCACCCGAGCTGAAGCGAGTACCCCTTGACTATTCGTTCGGGCGCCGTTGGATTCCCGTCGGAGTCCACTTCAGTAAATTCCTCCTTGACGGTGCAGAGCACGGTCGGGCGCCGGTCCTTCTGTTGCCTCTTCGGTTGGCTGCCATCTGTGTGTGCGCCGCCATCATCAGTGGTGGCATCCTCGGCGGCACCATCAGTGGTGTCATCCCCGACGGCACCATCAGTGGGGTCATCCTCGGCGGCACCATCAGTGGTGTCAGGATCGGTGTCTTTCGCGGCGTCCTCATACAAGTGAGGTTGTTCCTCCATCTCCTGGGATAGCTCCCAGAATGCCTTGCCGCCCGAACCGCCGGCCTCATCGTTGTGGGCCATGTTTCTCTCTAAATAGGAAAAAAAATTGGTCAAAAAGTTGGTTATTGTCAAGGAACAAGATCATGGTCTCATCATTTAGGGATTGTCGACACCGAGGCATCCTAAAAGCTAAGCTTTTATCATTGAGGTTTTTTCGACGCCGAGGCACCCTAAAAGCCTAAGCTTTCATCATTTAGGTTTTTATCGACACCGAGGCACCCTAAAAGCCAAGGTTTTATAATTTATGGTTTGTCGACACCGAGGCATCCTAAAAGCTAAGCTGGGAAGGAGAATTCTAAGTTGGGCCTAATCACTTGGCTCTATTTCCGCCTATGGTTTAATGCAGCAAGAATAAAGGGGCAGTTGATCATACTTAATTAAGTACTAAGATACCCCGACCCATGCATTAGTCACAAGTACCCCATATGTCCTATTTTTAGCAAAGTCATGCTAAAATTCACGGAAAATTTCAGCATGACCTTTGCTGAAAATAGGACATATGGAGCACCCGAATTTGCCGCAACGGAAGTTAATCGACATTCCAGCAAACTCAAGGGCCTCTCGGGGTACCTGCAAAATCATCACGACACGATGGTCGGAGACAAAACCCAGCAAAAATCTGGATGGAGTACATCCGGCTTTCAACTCCACTTTAGACTATTCAAATTCCAGTTTGCATAGGCTTGAGCATATCATTTCAAATAGCTGTGTATAGCTTGCAAAAGCATATATTGTCTGGTACTGAAGCTTCATAAAGACATGCACCAACATTGTATAAGAGAAAATAAAAGCCGACATATTGGAATAATAATGATCCTATAAGAGAAAATATAAGCACCAACACTGGATGGATCAGTTAATAAAAATTGAAATAACAACAAGACTATCGAGACTTCTACAACCAAGTTAGCATTTCGACACTACCACGTAAGACCACTCTCCTAGGTGACTTGTAGTGAAGTGAGTATGCTTATGCAGGCACTACTTGTGTTACTATCTACTTTGACAAACGTTCCAGTTAAGAAAAGAGATACCCTGGCTTATTTACTTAACTATTGAATAGAGATCAAGGAACCATTTGATCCACAAGCCTCTTAAGAATCAGTCAAACAATATGTACAGATTTCAACATAACAACAACTAGAAGAAATCTCAGAACAGATAGAGTTCATCATGAGTGAGATACGGGCGCAATGCGGAAAATATTTCTGTAATTATTGTCGTCCTTCTAGTGAAAAGTGCAATGCAGTTCTTTTAGACAGGACAGATCCATTAACTATGAAACACGGAGAGAACAGTTGCAGAGATGATGATAGTGCAACTAACATAATGAAGCATACAAGGACAGTGATGCCCTTATCAAGCAAGGCATCAACAGTAACATCATTCAAGTGTCCAAATCATAACTAGATGGTTGGCTAATCTAGAGCATGCACATGATTGCAATACTACATAGGTAGTAAACAAACACTTGCATTATGTGTTGGAACAAAAACAGGGCCACCTCTATAGCAGCACTAGAGAGCCATGATTCTTTTACTACTAGGAGACCAGACAAGGAAATGGAAACCTGCAGTCCACACTTGCCATATGATCTCGGTACTGACGAACGACAGTCCACACTTAAAGCATAGAAGAAATCCACAGTCACCTCTAGAGTAATACATACAGAAATGAAATCATAACTAGATAGTCAGGAAGTCCGCTCAGTGACAATATTAAGCAGTAACTAAAACATTTTGGTTGCTTAGTGGGCATTTCTAATCTAAGCACAGAAAAGGGGGACATTGTTTTTCTGAATGAAATATATATATAAGGAAGAAAGATGCATATGATTCAGTAAGCAGTAGCAATCCTTGTAGGCACATGCGACAGCAATTGGTATTAAGTTTACAGACAGAGTTGTGCACTGCACTTACTAGTGTGTTGTCTGTTCACCCATAGGCATTTTGAAATTGAAACAAGGCAGCAATGGTTGGCTAATCTAGAACATGGCATATATATATATATATATATATATATATATATATATATATATATATGATGGTAGTACATAGATAGAAAACAAACAGCAGTCCATAGTTGCATCATTCATGTCATGCGTAGAAGAAACAAAATTACGGTCATCTCTACATACAGATACAGCAGGCAGTAGTAGAGAGCCATCCATAGTAATTCTACTAGGAGACGGTGTAAACACCATTGACATATAAGAAGCACTAACTAAAACATTGTGGTGGCTTAATTAATGGGCAGATGTATGTATGCACAAAAAGGGGGGCATTTTTCTGTCAAACTGAAGAGAGATGCACATCATTGAGTAACAGAGGATCATCGTCATCATCACGAGAGAAGAAGAAAAACAGAGGCGACGGTACACTAGGGGAGGGGGAGGAGCTTACGGTGGCGAGCGGCGACGCGAGGTCTCGGCGTCGCACGGCGCGAAGGAGCAGACGGCGATGCCGATGCCGATGCCGATGCGGTCGCCGGCGTCCTCTTCTCCAGGGGTGTCGGGTCGTCGCGCTCACCGGCTGCTGCAGGGGCAGGCGGGGTGGGTGCGTCGGGGCCGCGCTCGCCGGCTACTGCAGGGGCCGGAGGAGGCCCTCGCTCGTCGGAGGGAGGAGGAGAGGAGAGGAGCGGGCGGCGCGCAGGCGCGGCGGACGGAGGGGGCGGCGGCGGACGGAGGGGACGGCGGCGGACGGAGGTGCGGCGGACAGAGGGGGAGGGGTCGAGTGGGGGATCTGGCGAGGGAGGGAGGGAGGCCACAGTGCGAGGGGAATAGGTGGAGTGGGGGAGGGTACTAATGGCGCACCTCCCCCTAGTGCGCCATAAGTACGACGATTCTAATGGCGCACCTCCCCCTGGTGCGCCATTAGTATTTTGTTTTAGTTATTAGCCCGACTGGTTAGGCTATATTCCACCTAACCCTATCCCCATCAGAACATGCCCACTAGCCCGACTGGTCAGCATGCAGCACACCCACTGGAAGGTCCTGGGTTTGATTCCCAAGCTCCCCAAATTTTTTTATGCATTTAAAATGTTGTTTGATACTTATTTGTGTTTAAATATGTTCAAACTTGTTTAAATCATAACAGTAATATTTTTTTATAAAACAGTAATATTTTTTAAAAAAATACCATCAAGTTTGTTATTTGAAAATATTTATGAATTTGAAAAAATATCATCAAATTTAATATTTGAAAATATCATGAGTTCATGGGTCGGCGGCGGCGGCTGGTGGAGCGGGGGGAGGGTGCGGTGGGTCGTCGGCGGCGGTGGAGTAGGGGAGGGTGCG
>LR738714.1:631716069-631754665 GCA_902687465.1 Secale cereale
GGTGGGAGTAATATATTTTTATAAAACAGCAATATTTTTTTAAAAAATATCATCAAATTTGTTATTTGAAAATATTTATGAATATGAAAAAATATCATCAAATTTAATATTTGAAAATATCATGAGTTCATGGGTTGGCGGCGGCCGGTGGAGCGGGGGAGGGTGCGGTGGGTCGTCGGCGGCGGTGGAGTAGGAGAGGGTGCGGGGGGTCGGCGCCGGCGACCGATGGAGCAGGGGGTGCTCGACGGCGAGGGGGGCCGGATCTGGCGAGGTGGGATAGCGATCGAGATGGAGGGGGATCGAGATCGAGTGTCCATGTAATTTTAAAACATTCAAGAGTTCAAAAAGTGCCCATGAAATACAATCGAGAAATGAAGGCTACGATTTAAATACAATCGATCTTAGCTAGCTATCTGTTCACAATCTTCTTGCCCTTCTTTTTCGCAAATGGAGTTCTTATGTGGAACGGACGTCCTTTAGGTAGGGTGGTCCTGCTTCTTCTTGTGGTGTATGCTGCTACTTCATCATCCTCGTTATGTTCGATCTTCGGGTCGCCGTACTTGTCGAAGTCTTGCTCATTGGCTACTCCATCCATTCCGATGATCTTCCTTTTGCCTCTCCTCACGACAACACGACTGGGCTTTGACGGGTCGGTAATGAAGAAGCATTGGTCAACTTGGGAAGCCAGTACCCATGGCTCATTTTTCGCGGTGGCGTTTGCGCCCGCGGTCTTGGATTTGGCTTCGGGTATAACCATGATGGTGAAATACCGGTCTTCTTTTAGGATGATCTTGGCCCATCTGACACGGAACATCGGGACCTTCTCTCCAGCGTAGCTCAGCTCCCAGATCTCCTCGATCCTTCCGTAGTATCTGTCCTTGTCGTTACCAGTGTAGGATTCCATTGTTACCCCGGAGTTCTGATAACCATAGCTCTTCATGTCCTTGGCCTCGGTGTAGAATGTGTAGCCGTTGATATCGTACGCCTCATAGGTCATCAGGTTGTGCTCGGCGCCCTGTGACAAGGCGAATATGAGTTGTTCTTCCGCGGAAGAATCCTCATGTAAATGGTAAGACATAAGCTTCTGCTTGAACCAACGCGTGAAACATGAGTTGTGCTCTTTGATTATATCTCCGTCCGTCCTCTGTTGGCCTTGGTCATTGTACGTCTTCTCAATAAAGGTTTTGTGCTCTACCACCCAAGGATCGACCACGTCTATGTGTTGTAGCGCGACTAGGTTTGCTCTTTCAAAGTCGGCGAGTCGACCCTAGAAGTCGACATGCATTTCGCGGCGACCATCGCGGTGACCCCATTCAGCGAGCCTGCCAAGGTGCCTGTTGACGGGCAGACCAACGGGGTTCTCAATGCCTATATAATTCGTGCAGTAGGAGATGCACTCTTCGGTCAGAAAGCCCCTGGCTATGCTTCCCTCTGGACGTGACATGTTGCGAACGTATCCTTTGATGACACCATTCATCCTTTCGAACGGCATCATGCTGTGCAGGAATGTCGGCCCGAGTTGGATGATATCGTCCACGATATGGACCAGCAGATGCACCATAACGTCGAAGAATGCGGGCGGGAAGTACATCTCAAGCTCGCATAGTATCACCGCGATCTCTTCCTGTAGCCTTCTGAGTTGCCTCACGCTAACCGACTTCCGAGAGATGACGTCGAAAAAGTTGCATAGGCCAAATAGCATTTCACGGACGTGCGTGTCCATGATCCCACAGATTGCAACTGGAAGTATCTGCGTTATCAGCACGTGATAGTCGTGAGACTTCATCCCGCTGAACTTCTGCTTCGCTGGGTCTAGGTATCTGCTTATCTTCCCCGCGTAACCGTAAGGAAGTTTTACTCCTACGAGGCAGGTGAAAAACTGCTAGATCTCCTCCTGACTTAGAGTGAAGCATGCGGGAGGGTAGTCATTTCCGGTCTTCTTGGCCTTTTTGCCTTTGCGACGACTTTCCGTGTCCTGCTTCGCCTCATCATCATCATCATCATCATCATCATCATTAGCGTGAAGCTCCTGCCTGATGCCCATTGATTTCAAGTCTGCCCTTGCTTTCGACCCATCTTTGGTCCTCTTTGGCATGTCGAGCAGGGTACCAAGCAGACTCTCGCACACGTTCTTCGTGATATGCATGACATCAAGGCTGTGAGGCACACGGTGGATCTTCCAGTACGGCAAGTCCCAGAAAACAGACCTCGTTTTCCATACCTTCAGCAGCGGCTCTGGCGCCTTTCGCTTCTTTCCCGGCTCTGGCGCCTTTTGCTTCTTTCCCGGCAGTGGGCAATCTTTCCAATTTTTCAACAGCTCGTCTATTTCCTCGCCGCTCCTCGTACGCGGGCGTCTTCGGGGTTCGGTTTCACCATCAAACAGATCCTTGTGTTTTCTCCATAGGTCATCGTCGCGAAGCCACCTTCGATGTCCCATGAACAAGGTTTTCGAAGACCCGGGATCTCTATCTAGCTGGCGATACGTTGTGTCATCCATGCACCTGACGCATCTAGAAAATCCGTGGACCACCTGCCCCGCGACATATCCGTAACCGAGATAGTCGTGCACCATCGTGAGCAGTGCGGCTCTCATAGGGAAATATTCTTTCTCTACGGCGTCCCACGTATTGGCTGGCGTTTTCCACAGCGTGTCTAGCTCCTCTTTCAGCAGCCCTAGATACAGATTGATGTAGTTTCCTGGTTGTTTCGGTCCTTCAATTAGCATACTCATGTGAATGTACTTCCTCTTCATGCACAACCAGGGGGAAGGTTGTACATCCACACAAACACAGGCCAGGTGCTATGTGTGCTTCTCTGGCTGCCAAACGGATTGACTCCATCGGTGCTCGTGCCCAGCACGATGTTCCTTGGATCGTTCCCAAATTATGCGTCTTCGAAGTTCAACGCTTGCCACTGGCTCGCATCCTTAGGGTGACTTAGCATCTTGTCTTTTTTATCGTTCCCAAATTCTGCGTCATCTTCTCGCTTCTTCTCCTCCCTATCCGCGTGCCAACGCAGGAGGTTTGCTACCTTAGGGTCCGCGAAATACCGCTGCAGACGAGGAGTGATCGGAAAGTACCACACCACTTTTCGAGGAGCTTTCTTCCTCTTCTTGTATCGAGTGACGCCGCACACCGGACATATGGTAGACTCTGCGTGCTCGTCCCGATAAATGATGTAATTGTTCATGCACACATGGTATTTCACGTGCGGTAAATCCAGAGGACACACGATTTTCTTCGCCTCCTCGAAACTAGTCGGGCACTTGTTCCCCTTCGGAAGACGTTCGTGCTAGAATGACATGTTCTCGTCGAAGCATGCATCGGTCATTTTGTGTTTTATCTTCATCTCCAGAGCCATGAGCGTTACTTTCAGGAGGGTATCCTCGGGCCTGCATCCTTCATACAATGGAGTAACCACGTCTATCTCCAGTTTATCCATCTTCACTTTCTCTCGGGCGGCAGCTCTTGCGTTATCCATCTGCTTGAGAAGCAGCTCTTGAATATGAGGGTCCTGCACCCAGCCCATCGATGGTCCAGCGTCGTCTGCTCCGCCGGCATGATCATCTTCATGATCATGCCCGTCGTCTTCTCCGGCATCTTCCTCATCATCATGTCCTGCATCTTCTACATGATGACTGTGTACAGCATCACCGTCGTGATCATCTTCTAGAGATTCTTCGTCTTCTCGCCCTCCCGAGCGGCGGTGGTTGTCTTGCTGCCCTTCCTCATTTCTTGCCCGGCCCCCATGGACGACTTCGTAGTCATCTTCATCACCTTGCCACCGATAGCCATCCATGAAACCACGCAAGAGCAGGTGGTCCCGCACCTGCCCGGAATCCGGGTCCGCAATAAGGCTCTTCAGCTTGCATCTTCGACATGGACATCTTATCTCCGTCTCGTTCTTTTGAAGCATCTCGACCTTCGCGGAGCTCAAAACCTATTCACGATGTCTTCGGTCATCGTGCGGACCATGGTCGCCTGCGGGGTAGAGCAAAGTGATATTTTAGAACCAAGAAAAAAATTGGCATGCCTTTCCCTAAAAATAGGACCAAAAAGAATGCATAATGCCAAAATTCTCGCCGAAACGAAAATGAATCAACATTCCGGCAAAATATTGGCAACTATCGCATTTCAAATACCGGTACACCTACAAACACAAACATATATGCAACACCACAAACATATGCAACACCACGAACATACATAGATCTAGCTAGGCCATAAAAAGTGCATGCGCACATTGTTGGAGGGAGAACAACATAAAGATAGCTTCCCCCTTTACTTACCTATCAAAAAAAAGTTAATTTAACCACTTAATTTGAATGAATCTATGGTGGAAATGAGGTGACAAAGAGGAGGCAGCCGAGACAAGCTTTGGAGGAGGAGGTGGAGAGAATGAAGTGGGGAGAAAGTGAGTGGATAGGAGTGGCTGTCCAAAATATCTTGTTGGTGCCCTGGTTACTAATGGCGCACCATCTCCAAATGCGCCATTAATAACCCAGGTCACTAATGGCGCACCTGCTGGTGGTGCGCCATTAGTAGTTTTGCAAAAAAAAATACTAATGGCGCACTCTGGGATAGTGCGCCATTACTAGTTTAAACTAGTAATGACGCACTGTGGCACGGTGCGCCATTAGTAGTTTTGCAAAAAAAAAAAATAATAGTGGCGCACTCTCTGGCTGGTGCGCCATTACTAGTTACAACTAGTAATGGCGCACTGTGTCTGGATGCGCCATTAGTATGTTTGGAAAAAAAATTGTTACTAGTGGCGCACCATGAGCCCGGTGCGCCATTAGTGTATTCCACACTAATGCCGCAACAACACGTGGTGCGTCATTAGTATATACTAATGGCGCACCGCATGTCTGGTGCGCCATTAGTGTCCATCCTATCTATAACCCTTTTCCTATTAGTGACCCCGGGGGGAAGCGGTGGTGGGGGAGGGTGGAGGGCGATCGTTGAGGGTCGTGCGGGGTCGGCCATGACGTATTTTGACGGTGGTAGTGAGTCAGTGCGGAAGGGGTAGAGCGGAAATTCTGATTCAGGAAGTTGGTTTCTCCATCATGTGGTGTCTTACCACTCAAAAAATAATAATCACGTGGTGTCTTGCTTTACCAAATGGGTGTGTGGTTTGCTAGATTTTGGTATAAACATAGTTTATAGTTTTTTTAAAAAAGAGGGATAATAACATAGGTAGCAATTGTATTGGATTCTGTAATGGTCACAATACAATTTTTAGGGATAGGTAACCGAAAAGGGCTACTACCTATTGAATAAGTTGGCTACTACCTTTATTTTCTCTCTTAATCCATCTATGCTAACCTTACGAGCACTACACGTGACGCAAATCCGTGAGCCAAGGTCCCGGGCAACGGGGGAGCTATGTGTATTCCTGGGGTGGCTGTGACCCCCCAGCTTTGAATCAACTTGTGAAGAAATTTTTATTTGAAGGGCATAGATGAGAACATTTTTAGCATTTGGCCCTCCAAACACTCGTACTTTCCTTTTCGCCCCCCTGCACATTCCGTCTAGCTCCGCCACTGGTCGCGGGGGACCAAACCCAGGAACAAACCGGCATCAAGGACTCGATTTTCTCCTGTGGCACGAAGAGAAGCGCGGTTGGGCTATACCAATGTAGGATTGCCTGGCCGCTCCGGCCCGACTCTCAGATATATGGCGAGACAGCAAACCCATAGAAAGGGAAGGAAGTTGTAATAGTAGTTGGCTCTCGCCGGTGATGCAAGAAATGTCGTTTTTGCTAGCAGGAGTAAACTATATACCATTTTCTCCGTTCTTGTTCATTTCAAGTATGATTTCGGGCACCATGCACGTAGATTTTAATTTGCCCCCTCCTACCGGCATAACGACTATGTTTAGGAACTACTACTTGAGGGATGTACATCAGGCAAAATTAACAGATGTGACCTCAACGCGAAAACATCTCACAAACTAAACCGTTTTTTAAAATATTTCACACTGCTGACCTTTTTGTGCAGCGCCCAATAGCAAGGCGCTGCACTCTACTGTACAGCTCCTTACAGCTAGGCGCTGCACAGTGTAGTGCAGCTCCTAACTGTTAGGCGCTGCACAGTGTGGCGCCTAAGTGTTAGGCATTGCACAGTAGAGTGCAGCGCCTTGATATCAGGCGCTGCACATTAAGGTTATCGGAGTGGAATATTTTCAAACAAAGTTTAGTTTGTGAAATAGTTTCGCTTTAAGGTCAAATTTGTGTTTCTTGCCTGTACATCACAAGTTTTAGGCACAAACACATATGTGTGTTCGTGCTCTACTGTGGGCGTTATGGGACTGTAGTAATAACCTTATTACCTTTAATAGATCCAAACTACAGCTGACGAATAAAAATGATTCAGCTAGAGAGCTCTCATGACCGTGTCTCCCCTGCGGGCGACCGGCCCCGCCCCGCCCCTTCCTCCTCCAGCTCTCCCTCTCCCCTCCCTCCCCGCCGCCATCGTCAGCGCCCGCCGCCGGGCCTGGCCCGGGCGATGCTGGCGGCGGCGGCCCCTGGCCTTTCCCCTCCTGGTTGCTCTCCGGCGTGGGGTGGAGTGGCGTCGGGGGGTGCTCCCAGGCGGTGGCGGTCCGGCGTGGCGGCGAGGATTCCTGGCGCGGCGTGGGAGATCGACTGGGCGGCGGCGCCCTCGTTGGCGGCGGGGTGGCGCGGCCAGCGACACCCGCTCGGCCCAGATCTGGGCCCTTTGGGCCCCATCTTGGTCCGGGCGGGCTGACGGCGGGGCGGGGCGGCAACGTGGCTTCCGGTAGGCGGGGGAGCGGCGATGGGCGGTGGGGTGCTAGTGGCGCTAGTGCCGCCCTGCTGCAGCGTGGCTGGCAGGGCTTAGCGGGCCTGGCCGGGCCAGGGGTGGCCTGGTATGCCCTGCTGCCGTGTCCGGACGACGACCACGATGATGCTGGAGGTATAGGCCTCCCGCACATCTGCGGTGGAGGTGGTTCCCTCCCGCGCGGCTACGGTGATGCAGCTCCCGTCGCTCGGCGCTTCTCTCCTCGTCCTCTCGGCCTCGTGGTGGTGTTCTCAGCAAGGCGACGTGGGTGGCATCGCGACCGTGGTGGCGCATGCTGGTGGGCGGCAAGTTGGCTGAATGTCTAGTTTGGGTGGTGAGATATGGAGGGCCGGAGAAATCCTTGCCGGTGCTTCCAGCTACGATGCGGTGACGCCTGCGGGCGCCGCCATTCCTTCCTGGAGGGTGTCGGTGGTCTCCATCTCCCACTCCCCTCCACATGCCGGGGAAAACCCTAGGATTCTTCCGGGCAGCAGTGACATCGGCGTCGTATTCCTTCTTGGAGGTGCTACTTGGTACGCGGAAGATCGGAGCCTTCTTTCGTGTTGGGTCGTTTCCGGAGGGTGCAGCGGTGGCGGGTCATCCGCGTTTTGTCAAGCTGTCGTTGTTGGCATTTATTTCCTATTCTTTTTTTTCTTTTTTTGGGCTTGTTGTGCTGCTCGCCCCAGCATCTGCTTGTGATCGGTGTCGGTTGCTTTGGAATACAAAGCGGGGAACCCTTTTTGGTAATAGATCCAAACTTCCCAAAAAAATTGCAGGTCACGTTTAGAGCTGCTGGATGGATTCGTTTTTGTCAAGTGTCCACCGGTGAAGAGGGTCTCATGATCAAAGTGTACAACCCGGGTCGCATAAGATTATTTTCCCCATGCTACGTGAGGGGGCTGAGCACATATAAACTTTGAGTCTAACCGGTGGAAGATGGTAGCATATATATGATTATTCTACCAGGTTGGATGGTAATCCAGGAACAAGCTATGTAATTTAGTTGGTACCTATGTTATTGCCCATGGACAACTTTCATGTTAAGCCTTTGCATAACCTTGAGTAAATTTGACACTTGTATTAACAAAAAGTTGGGTGTGTGCATTTGATGGAGAGGCCATGAAAAATATCAATTGGAGATGCTTTTACACCAAACCGTGTTACGTGCATGCCGTATACACAATATTTTTCATCAACTCACAGATATTAGAGATCAGATCGATTTAGACGATTACTCACTGTCACCAGATAAACAAACAAAAGCAAATGAAACAGTGAACACAATCCAGGCCAAGGAGGGCCGAGCATATGCGCAATACCAAAAGTTGCAGAATTAAAGATGTATACGATACGATGCAAAGCAAGAGCAGAGTGATTTTAGGATTAAAGAAGTACGATGTACGCAGTTTTCCATGACCTCATGGGCATCAGCGTTCCTTCTTCACTTTCACCATTTCCTTCTTGCCCTCGGACTTGAATTTGTTGGCGTCACGCACCATCCGCTCGATCTCTTCCTTGCTCAACCCACCCTTGTTGTTGATGATGGTGATGCAGTTCTTGTTTCCGCTCGTCCTGTCCTCAGCCACCACCGTTAGGACGCCGTTTGTATCGATTTCGAATGTCACTTTGAGCTGTGGCATGAGCCTCGGCGCTGGAGGGATGCCAGTGAGCGTGAAGCTGCCCAGAAACTTGTTTTCCATGGTCAATGCCCCTTCGCCCTCGTACACATAGATGTCCGCGGTGGTCTGGTTGTCATATTCGGTCGTGTAAGGCCCATCCATCTTAACTGGGATGGTGGTGTTCCTGGGTATCACCACGCTCATGACACCACCGACCAACTCTATCCCAAGAGACAGCGGCGTGACGTCGAGAAGGACCACCACCTTCTGATCGAACTCCCCGTTGAGGATGGCCGCCTGAATAGCAGCGCCGTAGGCGACGGCCTCGTCCGGATTGATTTTCTTGCAGAGTTTCTTCCCGTCAAAGAAATCCTGCAGCATCTGCTGCACCTTGGGGATCTTGGTGGAGCCGCCGACGAGCACAACATCGTGGATCTGTGACTTGTCCATCTTGGCGTCGCGGAGGCACTTCTCAACATGCTCAATGCACTTGCGAAAGAGGTCCATGTTGAGCTCCTCAAACCGGGCGCGCGTCATGGTCCCATAGAAGTCAATGCCGTCATGGAGCGAATCGATCTCAAACTTGGCTTGCGCCATGGAAGACAGCATCCTCTTCGCCCTCTCGCAGGCCGTCCTCAGCCGCATCATCGTCCTCCGGTTGCTTCTGATGTCAGCCTTGTGTTTCTTCAAGAATTCCTGCACGAAGTGTTCCACCATTTTGTTGTTAAGATCCACCCCTCCAAGGTGGGTGTCCCCGGACGTGGCCTTGACTGTAAAGGTGCCTTTGTCAATGTGGATAACAGAGATATCCAAGGTGCCACCACCGAAGTCAAATATGAGCACCGTCTTTGCTTCGCCAGTAACCAAAGTATCGTCTAGTCGGTAGGCAATGGCTGCGGCAGAGGGCTCGTTGATGATACGTGTAACATTGAGACCAGCAATGGTGCCGGCATCAAGGGTGGCCTGGCGCTGCGAGTCGTTGAAGTAGACTGGGACAGTGATGACAGCGTCCTTCACCGTGGTTTCGAGGTAGGCCTCGGCTGTCTCCCTCATCTTGACAAGCACCATGGAGGAGATTTCTTCGGCTGCGAACTGCTTCTCCTCGCCCATGTACTGCACCACAATCATGGACCGATCACTGGGGCCGGAAATGACTTTGAAAGGCCACAACTTCATATCTCCTTGCACTGACTCTTCGCTGAATCGTCGACCGATTAGTCGCTTTACGTCTGAAGAAAATTGTTTTAGTTGATTTCAATACTACATTTCACAAAGATAGAGGGATACCAAAAAAATGAGAGAATATATATAAGACTAATTAATTTCAATAGATTATTTAAAATTGCCATCTAGATCGCATAACACATTTTAAAGATCATTTGACCCCGACTACTAGAAATCAGCTATAACAAAATACAAATTGAAACAGGCCCACATTACGAATACATGAAGGTCTGTTCTGTTATGATATGGTTGATCACTAATTAAATTTGTAGTAATTGTATTTTTTCATATTTAATTTACTATCATTTGTGCACTAACATTTTTTCTAATTTAATTTACTATCATTTTTTTCATATATATATTTCCAGAAATTTTGCAGTGATATAGTTACATTAATAAGCACCACAATGTTGCCCAAAGAAAAATAAGTCACTCAACTTGTGAATGTCAGTCGAGAGTACTTTTTTACACCTGCAGACATTGCCCCCGCACCCGAAAGCATAGCAAAAAATAAATCAAACATAGCAAAAGATAAATAATAAAATCTGAAACTTTTTGGCTTCAATTATAACCAAGTGTTGTAGGTGCTTACAAAATTTGGTTGTCAAAGGACATCTAAGGAGCTCTATACAAACAAAAAGAGCTCAAACATATGTACACTGTTTGAGCAGAATTTGAATTTCGTTTGTCTGGAGATCATTTGTTGCTATTTAGCAACCAAACCTTAAAAGCACCTAATACATTTGTTCATAATCAATGCCTCGAAGTTCCAAAAAAAAATCGCTATTTGTTTTGATTTTATTATTCATCATGGGTGCAATTAACTAGGGTGTAGCCACTGTTTTTCCATGTCAGAAATGTAGCCACTCAACTTGTGAATGTCAGAGACGCATGATCTTTCATGGATATATGTTTATAATTGATACTTTGTACCTTTTCATTATTTAGTTGAGCTACATAATTATAGTTTCAGTTCTCACAAAAATAATAGATTGCCCGCAATATAGATATGTTACTAGAGATAGAAGTTACTATATATATTCAGGTTATAAGGTTGTGATTGAAACATTTATGGAGTGAAAGCATTTCACAGTTTAAGATATAAAAATAATACTATTTATATACTTATAGCATAGAAGTTGCACCTATCATAGCTTACGAGCCCTGGATATACTTATAGACTTGTCCTATTTGGATATGTAGAACCCTAGATATTAACTTTAAAAGCTTTTTTGCTAAATCCGATGGAATGATTAAACGATCGAAGACAATTTCAGTTACAAAAATATTAACTTTGGTAAACATGAATATCTTGAATAAGAAACCATTTTAAGAAAACTTGAATAATCTCTACAAGTTAAAGTAAAACTGCTGATTCACACAACCTTATCTATACCTTACTGCAAGGTGTTTGAAATTCCACAACTGACATATTCATAATTCTTACATTTATTTCAACCAAATATTAATTGCCCTTACAGTTTTGAAACTATTTTTCCTGACAATTAACTAGGAAAATTGCAATGTATTGGGTGCCAATTCGTTGGGAAACTGAGAGCATGTGGAATTCCAAAATTTCTGTTCAAGTAACTAAATAATGATCCCGCAAAAAGAAAGTAACTAAATAATGAATGTCACAGAACAATATGAAAAACCTGGCAGGAAAGGTGCTGGAATCTGAATGGCTGTGTAAGTTTGACTGCCAAGAAAAAATCTTGCAACCTAGGTTTATATTCAACTAATGGAATTCAGACGTCAGCTCATAGTCCTCACCGAAGACGGTGTTGGCGGGGTTCATGTCGGCCTGGTTCACGGCTGCATCGCCGATAAGCCTCCATGCGTCGATGAAGGCGACACAGGACGGCGTGGTGAGGTTGCCCTGGTCGTTGGCGATGACCTCCACCCGTTGGTGAACCGGCCGCCACACGGCCACGCAGGAGTAGGTCGTCCCGAGGTCGATGCCGATCGCCGGGCCGTCGCCCTTCGTGCCTGCTGCCATCTGCGCCCTACAGAGGAAAACGAAGAGTGCAGAAGTATAGGAGCGTGCGTGACGTTTGGGAAACTGCAGGGGTTGTATTTAAATTTGTAGTGTAAAGGAAGGCGAGAGGCTACCGGGCAGTAGGAAAGCAGAAGCCGAAGGATTTTACAGAACTCAACGAACTTAAGCAATAATTACCCAAACACAAGCGTAGTATTACTCCCTGAAATGCAGAGCTTTCGCGCATCTGAATCCCGTAGAGAATTTTTGTCACGCCATTGAAGTCGGAAAATTGATTGATTGCTATAATACTTCATAGTAGTTTCAGATTTGTATCAATGGTTGCTACCTTGGCTTTGACTTCTGTGCACGTAGGTGTTCAATCGGTAACCTAACATGCATGTTGCGGCGTTGTCTTCGCTGTTATGATGGAGCAGGGAGGTTTTGTTATCCAGGAGTACGCACAGACGGTTGTCTACGCAAGTGACGGTTGAAAGATGTTACATCTTGTGCTAGGTTTGTGGTTGGAGGCTGACAGTTCTCATTTCCTCCTTCGACGTCGTAGTCATGCAGGGTGTCAGTTCTGAAGTTCGATGGCATGTCCGGAGACACGTTGCCCTGGTCCGAGTCTTTCAACGGCAATGGTTTTGCTTCAGGCAAACTATTTTGGGGGTCCGTAAAGCTGCTGATCAGCGATGGAGCCGCGTCGAGTTCGGATGAAGGGGTGATTTGTCTCCTTTTTCTTAGTGAAGAGGGACATGCTGGTTTTTTTGCATACGATTATCTTATCTTTCCAGTCCTGTAATGTCGATATTTACGTGGCTTGTAACTTTGTAAGTGAATCTTTATTTTATTATGAGACATGTATTACTATGGGGAAAAAAATATCGCGTCCTCCGCGTCGCCTACCTCCTGGCGACTCGTGGGAAACCGCTGCATGCCGCCAAACCTCCTCCCATCTCCATCTCGTCTTGTGACCTTCTATTAGTGACCCTGGAAGAATTGGTCATAGATCTATGACCATTTCAAACCAATTGGTCAAAAGCTGTTCGGGGGGCTCCAAACCCTAAACTATAACGACCATTTTGGTCAGAAAGGTCATAATTTCCTTACACGAAATGGTCATAAAGCAGATAGCACTGGTTCGCTGCCTTATTTCTAGCTGATCATGACCAATGTAGATGGTCATAACCTTGTAAATTGTGGTGAGTTGCTACGACTAGGCGCCACCTCATCAGTTTTGCCTATGTGTCATGTCCATGTGGCCGTTTTTGCCCTAGGTTGTGAAGCAACCTATATTTCTGTCATTCCCGAAATTCCCATAAAAATCTCATAAATTCTTTGGGTCATATCTTCGTCAAATATGTAAAAAACCTTCCTTTCCTAGTTCAAAAATAATTCAAAAATATTCATTTTCCTATTCTGTTCAAAAAAACACTTTGTGAAGGAAGTACAACTTTGGCATGTCCAAATGGTATCCATTTTCTACACTGCTTTCCTATGCCCAAATAACTATCCTCCACCAAATATCAACTCAATCCATTCATTATTTTGAGCCCATCTTCAACATTCGTATTTATGTCCAGCGTGGTACTTTGCAAAGCAAGTACCACCTAGACTCCTCCTTTTGAGCTGAAAATTTGTGAAGACGGTCTTCTTAGTAAATGATCATCCTCAACCAAAACTCGCGCCCATTAGCCATGTGCATTTCCCGTGCCGCTAATCAAATACTTGGCTGCTAATTCATGTTAAAGCATCGATTGGTCTCCTCGTGAGAATCTTATGTTGTAATTTTCTTCCTAGCACCTACCTGGGGAGTGCCCAACCCACTAGACATGCCTAGGCCACCCAGAACACATGCCAACGCCACAGTCACGCGGTGACCACGCGGCGGGCATGCGAGTTTACGCGCTCTAGAGTTGGGGACTTCGACCATCGCCCAAACCTCGACGTATCGCCACCAAACCATGTATTTATGATTAAATAGGTACTTATGTAACTAGAAATGATTTTTGGAAAAAATAAATAGCAAACTATGAGGCAGCTGCAGTTCAAATTTGACCCGCTTCCAACTCAATCGGCGGAAATTTGTCTTTTTCACGAGAGGTGGATCAAAACTTTTTACACCCAACCATTTTGTCAATTGTGCATTAAATATGTCCTAGTATTTTAGAAAATTGATTTGGTTCAATTTTGCCACAATTATTTGAGAGGTCCTTCACAAAAAAACTCCTTTTGGGCACTCAAAAAATGGAAAATGATTTTTTCGTCCAAATAAAATGAAAACTTCCTTAGGCAATATTGTTTGCCATTCCAGGATGCACCCTTGTGCATAATATGAGATCATTTGAACAAACTATGCCATGAATGTGGCCATAGGATTGATCATTTGGCTTGACAGCCATGAATCTTCACGCATGATAGTGTTGGGGAACGTAGCAGAATTAAAAAAAATTCTACGCTTTCACCAAGATCCATCTAAGGAGACATCTAGCAACGAGCATATGAGAGTGCATCTACATACCGTTTTGTAGATCGCGTGCGGAAGCTTTCGAAGAAGTGTGGATGAAGTAGTCGTACTCTTCGCGTTCTTCGTCACCGATGATCTAGCGCCGAACGGACGGCACCTCCGCGTTCAACACACGTCCGGTACAGCAACGTCACCTCCATCTTGATCCAGCAAGGGGGGAGGAGAGGTCGTCGGAGATCCAGCAGCACGACGGCGTGGTGGTGGATGCAGTGGAGAATCCTGCAGGGCTTCGCCGGGCGCCCTGCGTAAGGAGATGGAGGTGTGACGGGAGGGGGAGAGGCGCCAGGGGCAAGGGTGCGGCTGCCCTCTCCCCCTCCCCCACATATATATAGGGGGCCAGGGGGTGCGCCGGCCCTGCAGATGGGATCTGCAGGGTGGGGCGGCGGCCAGGGGGGATTCTTGCCCCCCAAGGCAAGGTGGCGCCCCCTCCCCCCTAGGGTTTCAACCCTAGGCGCATGGGGAGGAGGGCCCATGTGGTGCGCCAGCCCACCAGGGCTGGCCACTTCCCCCTTGCGGCCTAGGGGCCCCACCGGGATGGGTGGCCCCACCCGGTGGACCCCCGGGTGAAGGAAATATGCCCTAGAGGCAATAATAAAGTTGTTATTTATATTTCCTTATATCATGATAAATGTCTTTTATTCATGCTAGAATTGTATTAACCGGAAACTTAGTACATGTGTGAATACATAGACAAAACAGAGTGTCCCTAGTATGCCTCTACTAGACTAGCTCATTGATCAAAGATGGTTATGTTTCCTAGCCATAGACATGAGTTGTCATTTGGTCAATGGGATCACATCATTAGGAGAATGATGTGATGGACAAGACCCATCCGTTAGCATAGCACTATGATCGTTTAGTTTTACTGCTATTGCTTTCTTCATGACTTATACATGTTCCTATGACTATGAGATTATGCAACTCCCGAATACCGTAGGAACACCTTGTGTGCTATCAAACGTCACAACGTAACTGGGTGATCATAAAGATGCTCTACAGGTGTCTCCGAAAGTATTCGTGGTGTTGGCATAGATCAAGATTAGGATTTGTCACTCCGAGTGTCGGAGAGGTATCTCTGGGCCCTCTCGGTAACACACATCACAATAAGCCTTGCAAGCAAAAGACTAATGAGTTAGTCACGAGATGATGAGTTACGGAACGAGTAAAGAGACTTGCCAGTAACGAGATTGAACTAGGTATAGAGATACCGACGATCGAATCTCGGGCAAGTAACATACCGTTGACAAAAGGAACAACGTATCTTGTTATGCGGTTTTGACCGATAAAAGATCTTCGTAGAATATGTAGGAGCCAATATGAACATCCAGGTTCCGCTATTGGTTATTGACCGGAGATGAGTCACGGTCATGTCTACATAGTTCTCGAACCCGTAGGGTCCGCACGCTTAACGTTTGATGACGATCGGTATTATGAGTTTATGAGTATTGATGTACCGAAGGTAGTTTGGAGTCCCGGATGAGATCACGGACATGACGAGGAGTCTCGGAATGTCTGAGACATAAAGATTGATATATTGGACGACTATATTCGGACACCGGAAGTGTTTCGGGAAAGTTTCGGATTTATCGGGATTGCCGGAGGGGGTTACCGGAACACCCTACGAGAGGGAATGGTCCATAGTGGGCCTAAAGGGAAAGAGAGAGGCAGCCCATAGGGCTGGCCGGCGCCCCCACCTAGGGTTCCTAGTTGGACTAGGATTGGGGGGGGGGGGCGCCACCTCTCCTATTCCTTTCCCTCTTCCTTCTTTTGGTGAATCCTATTAGGAATAGGATTGCAATCCTATTCCTAGTAGGAGTCCACTCCCTAGCCGCACCAGGAAGGGCCGGCCGGCCTCCCTCCCTTGCTCCTTTATATACGGGGGCAGGGGGGCACCCAAAGACACACAAGTTGAATTGTTTTAGCCGTGTGCGGTGCCCCCCTCCACAGAATCACACCTCGGTCATACCGTCGCGGAGCTTAGGCGAAGCCCTGCGCCGGTGAACACATCATATCCGTCACCACGCCGTCGTGCTGACGAAACTCTCCCGTGAAGCTCAACTGGATCAAGAGCTCGTGGGACGTCATCAAGCTGAACGTGTGCTGAACGCGGAGGTGCCCTACGTTCGGTGCTTGATCGGTTGGATCGCGAAGAAGTTCGACAACATCAACCGCGTCACTTGACGCTTCCGCTCCCGGTCTACGAGGGTACGTAGACACACTCTTCCCTCTCGTTGCTATACATCTGGTAGATAGATCTTGCGTGATCATAGGAAAATTTTAAAATACTACGTTCCCCAACAGTGGCATCAGAGCCAGGTCTATGCGTAGATGATATGCACGAGTAGAACACAATGAGTTGTGGGCGATTCTAGTCATACTGCTTACCAGCATGTCATACTTTGCTTCGGCGGTATTGTGAGATGAAGCGGCCCGGACCGACATTACGCGTACGCTTACGCGAGACTGGTTTCACCGCTACGAGCACTCGTTGCTTAAAGATGACTGGCGGGTGTCTGTCTCTTTCACTTTAGCTGAATCAAGTGTGGCTACGCCCGGTCCTTGTGAAGGTTAAAACAGCACATACTTGACGAAACATCGTTGTGGTTTTGTATGCGTAGGTAAGAACGGTTCTTGCTAAAGCCCGTAGCAGCCACGTAAAACTTGCAACAACAAAGTAGAAGACGTCTAACTTGTTTTTGCAGGGCATGTTGTGATGTGATATGGTCAAGACATGATGAGTTATACGGTTTTGTATGAGATGATCATGTTTTGTGAAGGTGATCATGACGGTGCTTTGGAGATGGAGATCAAAAGCACAAGATGATGATGGCCATATCATGTCACATATTTTGATTGCATGTGATGTTTATCTTATTATGCTTCTTATTTTGCTTAGAACAACGGTAGCATTATAAGATGATCCCTTACTAAATTTCAAGGTATAAGTGTTCTCCCTGAGTATGCACCGTTGCGAAAGTTCGTCGTGCCGAGACACCACGTGATGATCGGGTGTGATAAGCTCTACGTTCAAATACAACGGGTGTAAGCCAGTTTTGCACATGCAGAATACTCGGGTTAAACTTGACGAGCCTAGCATATACAGATATGGCCTCGGAACACTGGAGACCGAAAGGTCGAGCGTGAATCATATAGTAGATATGATCAACATAAGATGTTCACCATCAAAACTACTCCATCTCACGTGATGATCGGACATGGTTTAGTTGATTTGGATCACGTGATCATTTAGATGACCGGAGGGATATCTATCTAAGTGGGAGTTCTTAAGTAATATGATTAATTGAACTTTAATTTATCATGAACTTAGTCCTGGTAGTATTAGCATATCTATGTTGTAGATCAATAGCTCGCGATGTTGCTCCCCGTTTATTTTTCATATGTTCCTAGAGAAAACCAAGTTGAAAGATGTTAGTAGCAATGATGCGGAATTGTTCCGTGATCTGAGGATTATCCTCATTGCTGCACAGAAGAATTATGTCCTTGATGCACCGCTAGGTGACAGACCTATTGCAGGAGCAGATGTAGACGTTATGAACGTTTTGACAAAAGCTCGATATGATGACTACTTGATAGTTTAAGTGCACCATGCTTTACGGCTTAGAACCGGGACTTCAAAAACGTTTTGAATGCCACGGAGCATATAAGATGTTCCAAGAGTTGAAATTAGTATTTCATACTCATGCCCGTGTCGAGAGGTATAAGACCTCTGACAGTACTTTGCCTACAAGATGGAGTAGAATAGCTCAACCAGTGAGCATGTGCTCAGATTGTCTGGGTACTACAATTACTTTAATCAAGTGGGAGTTAATCTTCCAGATAAGATAGTAATTGACAAAGTTCTCTAGTCACTATCACCAAGTTAGTAGAACTTCATGATGAACTATAATATGCAAGGGATGACGAAGGTAATTCCCGAGCTCTTCGCAATGCTGAAATCGGCGAAGGTAGAAATCAAGAAAGAACATCAAGTGTTGATGGTTAACTAGACCACTTGTTTCAAGTAAAGGGCAAAGTGATAGAAGGGGAACTTCAAGAAGAATGACAAGCAAGTTGTCACTCCCGTGAAGAAACCCAAAGCTAAACTCAAGCCTGAAACTAACTGCTTCTACTGCAAAGGAAATGGTCACCGGAAGAGGAACTGCCCTAGATACTTGGCGGATAAGAAGGATGGCAAAGTGAACAAAGGTATATTTGATATACAGATTATTGATATGTATTTTACTAGTGTTCATAGCAACCCCTCGGTATTTGATACTGGTTCAGTTGCTAAAGAGTAAAAACTCGAAATGGGAGTTGCATAATGAACAGAAACTAGTTAAAGGATGAAGTGACGATGTGTATTGGAAGCAGTTCCAAGATTGATATGATCATCATCGCACACTCCCTATACTTTCGGGATTAGTGTTGAACCTAAATAAGTGTTATTTGGTGTTTGTGTTGAGCATGAATATGATTTAATCATGTTTATTGCAATACGGTTATTCATGTAAGTTAGAGAATAATTGTTGTTCTATTTACATGAATAAAACCTTCTATGGTCATACACCCAATGAAAATAGTTTGTTGAATCTCGATCGTGTGATACACATATTCATAATATTGAAGCCAAAAAGATGCAAGGTTAATAATGATAGTGCAACTTATTTGTGGCACTGCCGTTTAGGTCATATTGGTGTAAAACGCATGAAGAAACTCCATAGTGATGGACTTTTGGAATCACTTGATTATGAATCACTTGGTGCTTGCGAACCATGCCTCATGGGCAAGATGACTAAAACTCCGTTCTCCGGAACTATGGAGCGAGCAACAGATTTGTTGGAAATCATACATACTGATATATGTGGACCAATGAGTGTTGATGCTCGCGGCGGGTATCGTTATTTTCTGACCTTCACTGATGATTTGAGCAGATATGGGTATATCTACTTAATGAAACACAAGTCTGAAACATTTGAAAAGTTCAAAGAATTTCAGAGTGAAGTAGAGAATCATCGTAACAAGAAAATAAAGTTTCTACGATCTGATCGTGGAGGAGAATATTTGAGTTACGAGTTTGGTCTTCATTTGAAACAATGTGGAATAGTTTCACAACTCACGCCACCCGGAACACCACAGCGTAATGGTGTGTCCGAACGTCGTAACCGTACTTTATTAGATATGGTACGATCTATGATGTCTCTTACCGATTTACCACTATCGTTTTGGGGATATGCTTTAGAGACAGCTGCATTCACGTTAAATAGGGCACCATCTAAATCCGTTGATACGACACCTTATGAACTATGGTTTGGCAAGAAACCAAAGTTGTCGTTTCTTAAAGTTTGGGGCTGCGATGCTTATGTGAAAACACTTCAACCTGATAAGCTCGAACCCAAGTCGGAAAAATGTGTCTTCATAGGATACCCAAAAGAGACTGTTGGGTACACCTTCTATCACAGATCCGAAGGCAAAATATTCGTTGCTAAGAACGGATCCTTTCTAGAAAAAGAGTTTCTCTCGAAAGAAGTGAGTGGGAGGAAAGTAGAACTTGATGAGGTAATTGTACCTTCTCCCGGATTGGAAAGTAGTACATCACAGGAAATTGTTCCAGTGATTCCTACACCAATTAGTGAGGAAGTTAATGATTATGATCATGAAACTTCGGATCAAGTTTCTGCTGAACGTCGTAGATCAACCAGAGTACGTTCCGCACCAGAGTGGTACGGCAACCCTGTTCTGGAAATCATGTTACTAGACCATGATGAACCTACGAACTATGAGGAAGCGATGATGAGCCCAGATTCCGCAAAATGGCTTGAAGCCATGAAATCTGAGATGGGATCCATGTATGAGAACAAAGTGTGGACTTTGGTTGACTTGCCCGATGATCGGCAAGCCATCGAAAATAAATGGATCTTCAAGAGGAAGACCGACGCAGACGGTAATATTACTGTTTACAAAGCTCGACTTGTTGCGAAAGGTTTTCGACAAGTTCAAGGAGTTGACAACGATGAGACTTTCTCACCTGTAGCGATGCTTAAGTCTGTCCGAATCATGTTAGCAATTGCCGCTTTTTATGATTATGAAATCTGGCAAATGGATGTCAAAACTGCATTCCTAAATGGATATCTCAAAGAAGAGTTGTATATGATGCAACCAGAAGGTTTTGTCGATCCAAAAGGTACTAACAAAGTATGCAAGCTCCAGCGATCCATCTATGGACTGGTGCAAGCATCTCGGAGTTGGAATATACGCTTTGATGAGGTGATCAAAGCATATGGTTTTATACAGACTTTTGGAGAAGCCTGTATTTACAAGAAAGTGAGTGGGAGCTCTGTAGCATTTCTAATATTATATGTAGATGACATATTGTTGATTGGAAATGATATAGAATTTCTGGATAGCATAAAAGGATACTTGAATAAAAGTTTTTCGATGAAAGACCTCGGAGAAGCTGCTTACATATTAGGCATCAAAATCTATAGAGATAGATCAAGACGCTTAATTGGACTTTCACAAAGCACATACCTTGATAAGATTTTGAAGAAGTTCAAAATGGATCAGTCAAAGAAAGGGTTCTTGCCTGTTTTACAAGGTATGAAGTTGAGGAAGACTCAAAGCCAGACCACGGCAGAACAATATAGAGAGAATGAAAGTCATTCCCTATGCCTCAGCCATAGGTTCTATAAAGTATGCCATGCTGTGTACCAAACATGTTGTGTACCTTGCCATGAGTTTGTCAAGGTGGTACAATAGTGATCCAGGAGTAGATCACTATACAACGGTCAAAATTATCCTTAGTAACTGGATGACTAAGGAAATGTTTCTCAATTATGGAGGTGATAAAGAGTTCGTCGTAAAGGGTTACGCCGATGCAAACTTTGACACTAAATCCAGATGACTCTAAGTATCAATCTGGATGCATATTGAAAGTGGGAGCAATTAGCTAGAGTAGCTCTATGCAGAGCATTGTAGACATAGAAATTTGTGAAATACATACGGATCTGAATGTGACAGACCCGTTGACTGAACTTCTCTCACAAGCAAAACATGATCACACCTTATTACTCTTGGGTATTAATCACATAGCGATGTGAACTAGATTATTGACTCTAGTAAACCCTTTGGGTGTTGGTCACATGGCGATGTGAACTATGGGTGTTATTCGCATAACGATGTGAACTATCGGTATTAAATCACATGGCGATGTGAGCTAGATTATTGACTCTAGTGCAAGTGGGAGACTGAAGGAAATATGCCCTAGAGGCAATAATAAAGTTGTTATTTATATTTCCTTATATCATGATAAATGTCTTTTATTCATGCTAGAATTGTATTAACCGGAAACTTAGTACATGTGTGAATACATAGACAAAACAGAGTGTCCCTAGTATGCCTCTACTAGACTAGCTCATTGATCAAAGATGGTTATGTTTCCTAGCCATAGACATGAGTTGTCATTTGGTCAACGGGATCACATCATTAGGAGAATGATGTGATGGACAAGACCCATCCGTTAGCATAGCACTATGATCGTTTAGTTTTACTGCTATTGCTTTCTTCATGACTTATACATGTTCCTATGACTATGAGATTATGCAACTCCCGAATACCGTAGGAACACCTTGTGTGCTATCAAACGTCACAACGTAACTGGGTGATCATAAAGATGCTCTACAGGTGTCTCCGAAAGTATTCGTGGTGTTGGCATAGATCAAGATTAGGATTTGTCACTCCGAGTGTCGGAGAGGTATCTCTGGGCCCTCTCGGTAACACACATCACAATAAGCCTTGCAAGCAAAAGACTAACGAGTTAGTCACGAGATGATGAGTTACGGAACGAGTAAAGAGACTTGCCAGTAACGAGATTGAACTAGGTATAGAGATACCGACGATCGAATCTCGGGCAAGTAACATACCGTTGACAAAAGGAACAACGTATGTTGTTATGCGGTTTTGACCGATAAAAGATCTTCGTAGAATATGTAGGAGCCAATATGAACATCCAGGTTCCGCTATTGGTTATTGACCGGAGATGAGTCACGGTCATGTCTACATAGTTCTCGAACCCGTAGGGTCCGCACGCTTAACGTTTGATGACGATCGGTATTATGAGTTTATGAGTATTGATGTACCGAAGGTAGTTCGGAGTCCCGGATGAGATCACGGACATGACGAGGAGTCTCGGAATGTCTGAGACATAAAGATTGATATATTGGACGACTATATTCGGACACCGGAAGTGTTCCGGGAAAGTTTCGGATTTATCGGGATTGCCGGAGGGGGTTACCGGAACACCCTACGAGAGGGAATGGTCCATAGTGGGCCTAAAGGGAAAGAGAGAGGCAGCCCATAGGGCTGGCCGGCGCCCCCACCTAGGGTTCCTAGTTGGACTAGGATTGGGGGGGGGGGCGCCACCTCTCCTATTCCTTTCCCTCTTCCTTCTTTTGGTGAATCCTACTAGGAATAGGATTGCAATCCTATTCCTAGTAGGAGTCCACTCCCTAGCCGCACCAGGAAGGGCCGGCCGGCCTCCCTCCCTTGCTCCTTTATATACGGGGGCAGGGGGGCACCCAAAGACACACAAGTTGAATTGTTTTAGCCGTGTGCGGTGCCCCCCTCCACAGAATCACACCTCGGTCATACCGTCGCGGAGCTTAGGCGAAGCCCTGCGCCGGTGAAAACATCATATCCGTCACCACGCCGTCGTGCTGACGAAACTCTCCCGTGAAGCTCAACTGGATCAAGAGCTCGTGGGACATCATCAAGCTGAACGTGTGCTGAACGCGGAGGTGCCGTACGTTCGGTGCTTGATCGGTTGGATCGCGAAGAAGTTCGACAACATCAACCGCGTCACTTGACGCTTCCGCTCCCGGTCTACGAGGGTACGTAGACACACTCTTCCCTCTCGTTGCTATACATCTGGTAGATAGATCTTGCGTGATCGTAGGAAAATTTTAAAATACTACGTTCCCCAACACCGGGACCCCTCCGATGGTCCCGGGACACTCCCGGTGACCCCCGGAGATCACCCGATGGCCGAAACTAGACGTCCTATATATCAATGTTTACCTCCGGACCATTCCGGAACTCCTCGTGACGTCCGGGATCTCATCCGGGACTCCGAACAACTTTCGGGTTTCCACGTGCATGTATCTCTACGACCCTAGCGTTACCGAACCTTAAGTGTGTAGACCCTATGGGTTCAGGAGACACGTAGACATGACCGAGACGACTCTCCGGTCAATAACCAACAGCGGGATGTGGATACCCATGTTGGTTCCCATGTGTTCCTCGATGATCTTCATCGGATGAACCACCGTGTCAAGGATTCACTCAATCCCGTAGTTATTCCCTTTGTCCATCGGTACGGTACTTGCCCGAGATTCGATCGTCGGTATTCCCGATACCTTGTTTAATCTCGTCATGGCAAGTCTCTTTACTCGTTCCGTAATCCATCATCCCGTGACTAACTCCTTAGTCACTTTGAGCTCATTATGATGACGTCTTACCGAGTGAGCCCAGAGGTACCTCTCCGTCATACAGAGTGACAATATCCCAGTCTCGGTTCGTACCAACCCAACAGACACTTTCGGAGATACCCGATGCGTACCTTTATAGCCACCCAGTTACGTTGTGACGTTTGGCACACCCAAAGTATTCCTACGGCATCCGGGAGTTGTACAACCTCATGGTCTAAGGAATAAATACTTGACACCGAAAATCTTATGCATTACGAACTATACGATCTCGTGCTATGCTCAAGATTGGGTCTTGTCCATCACATCATTCTCCAAATGATGTGATCCCGTTATCACTGACATCCTATGTCCATGGTCAGGAAACCGTGACCATCTGTTGATCAACGAACTGGTAACTAGAGGCCTACCTGGGACTCATTGTGGTCTATATATTCACACATGTATCGCTGTTTCCGTACAATACAATTCAAGCATGAATAACAGACAATTATCATGAACAAGGAAATATAATAATAATACTTTTACTATTGCCTCTAGGGCATATTTCCAACAGTCTCCCACTTGCACTAGAGTCAATAATCTAGTTATATTGTGATGAATTGAACACCCATAGAGTTCTGGTGTTGATCATGTTTTGCCCGTGGAAGAGGTTTAGTCAACGGGTCTGCAACATTCAGATTTGTATGCACTTTACAAATATCTATGTCTCCATCCTGAACATAATTCCAGATGGAGTTGAAACGGCGCTTGATGTGCTTGGTCTTCTTGTGAAACCTGGGCTCCTTGGTAATGACAATAGCACCAGTGTTGTCACAGAAGAGAGTCATCGGGCTTGACGCGCTTGGAATGACTCCTAGGTCGGTGATGAACTCCTTCATCCAGACTCCTTCGTGTGCTGCTTCGCAAGCAGCTATGTACTCCGCTTCACATGTAGAATGCGCCACCACGCTCTGCTTGCAACTGCACCAGCAGACTGCTCCACCATTCAAAATATACACGTATCCGGTTTGTGACTTCGAGTCATCCAGATATGTGTCGAAGCTAGCATTGACGTAACCCTTTACGACGAGCTCTTCGTCACCTCCATAAACGAGAAACATATCCTTAGTCCTCTTCAGGTACTTAAGGATGTTCTTGACCGCTGTCCAGTGTTCCATACCGGGATCACTTTGGTACCTCCCTACCAAACTTATGGCAAGGTTCACATCAGGTCTGGTACACAGCATGGCATACATGATAGAACCTATGGCCGAGGCATAGGGAATGACACTCATCTTTTCTCTATCTTCTGTCGTGGTCGGCGACTGAGCCTTGCTCAATCTCATACCTTGCAAAACAGGCAAGAACCCTTTCTTGGACTGATCCATATTGAACTTCTTCAATATCTTGTCAAGCTATGTACTTTGTGAAAGACCAATGAGGCGTCTTGATCTATCTCTATAGATTTTGATGCCTAATATGTAAGCAGCTTCTCCAAGGTCCTTCATTGAAAAACTTTTATTCAAGTAGGCCTTCACATTTTCTAAGAATACTATATCATTTCCCATCTGCAGTATGTCATCCACATATAATATGAGAAATGCCAAAGAGCTCCCACTCACTTTCTTGTAAATACATGCTTCTCCATAAGTCTGTATAAAGCCAAACGCTTTGATCACATCATTAAAGCGAATATTCCAACTCCGAGATGCTTGCACCAGCCCGTAAATCGAGCGCTGGAGCTTGCATACCTTGTTAGCGTTCTCTGGATCGACAAAACCTTCCGGCTGCATCATATACAACTCTTCCTTGAGGAAGCCATTAATGAATGCTGTTTTGACGTCCATTTGCCATATCTCATAATCATAGAATGCAGCAATAGCTAACATGATTCTGACTGACTTCAGCATTGCTACGGGAGAGAAAGTCTCGTCGTAGTCAATCCCTTGAACTTGTCGATAACCCTTAGAGACAAGCCGAGCCTTATAGATGGTCACATTACCATCCGCGTCTGTCTTCTTCTTAAATATCCATTTGTTTTCTATGGCGTGCCTGTCATCAGGCAAGTCCATCAAAGTCCATACTTTGTTTTCATACATGGATTCTATCTCGGATTTCATGGCTCTAAGCCATTTATTGGAATCCGGGCCCGCCATCGCTTCTTCATAGTTCGAAGGTTCACCGTTGTCTAACAACATGATTTCCAGGACAGGGTTGCCGTACCACTCTGGTGCGGAACGTGCCCTCGTGGACCTTCGAAGTTCAGTAGTAACTTGATCTATTTCTTCATGATCATTATCATCAACTTCCTCCCTTGTCGGTGCAGGCACCTTAGGAACGATTTCCTACGCTGCGCTACTTTCAGGAGGGGTGACTATCACCTCATCAAGTTCTACTTTCCTCCCACTCACTTCTTTCGAGAGAAACTCTTTCTCCAGAAAGCATCCATTCTTGGCAACAAAGACTTTGCCTTCGGATCTGTGGTAGAAGGTGTACCCAATCGTTTCCTTTGGGTATCCTATGAAGACGCATTTTTCCGATTTGGGTTCGAGCTTTCAGGTTGAAGTTTCTTGACATAAGCATCGCAACCCCAAACTTTTAGAAACGACAGCTTCGGTTTCTTGCCAAACCAAAGTTCATACAGAGTCATCTCAACGGATTTCGACGGAGCCCTATTTAAAGTGAATGCGGCAGTCTCTAAAGCATAACCCCAAAAAGATAGCGGTAAATCGGTGAGGGACATCATAGATCGCACCATGTCCAACATAGTACGATTTCGACGTTCGGACACACCGTTACGTTGAGGTGTTCTGGGCGGTGTCAATTGCGAAACAATTCCACAGCTCCTAAGGTGTGTGCCAAATTCATGACTTGAATATTCACCCCCACGATCTGATCGTAAGAACTTTATTTTTCTGTCACGTTGATTCTCAACCTCATTCTGAAATTCCTTGAACTTTTCAAAGGTCTCAGACTTGTGTTTCATCAAATAGATATACCCGTATCTACTCAAGTCATCTGTGAGGGTGAGAACATAACGATAGCCTCCGCGAGCCTCAACACTCATTGGACCGCACACATCGGTATGTATGATTTCCAACAAGTTGGTTGCTCGCTCCATTGTTCCGGAGAACGGAGTCTTGGTCATCTTGCCCAAGAGGCATGGTTCGCACGTGTCAAATGATTCATAATCAAGAGACTCTAGAAGTCCATCTGAATGGAGCTTCTTCATACGTTTTACACCAATATGACCAAGGCGGCAATGCCACAAGTATGTGGGACTATCATTATCAACTTTACATCTTTTGGCATCTACACTATGAATATGTGTATCATCACGTTCGAGATTCATCAAAAATAAACCATTGACCAGCGGGGCATGACCATAAAACGTATCTCTCGAATAAATAGAACAACCATTATTCTCCTATTTGAAAGAGTAGCCAACTCGCATAAGACGAGATCCAGATACAATGTTCATGCTCAAAGCTGGTACTAAATAAGAATTATTAAGGTTTAAAACTAATCCCGAGGGTACATGTAGAGGTAGCGTGCCGACGTCGATCACATCGACCTTGGAACCATTCCCGACGCGCATCGTCACCTCATCCTTCGTCAGTCTCCGCTTATTCCGCAGCTCCTGCTTAGAGTTACAAATATGAGCAACTGCACCGGTATCAAATACCCAGGAGCTACTACGAGCGCTGGTAAGGTACACATCAATAACAAGTATATCAAATATACCTTTGACGTTTCCGGCCTTCTTGTCTGCTAAGTATTTTGGGCAGTTCCGCTTCCAGTGACCCGTTCCCTTGCAATAAAAGCACTCTGTCTCAGGCTTGGGTCCATGCTTTGGCTTCTTCCCGGCAACAGGCTTACCGGGCGCGGCAACTCCCTTGCCGTCCTTCTTGAAGTTCTTCTTACCCTTGCCTTTCTTGAACTTAGTGGTTTTATTGACCATCAACACTTGATGTTCTTTCTTGATGTCCACCTCCGCTGATTTCAGCATCGAATACACCTCGGGAATGGACTTCTCCATCCCCTGCATATTGAAGTTTAACACGAAGCTCTTGAAGCTTGGTGGGAGCGACTGGAGGATTCTGTCAACGACCGCTTCATCTGGGAGATTCATTCCCAGCTGAGACAAGCGGTTGTGCAATCCAGAAATCTTGAGGATGTGCTCACTGACAGAGCTGTTTTCCTCCATCTTACAGCTGTAGAATGCGTCGGAGACATCATATCTCTCGACTTGGGCATGAGCTTGGAAAACCATTTTCAGCTCTTCGAACATCTCATATGCTCTGTGGTTCTCAAAACGTTTTTGGAGCCTCGACTCTAAGCTGTAAAGCATGCCGCACTGAACCAGGGAGTAATCATCACTATGCGACTGCCAGACGTTCAAAACGTCTTGGGCCGCATCGGGAGCAGGTGCATCACCTAGCGGTGCTTCAAGGACATATGATCTCTTGGCAGCTATGAGGATAATCCTCAGGTTACGGACCCAATCCGTATAGTTGCTACCATCGTCTTTCAGCTTGGTTTTCTCTAGGAACGTGTTGAAGTTGAGGGAAACTTGAGCGTGGCCATTTGATCTACAAGAGATATTGTAAAGAATTTAGACTAAGTTCATGATAATTAAGTTCATCTTAATCAAATTTTAATGAACTCCCACTCAGAATGACATCTCTCTAGTCATCTAAGTGATACACGATCCGAATCGACTAGCCCGTGTCCGATCATCACGTGAGACGGACTAGTCATCAACGGTGCACATCTTCATGTTGATCGTATCTTCTATACGACTCGTGTTCGACCTTTCGGTCTTCCGTGTTCCGAGGCCATGTCTGTACATGCTAGGCTCGTCAAGTAAACCCTAAGTGTATTGCTTGTGTAAATCTGGCTTACACCCGTTGTATGCGAACGTTAGAACCTATCACACCCGATCATCACGTGGTGCTTCGGAACAACGAACTTTAGCAACGGTGCACAGTTAGGGGAAACACAATTCTTGAAATTTTAGTGAGAGATCATCTTATTTACTACCGTCGTTCTAAGTAAACAAGATGCATAAACATGATAAACATCACATGCAATCAATTAAAGTGACATGATATGGCCAATATCATCTTGCTCCTTGGATCTCCATCTTCGGGGCACCATGATCATCTTGTCACCGGCTCGACACCATGATCTTCATCATCATGATCTCCATCATCGTTTCTTGAAGAAGTCGTCACGCCAACTATTACTTCTACTACTATGGCTAACGTTTAGCAATAAAGTAAAGTAATTACATAGCATTTATTCAGTGACACGCAGGTCATACAATAATTAAGACAACTCCTATGGCTCCTGCCGGTTGTCAAGTTCATCGACATGCAAGTCGTGATTTCCTATTACAAGAACATGATCAATCTCATACATCACATATATCATTCATCACATCTTCTTTTGGCCATACCACGTCACATAGCACATGCTGCAAAAACAAGTTAGACGTCCTCTAATTGTTGTTGCAAGTTTTTTATGTGGCTTCTATAGGTTTTCTAGCAAGAACATTTCTTACCTACGCCAAAACCACAACGTGATTTGTCAATTTCTATTTACCCTTTATAAGGACCCTATTCATCGAATCCGATCCGACTAAAGTAGGAGAGACATACACCCGCCAGCCACCTTATGCATCTAGTGCATGTCTGTCGGTGGAACCAGTCTCACGTAAGCGTACGTGTAAAGTCGGTCCGGGCCGCTTCATCCCACAATACCGCCAAATCAAGATTGACTAGTAACGGCAAGAAAGTTGAACAAACTCAAACGCCCACAACTGTTTTGTGTTCTACTCGTGCAAGATGCTGCGCATAAGACCTAGCTCAGATGCCACTGTTGGGGAACGTAGCAGAATTCAAAAAATTTCTACGCTTTCACCAAGATCCATCTAAGGAGACATCTAGCAACGAGCATATGAGACTGCATCTACATACCGTTTTGTAGATCGTGTGCGGAAGCTTTCGAAGAAGCGTGGATGAAGTAGTCGTACTCTTTGCGTTCTTCGTCACCGATGATCTAGCGCTGAACGAACGGCACCTCCGCGTTCAACACACGTCCGGTACAGCAACGTCACCTCCTTCTTGATCCAGCAAGGGGGGAGGAGAGGTCGTCGAAGATCCAGCAGCACGACGGCGTGGTGGTGGATGCAGTGGAGAATCTTGCAGGGCTTCGCCGGGCGCCCTGCGTAAGGAGATGGAGGTGTGACGGGAGGGGGAGAGGCGCCAGGGGCAAGGGTGCGGCTGCCCTCTCCCCCCACATATATATAGGGGGCTAGGGGGGTGCGCCGGCCCTGCAGATGGGATCTGCAGGGTGGGGCGGCGGCCAGGGGGGGATTCTTGCCCCCCAAGGCAAGGTGGCGCCCCCTCCCCCCTAGGGTTTCAACCCTAGGCGCATGGGGAGGAGGGCCCATGTGGTGCGCCAGCCCACCAGGGATGGCCACTTCCCCCTTGCGGCCTAGGGGCCCCACCGGGATGGGTGGCCCCACCCGGTGGACCCCCGGGACCCCTCCGGTGGTCCCGGGACACTCCCGGTGACCCCCGAAGATCACCCGATGGCCGAAACTGGACTTCCTATATATCATTCTTTACCTCCGGACCATTCCGGAACTCCTCGTGACGTCCGTGATCTCATCCGGGACTCCTAACAACTTTCGGGTTTCCACGTGCATGTATCTCTACGACCCTAGCGTTACCGAACCTTAAGTGTGTAGACCCTACGGGTTCGGGAGACACGTAGACATGACCGAGGCGACTCTCCGGTCAATAACCAACAGCGGGATCTGGATACCCATGTTGGTTCCCACGTGTTCCTCGATGATCTTCATCGGATGAACCACCGTGTTAAGGATTCACTCAATCCCGTAGTTATTCCCTTTGTCCATCGGTACGGTACTTGCCCGAGATTCGATCGTCGGTATTCCCGATACCTTGTTCAATCTCGTCATGGCAAGTCTCTTTACTCGTTCCGTAATCCATCATCCCGTGACTAACTCCTTAGTCACTTTGAGCTCATTATGATGATGTCTTACCGAGTGGGCCCAGAGGTACCTCTCCGTCATACGGAGTGACAATATCCCAGTCTCGGTTCGTACCAACCCAACAGACACTTTCGGAGATACCCGATGCGTACCTTTATAGCCATCCAGTTACGTTGTGACGTTTGGCACACCCAAAGTATTCCTACGGCATCCGGGAGTTGGACAACCTCATGGTCTAAGGAATAAATACTTGACACCGAAGAGCTTATGCATTACGAACTATACGATCTCGTGCTATGCTCAAGATTGGGTCTTGTCCATCACATCATTCTCCTAATGATGTGATCCCGTTATCACTGACATCCTATGTCCATGGTCAGGAAACCGTGACCATCTGTTGATCAACGAACTGGTAACTAGAGGCCTACCAGGGACTCATTGTGGTCTATATATTCACACATGTATCGCTGTTTCCGTACAATACAATTCAAGCATGAATAACAGACAATTATCATGAACAAGGAAATATAATAATAATATTTTTATTATTGCCTCTAGGGCATATTTCCAACAGATAGCTCATTTCTGAGAACACTTTTTTAAAAGAATTGTCGTATTACAAGTTTATTATTTTTCCTGGTAACTTGGTCACATATAATGACACAATGCGAAGGTTTTCCAATTTTTTTATTTTTTTTATTTTTTATGCCCGTTTCAAAATGCGGTCAAAACGGCGGGAATGACCGTTCCTAGCTAGTGGTTGAATCTTGGAATTTTTTTGGTGTTTATCTGATTAAATAGATACTTATGTACCTACAAATGATTTTTGGAAAAAACAAAAATTAAACTATGAGGCAGTTGCAGTTCAAATTTGACCCGCTTCCAACTGAATCGGCAGAAATTTGTCTTTTTCATGAGAGGTGGATCAAAACTTTTTACACCCAACCATTTTGTCAATTGTGCATTAAATATGTCCTAGTATTTTAGAAAATTGATTTGGTCCAATTTTGCAACAATTATTTGGGAGGTCCTTCACAAAAAAAACGTCCTTTTGGGCACTCAAAAAATGGAAAATTATTTTGCGTCCAAAGAAAATGAAAACTTCCTTAGGCAATATTGTTTGCCATTCCAATATGCACCCTTGTACACAATATGAGATCATTTAAACAAACTATGCCATGAATGTGGCCATAGGATTGATCATTTGGCTTGAAAGCCATGAATCTTCACGCATGATAGCTCATTTCTGAGAACAATTTTTTTAAAAGAATTGTCGTATTACAAGTTTATTATTTTTCCTGATAACTTGGTCGCATATAATGACACAATGCGAAGGTTTTCCAATTTTTTGATTCTTTTTGAATTTTTTATGCCCGTTTCAAAATGCGGTCAAAACGGCGGGAATGACCGTTCCTAGCTAGTGGTTGAATCTTGGATTTTTTTTAATGTTTCTATGATTAAATAGATACTTATGTACCTACAAATGATTTTCGGAAAAAATAAAAAGCAAACTATGAGGCAGCTGCAGTTCAAATTTAACCCGCTTCTAGCTGAATCGGCGGAAATTTATCTTTTTACGAGAGGTGGATCAAAACTTTTTACACCCAACCAATTTGTCAATTGTGCATTAAATATGTCCTAGTATTTTATAAAAATGATTTGGTCCAATTTTGCAATAATTATTTGGTAGGTTCTTCACAAAAAAATCTCATTTTGGGCACTCGAAAAATGATTAAAAATAGCTAGAAATATCAGAAATGCGTAAAAATTGGTCCTAATCCATAAAATGTGGTCTAACTGTAGTCAAAATTTGTGTGGTGCCCTTTTGCAAAATATTTTTGATAGCTACTTCACAAAATTCCTTTATTTTTAGTACTTGAAAACTATTTTACATCACTAATTTTCCGAACCAATCCGAACTCTTCCCACAGATCGATGACATGGCGTCCATCCATCCATCCATCCATCCATCTCTCCATCCCACATCCATCCATCCATCTATCTATAGAAAAAAAGAAAAAAAAATGAAAAAGAGATACCCCCACCTGCAGCCCAAACCCTAGGTCAGATCCCATCGACTCCTCCCATCGCACCCCTCCTCTCCTCCCAGCCGCCGCCACCTCCTCCCCGTCGCTAGCCTCCTTTCCCCGATCTAGTCCTCTCCCAGCCGCTCCCACTCCGATCCGGGACGAGAAACTCCTCCGCGCCGCACCGCATCCAAATCCAGACACAGATCCGCCCCCAAACCCTCACCGGCGACCATGGGGCAGGGCACGCCGGGCGGCATGGGCAAGCAGGGCGGTACCCCGGGCGACCGCGGCAAGCCGGGCGGCGACGGCGACAAGAAGGACAAGAAGTTCGAGCCGCCCGCCGCGCCGTCGCGTGTCGGCCGCAAGCAGCAGCGTCAGAAGGGGCCCGAGGCGGCCGCCCGCCTCCCGAGCGTCGCGCCGCTCTCCAAGTGCCGCCTCCGCCTCCTCAAGCTCGACCGCGTCAAGGACTACCACCTCATCGAGGAGGAGTTCGTCGCCGCGCAGGAGCGCCTCCGCCCCACCGAGGAGAAGACGGAGGAGGACCGCTCCAAGGTCGACGACCTCCGCGGCACCATCCTCATGCACAACAAGGTACGCTGATGGCTCGGATTCGTCTTTGCTCTGTCGATCTGCATACCTCGTGAGGCTAGGGTTCGGATCTTAGGGGGAATTTGTTAACCATAACAAGTCAGTTGAAGACTGTTCGTTCTAGGACCTTTTAGGTTATTCCTCATAGAATTCAGGATCTGGGTGCCTGAGAGATTGGAATCTGCGGTATTTAGTGAATGTTTCCTTCTAATCTGAATTACCCAAATACACACATGAGTTATTGAAGGTTCACTTATGACAGAAGACTTTAGAATGCTTAATTATTGAAGGTTTCATTTGACAGAAGACTTTAGAATGCTTAATTATTGAAGGTTCACTTATGAAATCTAGACAATTAGATGTATTGTGTAGTTCTGCAATAACTAAGGACTAACTATGGCCATTATGTGTTGTTCTGTGAGGCTTGTCAATGCCTTTGCAAATGTGTGATAATTTTGGTAGACATAAAACCTTCCTATTCCTTGTGTGATGTATCTAATGTGTTACTTTGCTGCTTCTCTTTTTGGCTTGATATTGTACTCAATATCTGAGTAGCCTTGGAACAGGGTGTATTATCTGTTTATTTTTAATCAGAAAACAAAAAATAGTTTGATTTATTTATAGGGGTTCAGAAAAAAAATCCCTATTGTGTTCATAGATACTAGTCATTGCACATTTCTATATGTAATAACTATCATCACCTTGTAAGTAGCACATAGCTGCGTTGTAATGCTTTGAAAATACTTTGCATCCAAACGGGGCTGGCAATTAGCACATAGATGCGTTGTACAGTTGCTTATATAATCAGATGTTGTATGTAGTAACGTACGCTTTCCAATTTTGATCCAATGCTTGCTTCCTAGCTCACGTGTATTTAGGCATGGAAGTTTCATCTTGTAAACCTTGCCTGTAGGTGTCGTGCTGGCGATCGGGTTCAGAGCGCTCAGATCGAAGGTGGCCGAGCACTGGTACGAGCTCTACAAGATGGACAAACAGGGGGCCAACCTCTGGTTCATCTACTGGTGGGAGGACAAGGTCTCAGGTGTGTTGCTTTCTTCATGGGGCCAACCTCTTTATTAGCACTGGTACGAGCTCTACAAGATGAATACAGCGGCCCTAGAATAATATCAGCCTCTTTATTAGCACTTCCAAGTAAGCGCCGCTCTCACTCTTGCCATCTAGTATGTGTAATTAGGAGTAGGACATGGTCCTCTTGCTTGTGCTACACAAGGATTTGTACTGCAGTGCTGCTGAAACATGATGCTGCGATTGCCAATTTTTTTTGTCTTAATGCCCATCTGTTGTTATTTGCTTGGGGTGTTGTTCATTAAAATTATAGCAGTACACATAGATATGCAATGAAATGCTTCTAGTATCTTACACATGTACATTTGAAATGAATGTGTACTGCTTGGCTTAAGGTTGCAGCAATCATGTTTTCTGAATAACTATAGTTGCTTTCAAAAGCTGCAATTTATTGGCGATGTTACCTTATTATTTGCTCTCTATAATTGTTTTTGCAGGTCCATGACATCTCGCTGAACCACTACTGGTTGTGGTGTCGACGAAGCACTATACATGGCTTGCTCGCCAGCGTGCGCGTGCATGCTTCGACGCGCTGCGCTTCGTCGAGCTGGCCGGACCACGGCAATCGCCGGAGCCGGAGCCGGAGGAGGCGATGAGATGCTGCTGCGGCTGCGTCCTCGGAGGCAGCAACTGCGCCTCGCCGACCTCACCAACCTTCGACGTCCGCCATGAGCTCCGCGCAGGACCCCTTCTACATCGTCCTAGAGGAGATCCAGGGCTGGGTAATCCCCCCATCCCCGTCCGCCCTCCCTCCCTCCCCTGTGCCCCTTTCTCTTCCTCTAGTTGCAAATTTTGGTATGTTGCCGCTGTTTATTTGGCTGCGTCGTGGCGTACTGTGAGGTGAAAACTGCTTCTTTATTTTCTACTCCAGCACTGTATGGAGTAGTATATAAGGACGTCTTACAGTTGTATGGCTCAGGCAGTGACCAGCTTAGTAGTTAGTACTAGCTGAGAAATTTATCTTCTCTGTGATGTCATGTGCCTTTGAGTCTACTTATTAAAGACCTTATGGTCATATATCTTTTTAGTCCCTCTATTTCCATAAATGTGACACTGTTTTGTTTCTAAATACTTGGCACATACAAGTTTGAGGGCATTATCCTAAACCCTTGCTATGATTGATCCATCTCCTCTATTTTGTTACTTGTGCTTAATTGAGATGTTATTCAAGGGTAGTGTTTGGGCCAGCATATATAAATGCTATGGTCTCTTACTTTAATATGCGTGTTGACTAAAAAATGTCAAATGTCTAGAAAGAGAGTGAACTCACTTCACAGATTCTTTCAATCTTCAATGGTTATGGTTTTTGCATTACAGATTCTTAATCTCGGCTGATTCCAGATTCTTCCAAGTGCTAGCTAGCTCCAAAAGGAAATCATCTTCATTTGGAAGATGCAACATTCTATCAGAATCCATTCTCCTACTCTTTTTCTTGTACTATATGTCATCCATTGTTCAACCCTGTTGGTAAGTTCTTGTAGTGTGTCGCTTTGTTTAGAAGTGCATTTTTATTTTAGGATTTGCTTCTTGTGTGGTACTGGATGGCTGAGCATTGTTCTTGTTATCCATTGCTGGTACTATGGATAGAGCTTTGTGTGTTTATGATTCTATAATGAATTGTCCTTTACTCTGTTTTACTCCAGTTTTTCTAATTCTTCTTAGCTGATTCATGTAACAGGGCGATCATGGAGGGCATGCAGTCGTCCTGTTAGCCCAGTCCTGACTATGGCCATCCAATGAGTCGGGCATTTGATCTCTATCGAAGGAGCTCCATGCTGAAGAAGAAAACACTGTAAAGCTTGTAACATTACTTGGAGAGCTTGTAAAGTACTTTAGAGCTTTGCATTTGTAGAGCTTGTAAAGCATTGTATATGTTAGAGCTTGTATTATGTGTCATTTGTAGAGCTTGTAGTGAATCTGGCTATTGTTATTTGAATTATTATGTGTGTTTTCTGCTTGCCTATTTAAATACTGGGTATTTTCTTACTATGAAATTCAAATATGATGTCAAATTGAAATATGAAGAATCTGAGCCTAATAGCTGGGACCCATTTATCAGAACCTGACAAGTGGGACTTGTTTGACTAATGGACCTATTTTATGAAAAAAGAAAACTAAAACTGCTGGTACAAAAAGGCCATGGCCCAGAAAATAAAAAGGCCGAATTGTTGGGCTTGGCCCGTGTAGTTAACCAAAATTAGCAGCGAAAAAATATAAATGGGCTGAATTAATGGGCTCGGCCCATGTAAAACACCGAATTGGACCGGGCCGATTCTTGTGCCACATCAGCTTGCCACGCTGGATGCCTACGTGGTCTGGGGAGGCTGCTAGTGACCAAAACACGACAGTAGGCATAGTTTGGTCATAAACGTCTATGACCTTCTCACAGAGAAGGTCGCTAATGTCAGTTTATGACGGCCAGCTTTTGACCCTATGTTTTTGGTTACAAAAAGGTCACAAATGGAAAACTATGACCATTCAGTGACCAATAGTGGTGGTCACAAGTTGATATATTTCTTGTAGTGCACACGTAGATTCATGTTTGCTTGGTGCTAGATCAGTCACAAAGTTCAATTCTGTGGTACTGGTAGCACCAATGTTTGCTTGGTGCTAGATCAGTCTCAAAGTTCAATTCTATGGTACTGGTAGCACCATGGCATTGCAGTGAAAAACTTATTGAAACCATTGCACGTAGTTGTATAGCACATTAAGGCATTTCTAACGGCAACCCGCAAATTTCCCCCCGCATTCGTCCGCGGACACGGGGAGATCCAGTCTGTGGACACGGATGCGATAAAACGCCAACCAATGCTAGATGCATGCATTTTAAACTCTTTTGCAACAAACCGGATGCAATTTGTGCAAACAAGGCATGATTTCTTATAAACACGACGGATTTTTATTATATTTCGAATATCTAGAACAAAAAAACACCGGACCCTAAACCAATCCTACGGGGGCAGCGCCCGATGTCCAAACCCTTGTCGTCCTTCATTCGTTGTCTTCATGAGCACATGCGATAAGACCGATGGAGTGAAGGTGCGGTTTCCCGCAAGGAAGAGTAGAACACGCGAGACAGACCGGCCCACATGGGACACCAGGCCCTGCCACCTCCCGTGGCCTAATCATCCTCGGTTTGTCCGTCGCCGGTGGACGTGAGGTCCGCGATGGAAATGGTGGCGCCGCGCGCTGCCGTCGTCCAACCGGACCGCCTGATGGTTCGTCGACGGCGCATAGGAGGCGCAACTGGCGCTGTTCTCCTCTGTTATCACTTGCAACTACGCATCCATAGGGACCGCTTCCTGGTGAGTGACGGCTTGAGCACGACAACATCGTATATGGCATGCTGCTCCGCGACGAAAAGTTGGGGTTCACATTGGCCATGGCCACCACGGCCTCCTCGCTCACCCGCTCACCGTAGATCTGGCCCTCCACCAGTCGGTGCTGCTCCAGAAGGAACATGTTGTACCGTTGTTCCTCTTGCGCCTAGAGGAACGCTCATAAAGGTGATGGCGCAAGCTGCACCTCCGCCATGGCGGCGTTGTAGTGTGCCCGCGACTGCTCCATGATGAAGCCGATGTTCATAGGAGGCATGGGAGCCGGGGCGGTGTCGTCGGAGCCCGTCCCCATCGTGTTCTCGTCCTCGTCATTGGAGACCTTGGACAAGCTAGCCGGCAAGCCGGTCTCGATCCGCCTAGCACAATGGCTCTGCCAGGCGGCGGCAAGGGCGGCCACGGTGTGCTTCATCTCCGTGGAAAGGCTCTCCCACAGAGCATCGCCGCCTGCAGTCATGGCAGATGCAGTGAACGGAGGAGGATGGTGAGGGGCTTCTATTCTAGTGTGGAGTTAGCCAGGTGTGGTCGCATTTATGTAGCGGATTCCGGTGAGGCAAGGCCTCCGGGTGCGTCAATGTGCCGCACCAGAGCTTAATGGTGGCATACGGAGGGACAACGGTATTGAACGGGCATGGTAGATATCCATCATGTCCCGTCCAGTCACGCATCTCCGGGATTGAATAGGCACGGACAACGGAGACGCGTCGCGGGCAGCGTCCTCGGCCGGTGCACTACTTCAATGGTGGAGGCAGTGAGAGGTTACGTCTGCCCTGAGTTGTCTTCAATGTTGAGCGGCGCGCTCTAAGCGGCATGAATGTGGGCAGCTGGCGCAGGGCGGGAATGCGCGCGGGTGAAGGAGGAGAGATTTTGATGGGCTAAGGAGGTCAGAAGAGGGTGTCGGATCGGTCCGGACTCCTGTACCCCC
>LR738714.1:631754699-631769843 GCA_902687465.1 Secale cereale
CCGCCCCGCCCCTTCCCAGACACACATGTTTATGTCCGGTTGACGGGAGAAATCTCGTCCGGACCGCCCTAGGAGCGATACAGGTCCGTGTTGGATGGCTTCCGCAGTCCGGACGCATGCAAGAGATTTGCGGGTCGGCGTTGGAGATGTCTTTAGCACCCGCAGATGCGGTAGTCCAACTTTTTTTTAACAAAGCGGTAGTCCAACTTGAGAACAGCACTTGGAGAAAGGTGCCCCTAACTTGCCTCTTATTGAAAGTATGAAACAAGTTTAGTAATAAGATGCATCAGTAAAGTGTTACGACTCTGCACTACCCTAGTTTGGTTTATGTGTACCGTTGCTGCAAATCAGACGGACCACTGCATATGTGTAAATAATTGTTTCTAGGGTCTGTCTATGTCACATCTTCTAACTCCCTCACCCTTAAAATTCTTGTGAGACTTTGAAAAAAAAATCAAAGATGAGTGTGTTAGATGTGAGATAATATCTCACATCTAGATGTGAAATAGCAAACCTGCTGTTTCTACTCCCTCCGTCCGAAAATACTTGTCATCAAAATGAACAAAAGGGGGGTGTATCTAGAACTAAAATACATCTAGATACATCCCCTTTTATTTATTTTGATGACAAGTATTTCCGGACGGAGGGAGTACTAGTTATACGACGGCGTTCAGTTTGCGATAGGCTTACACCGAACCATGTTATGAGCATTTCAGATACACAACTTTCTTGTTGACTCACAGTTTCAAACACATAGTACTAGACACCAGATTGATATCGACGATTAATCACGATCACCAGATAAACACGGCTCAGAAAAAACCGAAACACAAACGAGGGCCACGCATATGGGCAATGCCAGAAGTATCAGAGTAGTTGGCCATCCACGCTTCTTGCTCGCTTTCTCCATTTCCATGTTGTCTTCGGATTTGTACTTGTTGGCATCACGCACCATCCGATAAATATCCTTCTTGGTCAGCCCACCCTTGCCGTTGGTGATGGTGATGCTGTTCTTGTTTCCATTCGCCCTGTCCTCCGCTGACACCTTCAGGACGCCGTTTGCTTCGATTTTGAATGTCACATTGAATGATGGCACGCCCCTCGGTGCTGGAGGGACACCAGTGAGGTCAAACATGCCGAGCAGATTGTTCAACCCTCCTTCACCCTCGTACACCGAGAAGCGCACGGTGGTCTGGTTGTCAACGCTGGTCGTGTAACCCTTCTCCATTATAACGGGGATGGTAGTGTTCCTGGGTATCACCACGGACATGATACCGCCTACTACCTCTATCCCGAGCGATAGCGGCGTCACGTCAAGCAGGCGAAAGTTCTGCGCCTTCTGGTTGTACTTGTCGCTGAGGATGGCAGCCTGGACAGCAGCCCCAAAGGCGACGGCCTCATCGGGATTGATGCTCTTGCAGAGCTTCTTCCCGTCAAAGAAATCCTGCAGCATCTGCTGCACCTTGGGGATCTTGGTGGAGCCGCCGACAAGCACAACGTCGTGGATCTGAGACTTTTCCATCTTGGCGTCGCCGAGGCACTTCTCCACATGCTCAATGCACTTGCGGAAGAAATCCATGGTGAGCTCCTCGAACAGGGCGCGAGTGATGGATCCATGGAAGTCAATGCCATCATGGAGCGAGTCGATCTCGATCTTAGCCTGTGCCGTGGAAGAGAGCATCCTCTTGGCCCTCTCGCAGGCTGTCTTAAGCCGCATCAACGCCCTCGGACTGCCACTGATGTCAGTCTTGTGTTTCTTCAAGAATTCATGCACGAAGTGTTCCACCATTCTGTTGTTGAGGTCCTCCCCTCCAAGGTGGGTGTCACCGGACGTGGCCTTGACCGCAAAAGTGCCTTTGTCAATGTTTATGACAGAGATATCCAAGGTACCACCACCAAAATCAAATATAAGCACCGTCTTCGCATTCGCATCACCACTAACGGACGTGCTGTCAAGACCGTAGGCAATGGCGGCGGCAGAGGGCTCGTTGATGATGCGTGTGACGTTGAGGCCAGCAATGAGACCGGCATCGAGGGTGGCCTGGCGCTGCGAGTCGTTGAAGTAGACTGGGACGGTGATGACAGCATCTTTCACCGTGGTGCCGAGGTAGGCCTCGGCTGTCTCCCTCATCTTGACAAGCACCATGGACGATATTTCTTCGGCTGTGAACTGCCTCTCCTCACCCCTGTACTTCACCGCAATCATCGGACAATCGTTGGTGCCTGAAATGACTTTGAATGGCCACAACTTCATATCTCCTTGCACAGACTCTTCGCTGAACCGTCGACCAATCAGTCGTTTCGCGTCTGAAGAATAAAAATTGATGCAGTAGTTTCAGTATAGTACATTTGGCAAATCTATATCAAGAAAACTAGAGAACAAAAGATTAAATTCACTTCATTGCAAATTTAAGCACCAGCTACATCCCATACCACATACATCATTTGACCTGACTACTACTAAGTACAAACCAGTAATATGACAAAATTTCCAGGTTCGCAAAGCATTTCAACAAAACAGACCCACATCACAAATATAAATTTAATGTCTATTGTCTTGTGACATAGTTGATCACTAACTAAAGAGTAGGGCATTTTTTAGACCGAGCTTTATGGAGGCTTTTATTTTAAAAAAAATTCAAAATTCAAAATTACCAGTTTGAAAAAAATCCGAAAATAAATACACATGTATGCAAGGATGTAATGTGTATGTGTGAAAAATTTCAGGATAGCTGCACAAAAAAGTTCATGGACTTTGAGGATGGACAGTTTATATGCTAAAAAGCCCCAGATTTGTCTTTTTTGTGTAGCTCTCATTTTAACGTATTTCGGCCCGAAAATTTGCACACATGTACATTACCTATCTAGGTATATGAGTATTGTTTATTAGAATTTTATGAAACTTAAAAGTTTGAACTTTGAAGTTTTTAAATTAAGGCTTCATAGAGCTCGGTCTTCTTTTGGCATTTTTGTTAATTAAATATGTAATTGTGGAAAATTTCTTCGTGGTTACATGATTTTGCTATAATTTGTGTACTAAAATATGGTTTTATGGATGCGTACAAAAAGTAAGCCACTCAATTTTTGCACTTCAGAAATGTATAAGCTTTCATGGGTATGCTCACTAATTATATTGTCTAAGTTTTATAATTTACAGCTATGTACTAATTAGAAATTTTCAGCTCCGGTGGAAATAATAAGCAGGTAGATTTTATCACATTTATGGAATGAAAACATTTTGTTTTAGATATATAAATAATTAAAATGAAATGTTTTTAGGGTAAGTATAGTGAAATGCCGTAGGTACATTTTATTGTGATATAAATATTTGACGATTATTATCTATGGAAATTGCAACATGTCGCACTTGCACATACCTAAATATCTATTATTCAGTTAGCAAAGGAATTTTCCATTTATTTCAGTAAAAATACTACTCTATACATTCACAAATATAAGATGGTTTGGATATTTCAATATGTACTGCATACAAACAGCAAAATGAGTGCACAAACACACAAAAATGTGTCTTATACATCCAAACCAGAAAAAAAATTAGAACATCTTATATTTATGAACGGATGAAGTATTTTTTTAAAGTTTTGACAATATTTTCCAGATGATTAACTATGGAAATTGCAACATGTCGCACTCGCACATACCTAAATATCTACAAATCAACCCCGATATCCTCCGTAAGAAACCTCTCAGTACCACATTGATTGCAAGATTTTTCATATGAACTTTGGACCCCTATAACTTTTCCTGTGCTTGTGTGATTTAAGAAATGTATCATGCAGGTTGTTTTTCCTAAATATTAGTTTGCAGATTTCACCAAAAGCTTTCGCTGACTTAAAACTTGTTGATTTTTTGTGTTTTCCTACGCTGTAACCAAACAACGTTTTGCGCAAGTTTAATCACGTGGAATTGAGTGGACATAGGAATTGAATCCACATTTTTTAGTCATGCATATAGTATGGTGCTACTTAAAGAGGTTCTTGGTGCTTGTGAGTTGAAAGGTTTTACAACATGGTAGCATTATCTAGGGTTCTTAGGGTCACTAAATAATACAGTAGTAAATGGCACAGAACAATATGAATAAGTCTGGAAGAAAAAATGCTGGAATCGAATAGCTAGCTGCGTAACAGCGTAAGCATTTGGCTACTGAGGAATATAAGAGATGTCAGGGATCCAAGGCTTTGGGCATCTCCTGATCTCCATCTTGTCGATACTACTGGGATCATCTTAATAATCAATAAACAAATATATGTAAAACACGCACAAAAGGCCGTCACACAAACCCACGAATCTGAGAAACTTAATTAAAGAACAGAATAGCTACCACTAAAAAAAAAGGAAATATTCGTAGGTGGCAGTCAGTTGATAGTTCTCTTCTCACCAAAGACGGTGTTGGTGGGGTTCATGGCCGCCTGGTTCATGGCCGCGTCGCCGATGAGCCGCCAGGTGTCGGTGAAGGCGACGCAGGACGGCGTGGTGAGGTTGCCCTGGTCGTTGGTGCACCTGCCGCCACACGGCCACGCAGGAGTAGGTGGTGCCGAGGTCGATGCCGATCGCCGGCCCGTCGCCCTTCGTGCCTGCTGCCATCTCCACGCGACAAAAGTGGCAGAGGAAAAGGAATAGTGTGACGCTTGGGAATTGCAGGGTTCTATTTAAACGCGTAGTGGAGGAAGGCGAGTGGGCAGCAGTAGCAGCCTACGGCCAATGTGAAACTAGCTATAGCTAGTAGTAACTTCGGAAGCCGAGGAAGTTTACACTGGAATAGAACTCAACGAACCTCAGCAGTAATTACACAAACCGGATGTATAGTATACTCCGTGAAATGAAGGGTTGTTCGTGCATTTGAATCCGGTAGAGAGTTTTTGTCACACCATTGGAGATGGAAGATTGATGGTCATCATATTTCATACTAGTAAATTCAGAGGGGGGAAATAACAAAATGCAATTGTATCACTGATTGCTCTTTTCGCTTTGACTTCTGTACACGTACGTGTTCAATTGGTTGAATGTAGAGGCGTTCTATGGTCCGCCAGCTGATCATTTTAAAAGATCCATCGAGTCATGAGCTGTCAGATCTCGCGCATCGAGTAGCCAAGTGACGCCTCCACCAATGCAACAGATGTCTTGTTGAACCCAGCCTTTCTCGTCCCTCGCACGTCGCCTCTGGCGCACGGGGGAAACCCTAACCACGCCGCCGGCCGGCCCTCCCTGCTCCTCCCCCGCTTCGCCGCCGCCGGAGGGGACACCCGCAAAGCCCGCGTGGTCCTCAGGGAAGGTGGCGGCGGGGCGTTCTCGTCGTTCTCACGCAGATCTCGCGGCGGCCGATGGCGATCTGGCGGCGGCCGGTGGCGCGCGGCGGAGCTCCGCCGGTGGCTGGCGCCTGCTGCCCGTGGGGCGGCGTCCCTCACGGCGGTGGGGCTGCCCCTGAACGGCGTTTGGTGGTGGCCACGTGGCGGCGCGCGGGTGGGCCGGATCTTGGCTTCTGATCTGCGTCCTCGTCGTGGCAGCGCTTGCCGTTGCCTTGAGGCTTGGTCCGGGACGGGCCGAGCGCCGGTGGTGCTGGCTAGGACGCACGCTGGCAGCGCCCTACTTCATCCCGGGTCGTCTCGCTGGCCAATGGTGGTGGTCATCTTCTTCGTCAGAGATGGCCGGCCAGAGGCTTGGTGATCGGATCTCGAGATCCATCGTCTAGTCCCGGTTGCGAGTTGGGGAAATATGGTTACCGGTGAAAACCGAGCCGTTGGCAGGCGATGGCGGCGTTCTACGCCGTTACCTTGATGGAGGCATCGTCGTGTAACTACTGTCGACCCACTTGTGCTGCTCTGGGGGAAACCCTAGGATCTCGTGTTCCAGATCGGACGATGGCGGCACTGCGGTGTCGTTTCTCTCTTGGGAGCATCGTTTGTGGAGCAGCGCCGGAAGTCAGAGGCATGAGGTGGAGCGGCTTCGTCTTGCACGGAGCTTCGATGGAGATGTCAAGTCATGCCTGACCGACAGGTGCTACGCTTTGGCATGCCGGGTCGGCAGGTGCTACGCACGACAGATTCTCCTAAGACTTCAAGCTGTGTCGGCTGGTGGTACTTGGCAGCATGGTGCTGAGGTGTATCAGTGGCGACTGCGACGTGCTCAGCTGTTTGCGCGCAGGGAGGAGGTGCCGTTGGGCGCCGTGGTGGCGTCGACGATAGCTAGACCGAGCAAGGTTGATGCATCAGTACAGTTCTGAAGATGGAGCGATGGCAGTTGGCGGCGGCGGCCTCTGAGAGCACGCCGGACCAGCGAGACCCATGCCCGGCAGGCGTCCTGGATGGGTTCTCAGGTCTTAGATGTTAGGTTTGGCTGCGATGTCTGTTTGGTTTAAGGCCCAGGCTATCTGCGCCCCTTCATCAACTGGATAGGTGTAGCGACAGTTTGTTGCTTAGACGGCGGCTTTAGTCTTACTGTGATATTACTTTGTAAGGTCTTGTGAGAATAATTAATAAAGTGGCCGTATGCATCGCCCAGATGCAGAGGCCGAGGATCATCCTCCTTTTCAAAAAACAGATGTCTTGTTGCAAAAAAAAATTGCAACAAGTTTTTTTTCAAGAAAGGTCTTAAAGCAGATTTGTTTTGCAACAGAGGTGATATTGCAAACTTTTTCCTAGACAAAGAGGCAGTCCAGGGGGAGGTGGCGTCTCCTGGCTGCAACATGCGATGGAGAGGCTCGAGCGGTGCGAGGCGAAGAACTAGTCCATGGTGATGGCACACACGCTGGCAGTGCGAGAGGAACGGCAAGATGGAGGAGAAAGGTCGGAGACGAGCAGATCTGGGTGGTGGCGGCAATGGACCGCTCGGGGTGGCATGGTTATATGCGGCAGCGAAGCGAGAGGAGCGAGATGAAGGGAGGGAGCGGTGGTGGGGTACCTCGACTGGCGGCAGAGCAGCCTGGAGACGGCGGCTGCTGGCAGGGTCGTGTTGGGGCTCCGCCGTGGCCATGGCAGCTTCGAGCGGTGGTTCCTACGAGATGAAGGGGAGATGAGAGGGAGGAAGGGAAAGGGAGAAAGAAAAGAGCGGCGACAGAGAAGCGCATGTAGATTTGCAACTGACCACTTGGTGAGGTAGAGGGAATGCAACAAGGTCCTAGTTGTAAGGCGAGGTATATAGATAGCGGATGTTATGAATTGTCCGATCAAATCGGATCCAACGGCAGCGGACAAGGCCGGCGCGAAGAGATCAACCAGGTGGTTTCAATCATTTTTCTAATCTAACAATCATGTTGCATGCATCCACAAATCATATGGATTTTTTACGACAAGGGCAACCATTGGCCTAATTTAATTCTACAAAAATAAGAAATGTGAAAAGACTTTTCCACGCCCGCGCGTTGGAGCGATCGATTCATCCAACATGAATCGCTCAGCCAACAACATTTTTCGTAGGGGCCCACCAACTGGATGCAATCCTGGGCACAGAAAACTTCTGGTTAACACATGCATGCATGCCGTCCATCCAATTACAGTACTCCCTCCATTTTTGTATACAAGGCCACTATGGAAAATACGTTTTGCATCAATACAAGGCCATCAACAGTAATCGAGACAAATATTAATGTTGTTTCCTCGTACCAGTAACCCATGACTTAATTAGTAGCATGCATGTAGTAGATGATAATGACACACTCACCTACTTTCTCTCTCACAACCACTCAGCTTTCTCTAATGTGCATGCACCCTATTAATTAACCCGGTAAACGAGAAAACTAATTAGCTTGTAAAGCACACATTGATTTTTATCTTGGTACCTGTAATTTGAGTTTGTGGCCTTATATACAAAAATGGAGGGAGTAGTATGCATCTAATGTCTTCAACCCCTCCCCCAATTTTCAGGTGGGGATCACTAAATAATCAAAACCCTTCTGTTAATGCTCTAATCCGCATGCGGCCGCGCAACCTATAAAAAATTAGTTGGACGATGGTCTATCTACCATCTATCATTTTAGAGCATCCGGTCTATATCTATATCTATTAACGCATACACCTAGGTGGTAAGATTTCCCCTACCTCCTGCCGGCACGGCCGGTCTACCGCATCTCTTGTGGCCTTATGGCCATGGAGGATCGGTGGATCTAGGCCCTTGCTATCGGGAGGGCTTATTTTTTATATAAATTTGATTTTTGCTAAGGGTTGTTTTGTTTAGAAAGAAGAGTGTGACGGCTCTCTGAAAATGGAATAAGGTTCTCCCCACCTATCCCATCCCACAGTGATGCTTATAGCGTTGACATAAGGCAAGTGGAGGTTTAGGCCGCGCTTGGATTCGTTGTAATCAAATACGGAGGTGTTTATTTTACATCTGTATTTTACCAGCGGCTCAGCGATTCTCGACAGAAACAAAGCGAGGAGCCAAGGTCCGTATTCTTTACGGGTGTATTTGAACAGAACACGACAAACTAAACAGGACCTTATCTCCAATTGATCTCGCGAGATTAGGTGAATGTTTATCTTTGGTGGATCTGCTTGAATCCGGGTCTTCGCTCGTCTGCATTTGTGTGTCTACAAGTTGGATCCTCCCAATCTATGATTCTCATCATTGACGGTGGATGTTGTTCTAGTGCGCTGGTCTGGTAGAGCCTTAACACAATGACTTCCCAAGTGATTACTACAACATGGTTTTCCCGTCTCTGATGAGAGATGAGCGATGATGGCAGTGCGCCTTAGGAGCGCTCTAATGCTTGTAGCCGTCGCTAAGTGGTGTATGGATCTAGATGTAATTTTTACTTTTGATGTTCTTTGTACTATCTTTAAGGATGATGAGTAGACGAGAAGTTTTTCCTGGAAAAGAAATTTTGAGCGGTGGAATTTTTGCAACCCCATCGCTATGCTCCATATTTGCTGCCACTTTGTCCATGGCGTGGCTGCAGCGCAAAGAGTCGCCTCCTCGGCCATCATGTCGGTGGCTTGGTGCATTTGGAGGCGCTGGAATGTAATCATCTTCAATAATAACACTCACCTCAACCTGACTTGCTTGCTCAACATGATCAAAGTGAAAGCTAGACAATGGACGATGGTGGGCGCGAGAGGTTTGGAAGCCTTGCAACCACCCGCGGTGGTACCGTTTAGGCCTTGTACAATGCAAGGTGCTTAGAGCATCTCCACAAGCATCCCCGACATGCCCTCTAGGCTCTTTTTTAGCGCCGGCGTCGAAACATCGGTCCAGACGCGCCCCAGGACCTTGATTATTGCCGGTTTGGGCCGAAACAATAGCTCGGCGAACCCGAGGCGAACCCAAACCCCCGGGGGCTGCCTGGGGGTGCTGGCCGAAGCGAAAAGGCGCGTGTGTCCGCTCTGTCGGCGAGAGGCGGCCCTTTTTCCCGTCGTTCCCCGGATTTTCCCCTCCATTCCCCCCTCCTGCCCCTCTTCTCCCGCCATTCTCCTCCCTATCCCCGCCATCCGGCCGCCATCCCTCCATGCCGCCGAAGAAATATTCGGCCCCTCGTGCCGCTGCTCTGGCCGATGCCACCCAGCCGAAGCAGAGGAAGCCGAGATCGCCGCCGGGCATGACGAACACCGATTGGGCGTAGGTTCTGCGTCGGGAGGCTGTCAGCATCGACCGGCGGAACATGCTCAATGCCAAGAGGGCCCGGGACGCGGTCGACGTCGTCGACCGCGGCGATGGTCGGCCTTAATGACGAACAGCGCCATCAAGCTCGACCAACTCCGGAACAACGTCGCCGTGAAGAAGAGGAACACCGACCTGGTATTCCTGATGGGGCCGGACATGTCGACGATGGACGTGCAGGTCAAGGCGTGGTACCTGGCGGAGCGCGACCTCGTCTTGAACCAGATGACGTCGACGATCGCACCAACTCCCACGCCGATCCCTATGCCGCTGCCAAGCCCGAGCGATGATGCATCCACGACACCGCCCAGCCCGTGCACGCCGACTCCAGCTAGGCCGACGTCGGAGGACAACGCCGCCGTTTGATGCATTGCCTATGTGTCCTTTCTTTTGAATGCCGAACAGTGGCATGGTGATCGTCGTACTATGGCAGCCGTTGATTGCCAAACTTGTGGCTTCTTTTGGATAGCGGGAAACGTCAATTTTGAATTTATATGCGTCTTGGGGATGAAACCTGGGGGCGTGGCTGAGAACTAGATCGTCCTCAGGGCCAAAAAAGCGGCGGCCGAAGGGCCAAAAGAGCGCCGGCGGGTGCAGTGGGGGCTCCGCATGAGTGAAGATGCTCTTAGAGGAGGTGCTTAGAGAAATAAACAAGACTTTCCTTAAGCATCGGTGCTTATTTATACAGGGTAGATGCTTAACTAAGCATCTCTTCTGTAGAAATAGGCACCAATACTTGAGAAAAACTCGGTTTATTTTTCTAAGCACATTCCTAAGCATACAAACCCTTAGTTGACTTGAGTGGGATCAACTGTTTGAGAGGCGCTCCTTTGGGTGGGCTGAGAGCGATGTTGTCCCCTGAGCGCTCCTTCCGAAATTTGTGTTTGTGTTTTTCTTTTCGCACTCGTTTTTTGACTTTTTAAATGGATTTTTTCAGGCTGTTTCAACTTTTCGCCTTTTCATCAGTCTTTTTTAGCTTTTAGATGAAAAAATGTTGAGCGAAAAAAATGCGTTTTTTCTTCCACGATAAGCACGAATTTGCTTTCACGGAAGCCATGGATTTACTTCCGCGAGAGGCGCAGCTGTGCTCACGAAAATGGTAAAAAAAACGTGTTTTCTTCATTCTTCCGTTTGAAACATGGGTTTGCTTGTACGAAAGCCACAGATTTGCTTCCGCGAGAGGATTGGCCGATCCTCTCGAGTCTCGAAGATGGAAAAAAACACATTTTTTTCCTTTCGTGAGAAGCACGTCTTTGCTTCCCTGTGTGCCACGGCGGTGTCAATCGGAAACGAAAAAAACATGTTTTTCCATTATGTGAGAGTAAAGGTTTTGCTTTTGTCAGAGGCACGGTCGTGCTTTTCGGAAACGAAAAAATACGTGTTTTCTATTTATTTATTTTTCATGAGAGGCACTGTTTTGTTTCCGCAAAAGGCATAATTTTGCTTCCACGAGAAGCACAGCCGTATCTCTCGGAAATGACTTTCGAAAAGGAAAAAAGGTGCTCATGGTAAGGTTTTTCATCCAATTTACTTCGTTAGAAAAATCGTCAAAACCTGCTAGAAATCTATCTCGACGAGAGGAACCTAACGGTGAAAACGGTTTGAGATTTGGATACACGGTTTAAGAGACAAAATATTTTGAATAAATTTATTTTTTAAAAAAAAAGAAAACTCTCGGGTTGCAATAAGTGATGCACTATTACAATTAGGTGAGGTGGAAGCGGTATTTGAAAAGGATACTCCTTAATTACTGATTCCAGCCCTGAGTTGTATAACATTATAATCTTCGGGTGTGCGCGATCTAGGGCTAGTATTTTGAGTGTGAACATGTCTAGGGCTTTTACAAACACTTCTTTCTATCAGTACTTGGAAACAGTTGTGTCTTGTCGGATGAAAAATGAATTAGTTTTTACAGTTGGCTGGCCCCAATACCGTGCTCGGCCCATCGCTCGCACTCATGGCCTTGAGTTTTATATTTCGAAACATGATCAAAACTCTTTGAAAAAGTTTTGCAAACTGTTAATTTTGTATTCAAAAAAATTTAAACGTGCATATAAAAATGTTTCTGATGTATACTAAAATGTATAATGTGAACTAAAAAAACACAATGTTTACCATATGAATCAAAAATATTTACAAATGTGTACAATTTTTTTCGTGACAATTAAAAAATGTCACACATTTAGGAAATGTAGGTGACAGTATAAAAAATATTTATAAAATGTAGAAAATGTTAATAAAATTTATAAAATTGTATTTCACACTACAAAAATATTTGCATAGTTCAAAACATTGTTTTTATCACTTTAAAAATGTTTCAAGATGTATTTGAAAAAAATGTTTGCATAGTTCAAAACATTGTTTTTATCACTTAAAAATGTTTCAAGATGTATTTAAAAAATTGTTTAACAGGTAGTTGAAAAATATATTCAAATAATTTTCCTGCAAATATGTTAAACATGTATTTAAAAAATACTAAATGTATATAAAACAATGTTTTACGTGTATACATAAAATATATAACATGTATGAAAAAGTAAACATGTGTTGGAACAAGAAAGCAAAGTGGACATGTTCACAAAGAACAAAAGGAAAACAGATAAAGAAAACATAAAGTAAAGCGAAGAAACAAAAACGAAATAAAGAAAATCAATGTATAAAGAAAAAACACCAAAATGAAAGCATATATAACGTAGAAAATTGAAAAACAAAAAATAGACCCAGCGAAAAAAACATAGAAAAAGGAAATAACGGAGAAAACCAGATTGAACCGACCGACACAGCGACCAGATTGGAAACGAGCGAAGGCTGGCCCGTTATTGATTCCAATTAGGAATCGTTATTGCTTTCAAAAAATAATAATTTAGGAATCGTTATTTGTCTAAAAAAAATATGAATCGTTATTACTGGCGGGCCTCGGTCGCCCACTCTGCGGCTGCGCCTCGCGTCTCGGTCGGAGTTGATGGATCCCCAGGCTGGAGGAGAGCCGCCGGCCGCCGAGGGCTCGTCCAACCCCGCGCCGACAGTGAGGAAGAGGACTCCCGGGAGGTGGAGAAGGATCCCACGCGCCCATCCCTTTACACGGAGTGAAACGGCGGAAGAAGCGGAATTGTCGATGCTGAAAACCGCCGAGTTCATAGAGAACATGCGCGAGGAGGACTGCGATCTGCTCACGGAGCAGGACAGGCTCGACTTCCACGCCTTCAAGAAGAAGATGGGCCCAGCTATGCGCCTCATCGCCAAGTCCAGGCTCGACAACACCTTCTTCAACCCCATACAGTTGAGCGACACAAAGTAATTAATCAAGGACTTCTTCTCATTAGCACTATCTCCAATTCCATCTACATGGAAATCTAGGTCAAGTCCCACTTACTCCCTTCATCCCATAATGTAAGATGTTTTTTGACACTACACTAAAGTAAAAAAACGTCTTACATTATGAGACAGAGTAGTACAAGTTAATCCTTATCAACTGTCAATTGAAAAATCAGATCTCAGCCTTCAGTTTTGATCATGATTACCACAATCTGTATATTTTTGGTTTCTTTCTATTTGTCACATATATGCCGAATTGAACTATATTTTGGGGTCATCATTTTTACAATCGAATCACCTGATTACCTATTGTACCTGCTTCAGGGAGGAGCACCTGAGCGCCGAGGACATGGAAGCACAAATATCAGCACGATTTCCTGATCGCAAGCCTTGCCAGCAAGCAAAAGACTTTGCTGAACTTGCTCTGGCACACTACAACGAGAAGAACAAGACGGTCAGCAAACAACTCATTACTTTCTTGCCATCTCAATACCTCTTGCTGAACTTGCTCTGGAGTACTACTCCCTCCATCCCAAAATAAATGTCTTGAACTTAGTACTCCCTACATTTCCTTATACAAGGCCACTATGAAAAATACAATTTGCATCTATACAAGGCCACTAACTATAGTCGAGGCAAAAATTAATGATGTTTTCTCGTACTACCAACTATTTTAATACTTGCATGCATGTAGTCATAATGACACTATGCTACTTCTTTCTTATTCCTTCCTTGCATGCATGTGGGCGTATTAATGATCACAGTTAACGAAAAGAAAAATGGACTTACAAAGCAGTCATTAAGGCTGGTCCCAATGGGGTGGAACTTTGGAGTAACATCACATATTTCAATACAACGTTGCTTATGTGGCACATATTTAATGAAGAGTGAGGTGCTTGTGGTAACTAGCTAAGTTATCGAAACATCACACACTTCAAGAAACAATGAGTCTATAAGCTAATAAATGCATCGTTGCATGACACTACCTACATGTTCCTACCCACTATGGAGGTACTACCTCCTTTTCGGTTTATAAGGCTTGCGCGTATATCTAGGTTGACAAATATACCAACGTAATACAAGTTATGTGTCACACAAAATATATCTTTAGAAACTTCAGATCTTCTACTTTATAATGATGTAATTTTTAGACTACATAACTCATTTTATGTTGATCAAATTCTAGACCTAGGGATACGTGCAAGCCTTATAAACCGGAAAGGAGGTAGTAGTAACATAGTCTAGATAAGTGTGTATGTTACTACTTATGTTCCTGCCCATTGTGACCAGCCTAAATTTTACCTTGATACAATTTTATACTAGAGTTAGTATAAAGTTGAGACACTTATTTTAAGACCAAGGGAGTATTATTTAACTTACTCATCGAATTGTTTCTTAAAAAAATGCTACAAACAGAGCGAGTTTGAGCTGGCCACTACTCTACTATCGAACTGCTTCTCTGAGTCCTCCGGGGACATTTATGGCCATGTTAATTTCACCGCCGTTCCTCAGCAGCTGTCTGTCACAGAGCCTGCTTCAAAGACCAAGAGGCTATTCTTTGCTGAGCTTATGCATACTCCAAGCCTTGAAGCATATGCAAGGGCTCAGCCTATGCGTGTGCTGCGTGTGTGCGCCATTGATGACGATTCTTGTTATGGTATGTCTTTCAATCCCCTTGATGTGTTTTTTGTATGGTCAAGCTGTTAATTTTCTGATGTAGTATTGAAGTGAGACCCCATGCAAGGGAGATATGGAAAGCCAAAACATAGGTAGATTTACAATGAATCCATAATTCATAAAATCTGTGGGCAGTTGGGACAAAAACATCTCTAATCCTGTTCTTATATATTCTCTTTTTGCAAAGATTTGGTGGTGTTTCTATTGCATTCACTAGTAGATAAAGGGTATTTAGCCCCGGTTCATTTGGGCCTTTTAGCCCCGGTTCTGGAACCGGGACAAGAGGGTCGATACTAATGCTCTGACCCTTTAGTCCCGGTTCAATCCAGAACCGGGGCAAAAGGGTGTCCACGTGGCCTGTGCACCGAGTCCAGGCAGGAGGGGCTTTAGTCCCGGTTGGTGGTACCAACCGGGACCAAAAGGCATCCACGTGTCAGCATTTCTGTGGCTGTGGTTTTTGTTTTTTTTTTTTTGAAAGGGGAGGGGGGGTTTTAGGTTTTGGGGGTTAATTTAGGTGTTTGATATATTGTGTTAGCTAGCTAA